>JAABNX020000061.1:62571-94083 GCA_015163995.2 Mormyrus lacerda | reverse complement strand
CAAGACCACAAGAACAGTCACTGCATTCTTGGTTTTGAGATCCACCCAGTATCTTGGCCATTTCCCAAAATTCACCTTGTATGTCCTCCTACTGAGACTTACTAGACATACAGTATTAACATTTTATGCTACCTAGCTTATATCCCATGGGTTGCTTTAATTGCAGTAGATACACCTAACCAAACCTAACTAAAGACTCAAATGATGGGCCCGGTACTACCTGCTTCTGAGCAACATTGTGTCTTTTGCTTGGGTTTTGACTTCAGACCAAAACCAGAGCCCCCCAACATCAGCACTGCCACCAACCGATGAGGGAAACCTTAAACAACCAGTTCTTTTCAGATCCCCCCCATGTCACATGGCACACAGAAAACTGTACACACACATACTCCCCCGTCACCAATTTATCATTTACTCGGTCGGACAAACAACACATATGGCTTGAAACAGTAACATAAACCAGAGATTTACTCTGGAAAGGAGAACAGAAAAAGGTGTTGGTTTTGCACAAGAGAAGTGGATCCTCTCCTCCAGAGCAAGTGGATCCATCCTCAAACAGGTCAGCACCGGGTGAGGAACAGAGGTGGGTAGTTCATGTCCAAAGAGTAAATGTCCAGACCAAGGTTTTGTTTCAACCAAAGAGCTGAGTTCTCTTTGACTGTAAGTCTTTATACTCAACTGGTTGGTCAAAACATAATGTTGGTCTGGAACTTTATTTTCTGGATGGACGTGAATTACCGACCTCTGGTGTAGAGCTTCCAAAAGAAGACAGTGACTGGAAGATTACAAAATGCCTCACAAGTCAAAGTGAAAATTCTCTGGAACCAATGACCAATGTAAATTTTGTCATTTAGTTATGGGTGAATGTGTGCGGTGGTGATTGGAACAAGGTACCGCTCTGTCATGGGCGTCAGTGTGGCATGAACATGATCGCAGTTTAAGGGATTTCTTCAAAGAACAGCAGCTATCACTCCCCTTAAATTCCCGTGGTCAGTGAGAATCCATTGTCCTCACAGTTGCATTTGGTGCTGTGTTTATGAAAAAGGTTTTTCCAGCCACCCTCAAGCCACACTTAACTCAGTCGAAAGCCTCAGACTGTAGGCACAGGGCAAGAAAGGCTGGTCAGATTCCATTTCCGTTTGAGGCAGACGGGGGGAGCCATGGCCAGACCCTCCGTGGCACACTGGGGGGGGCATTGGCCCTATTGCAGTACATCTCTCTTCACCCCAAAGAGACGAGGAACAAGGTATTCTCACTCTGTGTAATAATAACAGCGATGAAGTGGCCATTCATTATTGTGTAAAGAGATTCCTCACCCCCCCCCAGCCCCACAGACACCCCCCAGAAACACTGACAGCTGTGTTTCCTTCTCCAGCATGTGGTCTGAACGGGGACAGAAATGAACTCATTTGGCTCAGGAATGTAGGCCGCACCAGGAAGCATGCATGCGTGTTTTCTGTCCCAGCTAACTTAGTGGCTGAGGACTGTGCACAGGCCCCTGGCTAAGTCTGAGTAATGGGCCCCAGCCACTATCAGCGGGGTCACCCCAAAGGCGATGCCCATTTCTGCCTGTTCCCTTTCACCTTTACTTAGAGGTCCAGTGGGTCCTTCGGCATATTTGTAGGAAGGCCTGACGGATGGCGGAGTTAGGGATATAGGTGAGCAGAAGACAAGCCGGTGTGGAGAGTGCAGGGGGCTGGGAGTGGAGGGGGACTTTTAAGTTAACGATTATTCTACCTCTGATGGATCACTGACATCTGCAGGCTCAGTGTCAGTGAAGTTCTTCTGGGGGACGTACTAGTGAAAGGGCCTTCAAATGATCAAGGAAACAGAGCTGAAGTGATTTCAGATGCTCCTACGGAAAGAGAATGCTGGAATTGCCTTGTTCTCCAGGGATGAGCCGCATCACCCAGACAATCCTTGATGTCACTCAACTAGAGAAGCGAAGTCATGAGATATAATTCTTCTGCGATTCTGAGTTCTTCCGGAGACCAAATGCTCCTAAAGGGAACAGGCATAATTGTCAAGCCCTGGTAGTCCGTATTCAGCAAGTTCAGTGACTCATGGGAGGGAGGCCGACCACAAACACGTTTAGCTTCATGGACACGCTTTACTCTAAGTCCTTTCCTGCTGTCATCAGCCCACATTTGAACCCGCCTACCCCTCCTCCAGCCAGGGAGATTCCGAAGGGGCGGCTCTTCTTTCCTGGGGTACATGTGTAATTACCTTAAATCTCCTGGACGGAGTGAGCGTCTACCTCAGAACTCTGCTGAGTCTCTTCATTAGCGGCTCATTCCCAGTCACTGGCTACAACAAGCAAAGCCATGATTAATCTTCATGACGGTGAAAGACTCGGAGCCCCGTTCATCATGGCGACTTTGCTCTCCGCATCTCCACTAACGAAGCCACTTGTTGGACCCATGCATCAAAATTAGTCTCCCCTCCATAGCAAGCTTTTAACCCTTTCTGTATCGTGTGTGAAGACCCCCCACTAAGGAGCATCCCTTATTTAAGAAGCGAGGGGGGCTGTTTTGTGAGCTTTAAGACGTGTGTGGAAGCAGGGGGAGGGGGACACTGGATGGTTGTGGCATTTAGATAGAGTAAACTAGGACTTCGGGTGGGACCTCTCCGGGTGCCCACGGAAAATGGCGCCACCTTCTGGAAAAAGCTAACCTCACAGGAATCTGGGGAAGGGCATGGAGGTGGTAGTGATGGGGGGAGCAAAGCCCTATGTCCATGAAGGAAATGACCTGCAGGAGAATTAAAATAGAGTTGTAGTGGCAGGATCAATACAGCCTGGTGGGAAGAGCTGGCGGCCCTGATCGAACTGGCTTAGAAAAATCCCATCGATTCCTGTCAGGGACTGCCTCCCGTTCTGAGCTGGTTAGTCATCTATTTCAGATGTCCTGAGATTAGGTGTTTTTTTTTATTATTATTAAAATCTCTCAGATTAATGGTGGGCACTTTTCAAACTTATAGCACAACAGGGTCAAACACGGTGATGGTCTTGCATATCTGTACCATCCCCAGTCCTGCGAGACCTTCAGGTCACTCTGCAGTCGACTCTCATTACAGAGTTTCATCATCACATTCTCATATGACTCCACTGGCCGGTCAGTCTCTGTACTACTCAGGAAGATGCTGCTGCTGCCGCCGCCTTGTGAACCGAGAAGCACCTTGAAGCTCTGTTTAAGATCTTGGGCAGATGGTGCTGCCCTAGTCTAATCCCAACTGGAAGGTTGCTGGTTCAAGTCCCAAGCAGAGCTCTGCTGTTCTACCCTTGAGCAAAGTACTTAACCTGAATCGCTCCAACAAAAAGTCCAGCTGTATAAATGGATTGACTAGCTGAAAATGGATAAAAATGTCACATCAGAAAGATACACATACGCAATCTAGCCACCTCAGATGAAAAACTGTTGAATAAGTAAAAAAAAAAAAATTGCATATTTGCGACACATTACACTATGCAAGGAATAAAATCATGTCCAGGGCATTAAACATCATCAGAGACACTCAGCACCCCGCCATGAACTGGCTGATCTCAGATCGGCACCTCCAGAGCCTTATGGCCAGAACTGAGGCTATATCCAAACACCGCTACAGTTTTGTTTTCAAAGGAAAAGTATTTCCATCCACACAGGCGTTTTCACATCGTTTTCCATACAAAATGAAACGAGTCAAAATGTGTATGACGTAGCTGTTAGCCTATATTGGGTATGCATGCAATGGCACAGTTACCAGTAAACCTCTTTTTGCACACAGTATAACGTGCATGCGGGTCAGTAACAGGGAAAGCTCCATTGAAAGCGGCGCATCCATATCTGCTGTTGGAATACTATTCACTTCTCAATATGGTGACCAGTCACATGGGCCATGAAATGGGTAGGGAGCAACCAGGGCGCTTTAAGAGTCTGTTTTCGAGAGTCTCCGTTTTCACTCATTCACACTGCAGAGCTAAAATGGAGTTTTCAAATGTATACGGTTCGGGGGCTTGAAACTCCAAGGTAGGGTGAATGAAATGTCTGTGCTTTTAAACTGAAATGCAACGATGTGGAAAAGTAACCTGAGAGGCAGAGGAGAAGCTTCGACCCCTAAGACAATAGGATCATTAATACCACCAATTAAAAACTAAATTGACTGACTTGTCTATTGCACAGTCTGGAGTAGCAGCAATTTCATTTCACTGCTGGTGTATCACTACATTCATGCATGTGACAAATAAAAATTTAGAATCTGGAAAAATGGAGGCAGCATTTTTATACACACAATAAAATGACACCCCCTCCGCATCACGTTGTTTCCCCATCCCTTGTTTCCATAGCAATTTGTTTTTTTTTCCACGCAGGGAGAAAGACACAGACAAGCGGAGAGTAAAATATATTGGCTGACGAGCTTGTGAACCATGTCAAAATGTGATATTGCACTTTCAAGTCAGATTTAAGCCAGGGAAAGAAGTGAAAGTTTATTTAGCTTTTATTGCTAAAGAAAATTGAAGGAGTAGCTATTGGGCTCAATCAATGACGAACTCCATCATGGTTGACCGAGGCTGAGGTATCTTGCTGCCTGTTATTTATACACGGGCACTCAGGCCCCACGGGTGCTTACAGGCGGCACAGACATGTCGGGAAAGCTTGGCTGTCCGTACTTCACCTCCCTTACTTCCTCCTTAATCCCTATTCCTCCTTCCATGTCAGCCTTTTCTTCCTTCTTCTCTCTCCATTATTCCCTTCTATGTACTTCTTGTCTAGGACCATAACGGACCTTGAGGTCTTTGATCGCAAACAAACCAACCACCTTAAGTGTTTAATTTATTTTTTCTTTAATAGCCCAAAGAAATGCTCATATGTAAAACACCATAACAGGGTCTTATATTTGAGCTGCCGCAGAAATTTACAGTGCAAGCAATCTCTTTAAGACACCAGGCCACGTCCTTGAGTGAAGCTCTTAAAAAAACTTTGAAGAACTGCAGGCACGGGGCAAGTAATTTGTTAAATGAGCATCATAAAATGAGAAAACCCTTTGCCAGAAATGCTAATGTCATTCTCTAGACTTGCTATTACTCACCACTTAGACAAGGCCCATAAAAATAAAATAAAATAAAAATGCCCTTTGAAAGAAAAGGAGAAGGAATATATTGTAAAACATGGGAAGTGACAGGCTGGCCTACACTGAAATAATTTCACTTTCTATTTGATATATGCGTGAATCCCTTGAGTTGGAATTAGGCATAATTACGCAGCTCAGTTCTGGCCCTGTTTTCACCAAACATCAGACCTGGTCTCGATCTCCAATCACATCAGCATTAATCTCTTTCCAGTGCTACATTTTCAGTCACGAACTTTATCACTAATTCACTTATTTATTTATTTTAGCAGGAATTAAAACAGGCATCCAGCTTGAATCACTACATGACAGCAAGTTATCTGTGCAAGAGGACAGTGAAAATGGCATTTAGCTAGGCTATGATCCAGGGGCACTGAAGAGCTGATTCAGTGAGGGGGACGCCTAGGGTGCTTGGGAAAGGTGAAAGGATATCAGGTGACGCTCTGTCGTGGCTCCCCCTGCTGGTATCCTCCAGCACTGCAACCACAGCCCCCATGGTATGAACATTTTTGGGGCAATGACACGTTCAAACTAGACAGGAGATGCCACCTACATATTTAAATATGCACAAAATATAAAATGAACCTGTCTTTGTGTAATTTACTCGCCTCCCTACACACAAAAACATTGCCAAACAGTTATTTTTGGCAGCAAGAGATATTATGGTGATGTGTCAAATTTACTGTTGGTCTAAATTGCATAATAAGTCTGTTTAATAAGGTTGGTAGCTGCTCTGGGGGAAGTGTATTATGTTAAGCGTAAAAGTGCTTGCAAAGCACAACAGCTAGACGAGGGGGGCTGAAGGGGCCTGGGGTGGCAGTGGGGGTAGCTCTGTCATGACACTGCAACAAAAGATGACGACAGCATTTTGGACAAAAAAAATGGAATGAATGTCCCCTTATTGTCTAAATGGTTGACGGGGGAAAAAAATGTTCATTTTATTGATGGAAAAAATGCCCTTTCGGTCTTGATTTAAATGAAGTGGGTTAACTTGGCCCTGAAGATTTTTACTTCCCCCGAGGTGTCAGTCCTCGCTTCAGTGATCACTCCCTTTTGTTGATTACTTTGTATTATCTGTCCTGCATGTCAACCTGCCCAAACCACCCCACATCCCCTTCAAGAAAAGGCCACAGGGACAATAAATATACAATCATAATTCCTTATAGCCTTACAGATTTTTACTGTGAAGCACAGCCTGTGTCCATATTGAGGTATATTGATTCACAGGAGTTGTTTTCCGCTATTTTTGTCTATATATCCAGAATCCAAGGAGATACAGAAAGGGTTTAGAATCTGTCACGCCTTCTTCATCCTGTTCCCTCTCTGTATCTCCCTCTCTTCCTCCCTCTCTCTCTCTCTCTCTCTCTCTATCTCCCTCTTTCTTCCAGTCCGTTTCTCTTGGCAGTTAAATGGAATCAAGGTTGAACAAATGAGTTTCTGTGTTTCTTCCCGGCATGGGGAGAGGTCGATCACAGCGGTACCGGGACAGCGATCCAATCGCAATTCTGCGGGCATCGCGGAGACGCCATCTGCCACTTCAGCATGGCATTGCCTGTGCTGGCACCGGCTGGGGCTCCAAGGCGCACACGCCCAGCGCGGGGCAGGGCCCTCCTCCCCACTTCTCCTTTTTCTCACCTTTCCAGTTTTTGCCTCGACCCCCAAAATGAAGATGTCTCACTTTACCAGTTTGTTCCCCATTACGCTATCGGTATGTTTACAGCTGTGGGCAGAGGGGTGGCCAAAGATAGCAAGCGTCTGTCAATTCAAAGACCTAGAACTGACTATTCTTCGAACAAAGATTCCATCTATCCACCTGTCGTCCATAACTGTCTATCCAGCAGACTAGGCGCACTCTGGATGACACGTTTCTCCATCGCAGGACACAGTCACACGCAATATCGCACTAAGGGCAAACGACACGCCTTTGGGCAGAAGTCAGAGTACCCTGAGGAAATGCACATGAACCTGAGGACAGGCAAACTCCACGCATACAGAGGAGTACAGACACATCCGAATGTGTAGCCAAATTTTAAGTTGCTTTGAGTATAAATGTGTTACCAAGCCATTACTGTATAATGTGGCAGATATTCAATACAAATTACATTTTTGTTACTCTACATAAGCACCTGTGCTGAGTGAAAAACATAAATACAAAAGCAGAAGCGGCGTTCTACCTTTACTGACGGTGCAAACGCTCCGAAAGCTTTAACACGAACTGACAGCCTCCTCGAAACGGACCTGCGGCAGGACCACCTACTGCCTCTAGGAACGTGCTCGCCAAGAGGGAAAGAGGACCTGCTTCACATCGATATGAAACCACACCAGCGTTTCAGATTCCGCCCAAAAGAAAAACGCTCATTACCATGGTGATTGTGATGAATTTACTGCTCTTCTAGGCATTGTTTGCATTGGGTGGAATGACTCAAACCCAGGGGCTTAGGTAAATTTAGTGGACTAAATGTTTACGTTGATACAGAGGTTACCTAGCCTTGTATGTAATGTACAGGTTATACACTTTATCCAAAAACCATACACTTCAATAACAAATTGCCTTAGCTTGGAAGACCAAACTGGTACCAGTTTACAATACAACTCACTTTTGCCACTTGTAAATGGTATTGTAACTTGTTAAAAACTATTGATATTTTACAGTGTTACAACCTAATTAATAACCAGATTATAAACCATTCATAAACTCTTTATATGGGTAGCCTGATTGTAAAATGACACCGACCAAACTACTAATAGTACAAACTACTTGCTGTTGAAATGATGAATACTGAGCAGTGGCCAGGAGTCTGGGCCTAAATTAAGGACTATAATTCATTTGAAGGAGAGTCGGAATGTAAAAAAATCTCCAGGATCACAAAGTAAATAAACGCCTTCAGACTGACCTTCACTAAAATCGATGCGGCTCCACCGGAGAACACAAAGCGACTAAAGGTGAAAACTAGCAGCGAATCGCGGCTGATGCTGTAGGCAAGTCTACCGGCCGTCTGCCAGGCAGACAAACACAAGGCGTGGAATTGACGGTGACACATGCCAAAAGTCATTCGCTCGATGACGCATACAGACGTGAGCGGGCTGCGTTAGCGGGGGGGGAAGCACTGCTTCACTCGAAGGGAGATGTCAAAGGGAGTGAAGCAGGGCTGTGGCAGCCGTGTGCAAAGCATGCTATGTCCCTCTGATAGTCGCCACTCTTCTTGCGCACAGGCAGCAAAGCATCAGGGGGGGAGGGGGGGGGGTTGCAGGTTCTCCTGAGACAGAGATCTGAGCAATGCCTGACCCACTTTACTCAAGAATCAGAATGGCGTTGCTGAGGAGGGACAGCACACAGGAAAAGGGACAGAGAGAAAGGGAGGCCATGCAGGATAAACAGGGGACAGCAGTGCAGGTTTATGAGGGGTAAGAGAGGTGGGGGGGGGGGGGTAATGCACACGCAGATAATCAAGGCAGGGTGCAGTGAGAGATGCAGGGTCACGTGTCGCCTCTCCTCCCCCTCTCCTTCCATCCACCTGCACTGCGACGTGTGCAAACTCACGGCACACACAGACACACTCTTCATACTGAACGGCGGTACCACCAAGGGCCTGATCTCGGGGCTGATGGGTACTGAATATGCATGCGAACACACGCATGGCAAAAGGGCCCGTCGCAGCAAAAAAGGCACACCAGCATATACAGTGCCCCCTAATGTAATTATTTATCTAATAATTAATATTTAATAATAATGAAATCTAATTCTACTTCAATAGCATTAAGTAAAGCAACTGCATACTGTATACATATTATACACACACACACACAGGTTTGTAAGTATATCTTTGTGGGGACTCTCCTTTTATTTATATGGGGAAAACTCTAATATGAGGACAATAACCCCTATCCAGCCCTAACCTTAACTATAAGTAACCAAACAAAATATGAGACTTTTGGCATTTTTACTTTTTTGATACATTCACAGATCTTTGTGAGGACCCCACAACGTCAAAATAACAGGTTTTTATTACAATGTTGTGGACATGTGGTCCCCATAATGTAAAATAAACCTAATACACACACACACACACACAGATATAGAACATCGCTGAGGAAATGAGCACCCAGTGAAAAGCATGCAACAGGTGACCTGCAGTACTGTGAACCAGTGCCAAGAGCCCCCCCCCCCACCACCACCACCCCTAGAGTGATGGATGGTGATAACGGCGCCATGGTTGGACCTGAGAAATGGTCCTTTCACAGACGCTGATGGAGAAACGATATCGCAAATCCCAAACTCAATTTGCTCAGCCTGCTTGGACTTCTTTTTTTCCCCTCCTCCTCTTTAAGAAAAAGGGATTTATAAATCATGATTATTTTCTTAATGACCCCTAATATGAGCTGCCGTAAATCAAAACTAATCCGGAGCCTTGAGGGTTCAATCATTCCTGTATTTGCTTAAGTGTGACTCAAACCGCCGCCACACGCTCCGCTCTGACAAATCCGACATGACAAATGTGCAGTCTGTCCTTCTGCTGGGACGGGCTGCTACCTGAACAGCACGGCACTGGTCCTTCAGGCTCCTGTCCTCAGCCCTTTGCTGGAACACAGCTTGCACGTCATCCCACTCCTGTCCTCGGCGACTTGCAGACCTGCAGGATTTGGGGAAATATTAATTTGCACCTGATTTACACCTGAAACACCCACAGATGGCAATTATGTTAACTGATTCAAAAATGGATCTGAAGAGAAACTGTGTCACAATCAAAAATGTCGGTTTCCCCCACTTGCTGAAAGTTTTTAAAAATGTCATTGCTACAATAAAGGCTAAGCATCACAGGTGAGTAATATAATAAGCATTAATATAATAAACATCATACTTTAATTTGTATTACTATTTTCATTAGCCTCTAAAACATATCCTGCGTCTCTTTAGTTTCAGGACTTCTCATGCTTGTTTTATTTATCAGGCTTTTTGCCACTGATCCATCTTTCCCCACCTCCACCATTTCAGGTTCTAGCCCCCATCCACCCAGGCGCCCCCATCCACCCTGTTTCTCCTCTCTCCCTCTCTCCCTCCCTACCTTCCTCCTTGTCTACTTGTTCGAGCAGCCATCTGGGACCTGCCGCACCGGGCTGCCATGAATCCATCAAAGGACCTTCCGGTGTCCGTCGGCCGCAGTAAAACCTTGCCGTTACTGCTGAGACTGTCACCAAACGCAGCCAAATCCATCATGCTATAGCTATGTCAGTCGGTGAAGGCAGGAGCTTGTCTGTCCTATAACAAAACGCCAGATGTGAGCTTTATTGTGTGCACGCACGCATGTTTCCAAAGGGGGGCACATAAAGTTATTTCTAAAAAGGAGCCCCCTCCCTGCCAAAGCAGCGGGAGAGCGTTAGTAGAACAAGATTAATTAAAACCAAGGTGATAAACTTAGCCAAAGACCATGAAGCAAAAACACAGGCGTCGGAAGACTGACGGCACCGTACCGTTTACTGGAGACCGGTAGGAAGGTACGGCCACATGTCCGCATGCTTGCCAACGGTTTCCCAGAGCGTCACTGTCCTATAGGCCAGTATTTCTCAACCCGCTCACCTGCTGCCACTGTCTGCCCTACCGGTACCAGCGATTGTCTTTTCAATATGATTTCGATTGATGCAATGTTATGCCATTTCATTGTACTCTCTGGGAACCTTCCCCTTTCCCCCCACTTATTTGTGGCCTTGCCCCCTTCGTTATAAGTCTGCTCTTTTTAATAATATAAACAATTAAATTTCGAAGTAAAAAAACCGACACTTTAACGTTAGAATCGATTCTCAAAATGAAAGCCTTCAGATCGAAAGAATATTGATCCGCACATTCCTACTACCTTTTCGGATTGGAAGCTCGGGATGACCGATACCACTGGTTTTCTTTTCAATCTCATCTAGTAGATATCCCGGCCCAATAGTGAGACTCGAGGGAATTCAGAAACAAAATTATCCGGCAAGTTTAAAATTGAGCCGGTTGGAAACATAAAAAATGTTACACCTTGGCATTCTACAACAACACTTCAGAATGTTAACCAATTAGTTTTTTCTCTCTCATTCTATCGCTCACACACACACACACACACACACACACACACGCCGCACGTGCGTCAGTGTTATCGCGTGTCATTTATAACTGGGGGAGCGCGACACGCGGTTACTCCGGTGCGCAGGTGCCACAGTTAATTGTTTTCTGTCGTCAATCACTGCAAGTTTCTGAAACGACAGATATTAGAAAGAGCCCAGGCGGTGCTGGAAAAGTCAGACTACTTCAACAGTTCAATATGCTATTTAGTATTTATTTTTTTATTGAAATGTCAGTAATAAATGTTTCGGAATAATAAGACTTTAGACTTTATCATTTATCAAAGTTCCCCCAGAAAGAAGACAAAATGTGCTGGCCTTGGCCATAAAATTCCCGAGCTGAAAATGAGTCGCATTTGCCTGCCGATACCAGACTCGGTGCCCGCTGTGTCCCTAACCGCGAGGGGGCGCGCCTCAGCTTGCCCTCGTCCCCAGACGTATCTGCATAGGTGTGCAGCTACCGCCGCATAAAGACGACGCTTAAGGTAAACTGTAGCTTAAATAACGGCTTTTCTGTCAAACCTGGCTTTTTATGTCCCAGTGGGATTTACTCATGCAGTTAAAGGCCGCTGCAGTGGACGTTACCTGGTAAACGGGATAACAAGCAGCGCCAGTTTCGTTCCTTTCTGATTTATCCAGTTTACGTACAAAGCTACTGTTACATCTCTTATTCCATATTATTCATGCTTCGTTTCCAGTCGCTGTTGTGGTTTTAAACCCATTTACATTTAGTTTATGGTGTGGGTTATTTGCCAAAAGCTCATATGTAGGCCTATTTGTGTTGTACCATATATCCATCTTTTCCCTCCGACGAATTGTGGTGATTGTTGTGACTTAATGGAATCCAAAAATCCCATTTTTAAAAATTGTATCTAAATTAGTGAGCTGCTTTTCACTTTTGAGCTTTGATCTGACAGAAATAACGGCGCGGTGGCGAAGCTCCCCCCTGCCGGGTGTCCCCAGGCGAGGTCGGGGGGGTTTGCCGCTGTCTGCCCCCCTCTGACACACGCATGACAGTCTCAGGGATGATCCCCGCACTGTGCTCGGTGGCTGGCAGCTGAAGCCGCCATTTAGTCGGGCTTCGCGGATGAGCGTGGTGCTCCGAGGCGCATTAGTGATGCCTTACTTAAGCTGGACATTTCCCGATCATTTCCCAATGAAGCGGATGCGCTTCTCGGGGAATCGCACCCGGCCATTTGCGCCCCAGTTGGTGTGGGGTATGGCAGACGTGACACAGGAAGCAAGCACGAAACTCTTTTGTTTTGGAGGATGAAACATGGTTAATTGCACCGGTTTGCCCCAGGTGTTACCTTCCTAAATCGCCTTATAAATCACAATTGAATGACAAGATGGTCGAAAAGAGCAGTTAGTCATGTATAATGTAGAAAACTGCCTCGCCATACAACAACCAATCGTTCATATAATATTAACTCTTGATCGGGGCACATTACGTGAATACGTATTCAGAATTTACCTAAATAATTAAACGAAAACGACACAAAATATTAACACTTTGATAATCAGACGCATTTTTTTTTCTTAACTCATCGGGTTTTTTTTCCCAGGATGACGCGTCGGTTCCTTCCTTTGCCGAGTGAGGGAGTCGTGTTTTTCCTTTATTGATTACAAGCAATGCGGTGTCATAAGCAATAAATGACAAAGCGTCAGTGATGTGATTGAAGCTCTCGGCTGCCTGAACCGGACCGCTACTGCCACCTAGCGTACATCAAGATCCTTGCTTCAGTTTCCTGCGAGGCATCTATTTTACATTATCGATTTTTAAAAGACTACTGTATACACTACATTAACATTTGCGAATACCTATAAAACAACAAAAACAAAAAAAACATTGGTGATAAATATAAATTTATGATGCTTATTTAGTACATTTTATTTGACTGCTTTCTGATTCATGTTCGGTGTACTAGTAGGGCTGGATTTAAACCCTTATCTCTGTGTACATTAATATATACATAGGGGAGAGAAGCTGCTTCCCATTCAGTGAGATTTCTAGACAGCTGTACAGTCATGCTGAGTTCATTCGCAACAATGACATGCAAACCCTTTGTGAGTGTGCAAACAGTCTGGAGCGAGGAGTTTGAGGTGGCAGGCCATAGCCCCTTAGCAGAAGCTAAGCTGTCAGACCAGCAGTTCATCAGATAGCCTCCCTAGATCTTCTGTGTCCCCATAGCACACACTTACATCCCCTTGTCTAAAGCTCAGCAGACTGGGAGATATGAATCAGGGGTCAAGAAAGTGTCTGTGGCCAGAGAGGCCTGGATACACTTCAGGTTACAGGGATTAAGTGATTTATTAGTGCTGAGCTTGGCTAAACTAATATCTGAGTCTGATGCTCTATGCAGGCTGACTTGCTGTGGAGCTGCAGCTTTGTGGGACTGCGGGACTGCAGGAGGAGCTTGAGGAAAGAGATGGAGTTCTGCAACCTCTAACCTCTCCAAGGAACCCTGGAGGTGAGCTCCGCGTTTTGGGGATCCCATGGTCGTGCAGTGCTTAGCACTGTTACATCACACCTCTGGGACCAGGGTTCAATTCCCTGCTGGGGTTCCATGTGGGTGGAGTTTGCATGCTCTCCCCATGTGGTCGTCGGGTTTCCCTCACAGTCCAAAAACATGCTGAGACTGATTGGAGTTACCAAATTGCCTATAGGTGTGATTTGGTCGGGTGGGTTGGTGCCCCATCCCGGGTTGTTCCCTGCCTGGCACCCATGGGCTCAGGACCCTTGTGACCCCGAATAGACAAGTGGTTCCAGAAAATGGGTGGATATATGGATGCCATACACTACCCCAGAGAATGTTCATATAGAACCTTTCCTACCTGAATTACAGTATACTTTGTTTTAAATGGCCTTTAAGATAAATGACCTCAGCATTTTTCTGTATTGCTCATCAGGAGATCTGTTGTACTGGTTATGAGGCTTAGTGGTAGTGAACCAGTATGTGTATTAACTGTATCACAGGAGTTTAACGTACAATTTCATCTTCACAGAAACCTACTTGACACCAGCTGATAAGTTCTACAGGTTTCAAGTGTAATTTCTGGAAGGGTAACAGCATACTATCCATTTAGAATCTATGTAAGAGCAACAGGAGGGTTGACCAGAACACCCTACACCCCCACCCCCCCCACCCTGCTGTAAAACAGCTTGGCTGCGTTAATACTCAGCACCTTCCAAAGCATAGAATAAATCCCCTCATTTAACTGGAAAACCTGGCAAAGGCTGGGGAGCCTCAGGCTGACGGTGCTCACGTGTGTGAATCATCGCCTCCCACAGCAGCCGTCGATTTGTCCCAGCCGCCAGCCCGGAGTGACAAGCGTCGGCTCGTTAATCAGAGAGGCGAGCGGCACAACCTCGGATGGCGGATGGGTTCAGGTAACGGGACGCTAATCTGTTAATATGCACAACGGTGTTCCTCCTCTTATTACACGCCCGCGCTGTTGTTGTTGTGATGATGCCATGTTTCCCTTACGGAGATTTAAGACTGAGGTAGATAAACGAAACGGCCAACCGCAGACAGGCTCCCTCCTCACCACCGTCGGCTACTGGTGTGCCGTCATCTGCCGGATCGCTTTAATCCCCAGCTGAACAGGTATGATGGCACTAATCCCAATGCCCCTTGGCTGGGCCAAAACTGGAGGGGGCTTCAAAATCAATAAGGGCAAAAACCAGGGACAGGCTGCAGGCGTAGGAAAACAGTATATGTCAGCAACTCACTCCACCCAGCTTTTGTCTACATAAAACACGAGAGACACAGATTCATATAAACAACTGAGCTGATGGATCTGTGTAGGATTTCCTGTGGCCCCATTAAAAGCTTTGCTGCTATGCAACATCCAGGTTGGAGAGGTTGATCATTAACCAGCAGTAATCAGGTTGAATGAAACCATACCGACCATGGCATCTTGGAAGATATTCCCAAACATCTTTCCTCCAGCAATCGCGACGACGCTCGCGGCTCATCTCACGCCCGACGCACACACTTAGATGCAGCCCACCCACGAGAGAAGCGCGCACGTAGAGCCATAACACTACAGCTGCTGCCTTTGTTATCTGCTCCCATGAACGCATTCGTCTTGTGCTTAACGAGCATTCCTGGGCTTCAGTCAGTCTTTCCATGCGTAACTAATGCATTTATAACCATTACATGCAGAGCCTGTCATCAGGCCTGGTACATTAACATGGCAATATATCCCTTTTTGTTGGAAGGTGACCCCTACCACTGTTTATAGATAGTTATATTACATCATGGTGAAGAGATAAGGCGAAGGATACGTTGCATTGTTAAGAAACAAAACATTTTATCATCTTTTTATTATTATTCATACTTGCTCCATACTAATTTTGCAGCAAATTTGTACTCATTTACTTCAAGGAATGTGTGACGGCCAGCTGGGCTGTATCAAGAAACCATTTTCCCTGAACCGTCTGTCAACATCTGTCTGCCCGTGAGACATGACTCTAATCAACTCTCTTATTCTCTCCAGTCATCCATCATAATGCCCAGCAATGACAGTAGCTGACATCTGTCTGGGGAGGAGCAGTGGACAGCAGATGGGGAAATACTCTTCTCCAATTCCTGTCCATTAGCTCCCACCCCCTACTCAAAAGACACATAGATTGTAGGGGGGGGGGATGGGGTAGTGTCACCTAAACAGTCACTCGACAGCCTACATACCTGTTACCGGGGGTGTTTGTACAGGCACAGCGTAGTAGGCCTGTTCTCGCTAACAACCTCATCCATTATTGTCAGCTACTCAGTCTCCACACCACCCTGTGAGCTGCAGAGTATCTGTCAGCGGCCTGCTCCATGTGTCAGTGCCACCCCCCCCCCCGGCTCTCCTGAGGCCCCACCCGCCAACTGGCCCTGCCCCCCTGCCCTCCACACCCGCATCCCCATTTTTATGATGTCATCTGTGAGCAGTTCATTTTTCCCCCACTAGAGGCACTATCACTGCCAAACTGAGTAACCCACTGGTGAACCTCTCCCCCCCCCCTCCATGTGCAGCTGAACATTAACTGGAGAGGTACCAGTTTTGGAGGCAGTCATTGGGGTGGAGGAGGCATCTTTCCAATGAATTGCATCATCAGAGAAACACCTACCCGAGTGAGGGTACAGGTACGCCATGTTATCCAGCAAACATTTCGTCCTTCTAGACATTAATCTGTTTTTCCTAAATGGGGAAGTGGGAGCGATTGAACTAACCTGCCAGAAATCATATTTATGCCCATTCAGCTCCCAACCACTAGAGGGCAGGCTTTATCCAATGAAACGGGATTCTACTCAAATATGGAAAAAAATATTTATTTAAGTATACATTATGAAATTTCACACCTTTTTTCATCTCAGAAAACCCTCGCACACACAAAATACATTGATGTATAGCTTTTTAAATCGTAATAATATGGTTTACAAAACACAATACCCTACACTATGGTCAGAAAGACAGCACAGCCATAAAAATAGCAGAAATATCAGACAGACCTTCATAAATTTTATTTACTGGGAAATGTTCACGAATTGACTGCACTAAAATAAACATCTGTAGACTGGACACATACAAATTCCAAAATAGTAAAACACCTTTATGTTCAACACTGGATTTGTATTAAAACTATTTCACCTATAGAAAATATCTTGAGAAAATATTTGCATTTATACAGTAGAGCAACATCTGTACCTTCCTTTAGTGTTTGAAGAAGTAAACAAACCCTGCTTCCATGGCAACATGTGCAAAAAAAAATTTTTAAATCTCATTAATTACCTGACCAGGTTAGTAAACACAACTTTTAATGCCAAACCAATTCTGAGTACTCCCTCCACAGAAGGTGGCAGAAGCTTCGGAAGATCTCCAAAAGCAGCACCATGTTGGTATTTACATTGTATCATCTACTGGAAATAAGATTATCTATGGATGATATCAGAAAACCTTTAACTATTAATTTAGCACAGCAGGCTATGTTCACCCTGCATGCAAGTTACTGATTAATCTCAGTAGTGCTGAATTCTGGCTTGACAAGTGGCATGAGGTCTACAGAGAAACGAGCCACCTGTTCAGTTATTATTAAAGTGAGGAGTTTCCTTTTAAAATCCAAAGTGACTAGTGACACACACAGCGTAAGAATATAATCTAACAAACATATATAACTTAATGAACATGAAGATGGCATGACATTTACATACGCAGTATATGTGTGTATGTATTATACACACACACACACACACACACACAGCAATGCACTTTATATGTTTGAAATTATATTTTGAAGGGAAGAATCATGGTTTTACAGAAGGTTTTTGTTGTAGCACTAGACCGTGAGTCACAGCTGATGCTACTGCGATGAAAACAGGGTAACAGGTTGGGACATTTTGGGGTCGGGCGATCTCCTGTCAGACAGGCCGCCTGTGGCAGGCCTCCTGGTAGCTGGTGGCGTTGAGGGTCCTGAACATATCCCTGCGAACGAACGACAGAAAGCTGTCAAAGGGGCACAGGGGCTGGCCAGGGTCGCGCTCGCGAGACTGGCAGAAGGCGGTTTGGAAGGTGACGTCCTCGCCATCATAGAGTATGCGCACAAACAGCCGCTGGCGCTCTGAGTTGCCATCTTCCTGCCGGGGCTGCGGCGGGATCCGCCACAACTCGAATACCAGGCGTGCGGCAAAGCGCGGGAAGCGGGCCTTGGCCAGCCCCAGCGCGCTCAGCAGCGGCACCAGCGTCACATCGTGTGCCGAAAAGACTGCCAGCGCCTCGCCACCGTTGCGGCCCTCCACAGCGCGCAGCATTCGCTCCGCCGTACGGTTCAGGAAGGGGTGCGCCGCCAGCAGCGCGTACCGGTGGTATAGCCCTTGCCGGCGCCGGTCCTCCTCATCCTCCAGCTGCTGCCGCTTAATTATGGCGAGTTGCCGAGGCGATAGGCAGCCGTGCGCAGTACATGGAAAGCTCAGGCCGTGGCAAAGGTGGCACGTCAGAGAATCAACAGGGTTGGCGGCACGCAGCTGCCGCGGGGCCACGCCCACCATCCTCGCCATGTCCGCGTACGTGCGGTCCAGCTGGGTGTCCGCCACGCGGAGTCGGTACTGCCGCCGCTGCTCCTCCTCCAGGTAGCGGTTCCGGGCAGGACAGTCACAATGAGCCCCGCAGAAGAGCGTGCTGGCCTGATGCTGTACCACCACCTGGGCCCAGTCAAAGTCCGGCAGTAGGCCGTACAACAGAGCCAGGCCGCTCTGCAGCGTGCGGCTCTTTCCCGTCGACTCCACGTACAGCTGCCGGGCCGTCCAGCCGGGCCGCAGCAGCCTGTGCCGCTTCATGTAGGCGTCACGCAGGAGCTGTCCGTTTCGCAGGTGTTGCACGATGCCTATAGGGGGCAACAGAGAACCAGAAGTCTGCTTACAGGCAGATGCAAGCTTTAGTACACCTCTGAGCATAAAAGAATTGGTATCAGGGAATAGACAGAAAATGCTGCAGTTCTTATTTCGTGTTTGTGTAATCTTACCTGATTTGATGCAAAATAAAATCAAACGGGAAAACTTTATCGTAGCTCACAGATTTATCAAAGCCTGTTGACCTCTTACTCAGCAGGACTGTACGGCAGATGCAGTGGATGAGACAGCACACCCTGAAACTTACTTTCTGGTTTCAGAATTGCTCTACACACCTGCCCAGTAGCCCCTCCCCTTTAACAGTCCATGGTCTTACCTGTCTGTGTGAGCTCTCCCATCTCACACATGCTGTGACTGGGGAGGCGGGGCAGGGTGCTCAACGTGGGGTCCCAGCGTCCACGCCCTCCCCAAGACATGTGATTGATAAAAGTGGCCAGCAGTGGGTGGGAGGGGCTCCTGTGGGGAGGGGGGAGCAGGAGGGATGTTAATTATTCCATCAGATAACACAGCAAACAAGTTCACACTCTTCAGCAAGCTGTGGGTCTGCTGCGTATCCCCACATGACGGGCAGTTCGTCACAGCTGCAGCTGGCTGGGGTGGCTGTGGGAGAGTGGGTGGGGTTTGGGACATGGGGAGCCTGCAGGGACCTAAACGTAGCTGGGAACGAGGAATAAAGAGCAGGCAGACTGGGCGTCTCGGGGTGGAGGGGGTGGAGAGAGCAGATCGCTCTGTGAGAACGCCGCCCCCTTCCTGGTTCGAGTTTGGGCAGCTACAGACACACTGCAGGGTCAAAGACAGCCCACAAAAACATCATCATCATATCCCCATAATGTTCAGGATGAAGCGTGCCGAAATATAAACTGTCCCCACCTAAAATTGTAAACACAGCATGAAACAACACAAAACAGGACCTTATACTCCCCCAGAAGATAGTAATGAATCTTTGTGGTGACAGCTCAGTCAAGTAAAGTTTAGGTAAGCTAACTATTCCTTCAGTGATTTGATGTCTTTTAGTTAATGTGGTTGTCATGTCTACCACCAGAGGGCGCCAAGACACCGCACATAAAAAAAGTCATTGAACGGCAAAGATCACTTCAAGGAAGGATTACAATCTGTGAACACCCTACATTACTCTTTCTTGACAGCTGATTAAACATGTAAAACCTAAGCTCTCATTTGAAAAAAAAAAACATTTATCCAGTAAAGTATCTTTAGATAAAATGTATTTAAATCAACAGACTGGCTTGACATTTAAAGAAGACTTGAGACAAGGAAACACAAGGACTGAAACACATTCCTTCATATCACCTTACTAAAGGAACATGCTGGCTTTGTAACACACACACACACACACACACACACACACAGAGCTGGGATTTCAGAGCCGACTTCCTTCACACACGAGCAGTCGCGCTCCTAACACACAGAACCGGGTCGAAATTTCTCTTCACTACTGCTACTGCGTCACACAGCTGGAGTCTTCCCAGAAGCCCTACCGGTGAAAACCCACTTTCTGCAGCCCAGACCAATCAGCTCCCTCATGTCATCCTGCACGGGGCTAAATTTCACATGCAGTCTAATCAAGAGAGGATAGTGCACCCTGAGGCCCCCGCAGCACTGTGTCCAGAAGTACCACAGTGCAACCCCCTGCCCCCCCCCAATCCCTGAGACCACAATACTGAAGGGCTAGTCCTACTTTGTATGGCCAACACTGGGCCATCCGGGCCCCCTCCTCTTCCTTCTCTTTGTTCGTCCCCCCTTCCCCTCTGTGAGTAGCGCCCCATATGTGAACTCAGAGGTCCAGGCCTGGCTAGGTTATTTATACAGCCCCTCTGTTGTGTAGCAGGATCCTGGACATGAGTGCTGAGATTGAGGGCAGCGTGAGGCGCATGTAGAAATATCAGATGCAGAAATCACACCTCGGTCACACCCCAGCCATCGGACACAAGCTGAAACCTGAGTCTGCAGGGCAGCAACAGTGAATAATTCCATTTATTAGCATCCACACCCCACCTGGAAATTACACCAATCCTCGCCCCGGCAGGCCGCAGCTTCCCCCATGGTGACGCTTCCCTGATTAACAGCCTCACTCCCCCCCCCCCCCCCCATGCTTGTCCAGCAAGAGGGAACATTTTGAGTCTCAGGATATTTCATTCACTGTTGGATAACAGTGATGTGACAAGCGTAGATCTAGGAGGTGGCTGTTTAAATAAATCTTCCTGTAATACATTTGTATGCCAGAATTATGCGTCACGGGCTAAATTAATTAGCACCAGCTGTACTAACGTAGCAGAGTGACCAACACTGTTAATCAGGAGCAAAGTCTTCCCTTCTGATACCCAACAGGAGCACACAAAGTAACCAGACTTTCCACAAGTTCACCACAATAAGGAACTGAAGGTCTTTAGAAGGTGCCTTCAGACTCATTAAACCCACAGCAGCTGGTAACAGTCTCCATGCCAGGCTAAAATTGCTCTCATTAGCAGACACCTAGGGACTGTGTGTGTGGTTGGTTGGTTGACTGTGGGGTAGAATGAGGGAGTAAGGGAGAGAGGAAGAGATGGAGGGGGCACGCCACATACCAGGGTGGGGGAGGGAGCATTCTTTCGAAGTGGAATAAGCAAAAGCCACGGAGAAGAGCTGCAGGCCAGCGTGGCAGAAAGGCGACTCAAGCGCGGCTCCATTCCCATAATTACAGGATGTAAAAATAAAAAGTAGGAAGATTATGCCACTGGTTATAAATAGGCTTTGGTACTCCCTGTAACAGGCACACACACGCACATGTGGAACACTCATTTCAGTACCACACACAGCGGACACAATCCAGAGAGGGTTGCCACCCCTGTATTGGCCCTGTGTGAGGTGGTGCTCGGTTGGCATGATAGGAGGAGGAGCTAGAGATGAGGGGAAGCAGTTTAATAACAGGAGAGGGATAAGTTACATAATCATCCACAGTTGTTAGAGCACTGATGAAAGACATGAATAAAGATTACACTCCTGGAAGGAGTCCGGCACTGAACAAAATGATCTGTAGTGTTTTACCGATCGTCAGACTTCTCAATTTAAAGCTGCCACAACTCGGGTCCTCAAGGAGATTCAAGGCACCTGGAACATGGGTCCTGTTCACAAGTTCCTGGGCTGTCTAGACCTGGGACTTGGGTAGTTCCTGGCCACTTTTGTCTGTTGCTTTCACATTGCACAACAGGAGCTTGGGACCTTTATACGAAATACGCATGGGAGATGCCAAAAGGTCATATGTTAAACTTCACAAGTAATTACAGGCAACACTTCGCCGCCACTCCAAAACAAGGGAGGATGAACAAGTTGTTTTATGTTATGCTAGTTACAGGGGGGATCATTTGTGATCAAAACAGGACACAGACTTTTATTTATATGACCCATAATTCTTATTGTGACCAGCAGATTGATATTTTGTTTTCCACAGATTTTTTTTCCCCGCTAATAAGAGCTGGCAAGTTTCACCACCACCATGTTGGTTATCAGTTGAATTTTCCGATGCAGAGATATTGGAGAGACAAGCAAAGAAATGTAGTATTTGATGCATTAAATGTAACTGAGGTACAAAAGTAATTCCATCTGCTCGATTTTTGCTCTGCTACTTCTGTTTTCCCTGTACTTCCATGTAATTTCCAAGTTAGCATTGGTGCTTGTGGTCAACCAATCAGCAAGCTATAGCTGTAAGCATGACCCCAGTAGTTTGCGTTCAGATGAAATGTACCTAGTCTGGAGCAGATACCGGTTCCTGAACCGATTCCAAGGAACTACAATTGGGCCTAGTTCCTGCATTGTGAACATGACAAAAAATTCCTGCAGTGTGAAAAGCGCTCTCTGACACAGAGAGTGTGGTTCCCCTCCCTAACTAACATGTGAACTGGAAAGCACCCCCACCTCAGTGCCTTCACCAGGCCCCATCTCCTCGACACCTTGAGGAATCTGACAAAGGCTCCATTTCAGAGTCGGAGGGTTACATCAGAACAGGTGACACTGCCACGAGTACAAAACTGCCCACTGTTAAGCCACTCGCATGCATACACACGCCCACGTTGTGCGGTGTGGTGTGGCAGTAGGCAGGCACGGCGCGGCCCCACCTGGCAGGGGAAGTGGGCGGGTAACAAAAAGGCCATTCAGTCGCAGTGGAAAAGAGGAGAGCTGCTTGCGGTCAGGGCTGACAGCCAGGGTGTGACAGCCACAGAAAACTAAGCTGCAGCACACCGGTGCTGCCCCAAGATTTTTTACAGCGCGCAACGTGGAAACACACGAGTGTTTCGGCTTCCTGGGCTGGTCACATGGCCGTTAATGATCCCCCAAGCGCAGGTCACATAAGGGAGGATACTTCAACCAAAAATGGCTGTTGAACGCCAGAACAAAGAAACCACAGCTGGGGAAGGTGCCACGGAGGTCACAGGGGTGAGAATGTGGCTCTGAGGCAGGGCAGGGGAGCCACCATATCCTAGAGGAAAGCGTGAGCTGTCTCTGAGCCACTCAGCCGTCGGGAACGCTCAGCATATTGGACAGAAGGTACTGTGCCTCAGTGGTGGAGCCAGAAAATAACCAGTGGGATGGCCGGGGTGGGACCAAAAGTCATTTTGGGGTGGAACATAAATCTAAATATGAATATAAGGCATCTAGAAAAAAGGAATATTTAAGGTGCCGTCCATCCATCCATCTATCACGGTGACCGCCGAATCCCAACTGGGGTCACGGGAGGCACTGGAGCCCATCCCGGAAACAATGGACGTAGGCCGGAACCAACCCTGGGCATTCAGATTTAAGGTACCTAAACTCTATAATTGTTTATAATTCAAGCAGTGGGGGAATCATCAAATCCACATTTAATATAAATATCTATTTCTTGCAGTTAAGGTAACAAGCTTATATTTGGTAAAAGTTTTTAAATCAAAGTCTGGTTTAACCAAAATGCGTACATGACAGTGGGGGCCAATGGGGTGGCCGGGTCTCAGTATGGGGGGCCACAGCCACACTTTGCCTCCCCCCCATCCGCGTATGTTGCGCCTGCACACATCACATTTGCCTGGGGAACACAAGGCCTCTGTAT
This sequence comes from Mormyrus lacerda, assembly GCA_015163995.2. Taxonomy (NCBI): domain Eukaryota; kingdom Metazoa; phylum Chordata; class Actinopteri; order Osteoglossiformes; family Mormyridae; genus Mormyrus; species Mormyrus lacerda. Next base: position 70,416 of record JAABNX020000061.1, on the reverse strand, counting down.
GCAACTTGCCTTCCTTGCCCTCTGGTTTTTCATCCCTTGGGGGCGAGAATACGAATAGAAGCAGCTCATCCTTCGGCAACGTGACGTACCGACCGAGGACATGACTTTTCCAACCACCCAACGTGTTCGGCTGGGTGAACACGCCCACATTAGCTATGGCAGGGCCAAAACTCAGCTTGCTGACAACCTCATTAAAGGGGGCACCCACATCACACCCTTATATGGTAAGAGTTCAGCAATACGTCTTAGGATATGACAGTAATATAGAGGAAGCTGAAAGCTAAACTGCCAGTTTCCCTCAAACACTAATCAGTCAAACAGATATCTATCAAATATAACCTTTGTGTACATGTTCAATGGGAGTTTTCACCATGGTTAACTAACGATCTCATAATACCATCCCATGATGCACAGCAATGCAGACAGAGTGCTCACGGTGTTGTCATGGCAGCGGCCGTGGGTAGCGACTCACCTGTAGGGCACCAGCATGCAGTCAACGGCAGGCCTTTTGGTTTTGGGAATGGCGTAGAGCGGGTACCGGTCGCCATGGCGAATCATCACCTGGACTGACAGCAGCTCGTAGTCGGCTGGACTGTGGCCTGGATGATGACACCGTGCGATTAGGACTGTGAGAGAGTCTTCAGAAACAGACTAATATGAGTCTAGGAAAAATATATCTCCTACATTATTAGCTTAAGCATATAATTCAAAGACATGGCCAATGAATAGGCCTGCGTCACAGATGCTAGGCCTGCGTCACAGATGCTAGGCCTGCGTCACAGATGCTTTGCTCTATCACACCTCTTCCCATTTACCACCTCTCCAAAGTGAAATTACAGTGAAACTCGAAACTGCATTGTTCTGTTCTCTTAGGCCCCGAACACACTGTCTGCGCTGCGCTGTTCCACTGCGGCACATATATGTGCAGTTGTCCACACCACCCATGCTGCTACTGAAAGCTATATCTTACAACAGAGAGTTTACCTTTATTAATGGCTATCAGTAATAAAATGTTTGTTTTCCGGCCATTGTGAAATTTATTTATAGTTTAGACAGACAACGGTTAAGCGTGTGGTACAGGACTCGTGACAGCATTACTCTTCACAGAAAAGTGGTGAGGGGCTGTTGCAAGCCACACTAGGAAGGATTGTCGCGTGCCATCTGTAGGGTATGAACGTTCAGCCCAGAGGGGCGGCTCGCGATCCCACCCACCAAGAGCCTGAAAGTCTTACTTCCTCCATCACCAATGAACCACAAGAGAGAGCAGATGACTCTTTGACAGCCGGCTGGAAAAAGAGCGCGCGGCGGTTAAGTCTAGATCTAGAACACAGATTGGCAACTCCAGAGGTGAAAACGCCCCGACAGATTGTCCTTTGTGTTAAAGTGCCAGGACGGCTTTCACAGCGGCCTTAGCTTTGCTGCAGAGAGAGAGCCATTAGCAGACATACCAGTCATGCAGGAGAACATCTGCATGGCAACAAAAATTCTGTATTAAAATCACAGTCCGGTTGAGGACCTAAGGGCCATAAAACTGCAACTAAAGAAAAATACCAGAAAGACAGGATGGGAAACTCAAGCTTCCCTCAGCTGACGAATCAGACACCGAATCCAAGGCCACTTTATGACCCGTGTTTATTTTATTATGTGGAATCGAGGGACGGAGCCAGAACAAAGAAATATGGAGGGAAATACAGTAAAAATATAGGGGGGAGATAAAAAAAAACCCTCATATCTGTTATATGTCTGTGGAAAAAAAACTATAAAATGTTTTATACACAAAGGGATCCGCAGCTTCCCAGCTACATTTCACGTTATGACCGCGCAGGTGCGCTGCCATCAGAGAACTGTTCTTTCTCGTGTGTTACGGTGTTGAGGCAGTTCACGTCAACAAAAGCCACTCGGCCGCCGGCCGGCCGGCCGGGGCGAGAAGGCCTTACCCTCCCAGCCTTGCTCTGTGCGATTGGGGATGTTGCAGTAGGCGTAAGCTTCCTTGATGGGGTCCAGCACTGGGGCCTCTGTGTGTAAGACAGGAGGGACCCTTTTCCTATTCTTCCCCGGGGACCTCTCATCTCCGGCGGGGGAGACGGGGATGATGTGCACTGGGGAAGGAGATGACAGATCACCTTATTTAGATGTAAAGAATAGCCGAGGGTGAGCCGTGGGGGGAACAAGGCACAGGAGAGGGCAGTCTAGTGTGCAAACAAACACACACGCACATCAGAGGCACTTCAGATTAGCGGGGCCATAATTAACAAGTACATCTCCTGCAGCAGCAAAATGAAAGCTGACAACATATGAGGAACCCGAAAACCACAAGCAATTTATGGTTAAGCACAGAAAGGTAGAAAAATAAGCAGTCAGCTCCTCCACCCCACAATGGGGTCTGATCTCACCCGGGAGGGGAACACTCGTCTTAACCCTGAGGGAAGGCGAAGGCGTCACTTTGTTCTTTGAAAAAACAGGGACTCTGTCAGACACCCTCAGGCTCGCCCGGGAATGGCCGCCAAAAAACTCCGTCAGTGCTCAGGCAGGTCTTTGCGCAGGGTACAGTCAAGGGAGGAGCACCACACTGCGGGGCTCTCTGTCTGACGACCGAATCGCCGGCGTTCACTATAGTGTATGTGTATGTTTTAAGCACGCAGGAGCGGACGATATCTGCCCAGCAAAGCCGCACAGTACACACCACAGCAGATTATCAGGGTTAAAGGGGATGTGTCAGGTGGTTTATGTATAAAACACTGCAAACAAACATTTTGAGTCATGCAACCAAACCAGTCTGTAAGCTGTACATAAATACAAAACGTTACAGGCGTCTTTTATAACAAAATCTGTTGAAGAGTCTGTGCTGTGTATAAGCTGCAAGTCAAATAAGCAAGTCGGTCACACGCAGCATTTGGCGTCACCTGCCTGACGTGCCAAGGAAACACAGGGGTGACTGGTTAGGATTTGGGTAGATAACGCACTTGAGGACTGCCAAAACAAGCATCCCCTCACCTTCTTACCTTTACAGGAATCGGATACAGATACGCGCGTACACCAAAATCCCAGAACAATAATCCCAGCAATTTCCGGTGAATTAAATAAAACAGGACAGGATTCACTCACCAACCAATAGCAGCAGCACTGGCGATATACACGAGGAGAGGACCATCCTCTCGATAGACCGGCGCAGTCAACCAGCTACACACTGGCATCTATTCACCACTGTGATGCCTGAGCCCCTGCAAGTTTAATGGTCCCCGACCAGCAGCCAATCACAGTTTACTGCTCTCTGCAGAAAGGCCCCTTTATAGTCTGTGGTTGGTTAGACGCCCATGGAACTGCTCGTAAGAGCTTTTGCAAAACATGTTGCCGAAATGTAGACCCCCCCCCCCCCATGTCTACATGGTACACACCTTCCACCCTTCTTTACCAGGACTCATTTCTAAGTGCAGGGGCATCTAAGTGCATCATCAATGGCAGGGACCATCAAGGGCACTTAGGGGTTAAAAGAAGCCTCTCAGAAAATCAGTCAGGTACCAGACCACCTACTCATTCAGTGACCAATACTGGCAGTCTATCTCTTAATAAATATCCAAACCAGTAAGATGATTCTTTGAGGAAAAAAACATATTGTACAAACACAAATTGCGACCTGGAATTTTCCCCATTTGTGTACTATGTTACTACAGACTAAACAAATTTCATGTGTGAATTCACACTGAACAGAATAATTTTAATGATTTCTAACAGTTAAAATCCTGCCAGTTGCTTTGGATCAGGACATGTTTTGTGTGGCTGTCGTCCACAGAGGAGCCTTGCTTTAGTCCCTGTACTTAGTGCCTGCACCCCATCTGACAGCCTACGCATCATAAGTGATCAGCATGTAGATCTCGCTTTCATGACGCATTAAAACTTATCCCAAGAGTGCTGTCAGACTTCACGCATTTCCCATAAGCTTCAGGAGCCGACTTACATTTTAACTGTCATTATCACAACCAGAAAGTCCCAGACCAAATATGGACTTTTTGTTTAAAAACAAGTCAGTAATTTCAGATCATCAAGTGGCTTTCTGTTTTGAGCTTGTCAGATCATGTGGTCAACCTCAGGGTATTTTGCTATTGATATTACGGTGGTTTGTTTTTTTTTTTGGGGGGGGGGGGAGGCCTGTCATCTGTACTGGCAGGGAGAGTCGGGTGGCTGCAGTCATTGATGATAATTCAGTAAATCTGTCCCTGTTCAAAATGTCCAGCATGTGCAGAGTCTATTTCATTGCTTGGTGCCACCCCACGGTTTCGGACTTTCTCTCTCCTCACATTAAAATCCCCCTCCACCTCCTCCCTACTCCTTACAATCCCCCAATCACGGTGAAAGATGAGGTAACACCGGAGTTTCAGCAAGAAGAGGAACCTCATCAGATGGGGCAATGTCACAATCCTCTTCCCTGCCATTCTTCCTGCTGTACTCCATTACAATGCCAGTGCGATTGACTATACCGCGCAGTGAAGTGCAGTGAATTGGGACAAAAATAATATCTGCAATGGAAAGTGAGGTTTTTGTACAATTAATTATATGCCCTTGTAATGATATATATGTGTACAAACAGGGTGTAATGAACACAGTGACACAGAAGAGAGGAATAAGGCAATATAACCAGGGCAGGATGCAGCTCTACACTGCTTCATGAGGCCAAAGGGCAACAACAGTGAACATTAACATCACTGAAAGGAAGTGAGTGGGGGTGCCAGCTGTCTGTTTATCCAGTGGCTCCAGAACGTTATCACTTGTTATCACAGAGTCCCAGTGCCAGCGGCAGAACAAATCTGATGGATGGGCCCAAGGTGTACCTGGGGGGGCAACGTGAGGTGAGGACAACACACACAGGGCTGGGCGTCATGGACCAAAAATCATACTTGGGTATTTTTAGGCAGAACAGCAGTACACAACACTATATTATATTATATTATATTATATTATACTATATTATATTATATTACATTATACTACATATTTGTGTTTCGTATGAAGTGGGCTAAATGTTTCATTTTAAATCAAAGCCACTTGTCCAAAACACTTAACATTAAAACAGTGTGTTCAAAACAAAATGCAAAGGGTATCCTTCCATATTTGCTAATATAGCTATACGCTATTAAGAATACAACTCCATCCATCTTCCGCAACTGCTTGTCCTATGCAGGGCCACGGGAAGGCTGGAACCTATCCCAGAGGCTGCAGGCTCAAGGCAGAGAACAGAATACAACTGTAACTATAAAGTATAGACAAGTCATTACTGCAATCAGAAGCCTCAAAATAAAGACAAAAATAAATGAAATGTTGTGTCACATGGGTCCAGTAAAACACCCTCAACATAAAACCTTTTCACTCCACTATGCCTGGCAACAGCATTTTTAAGTCAGTTTATGACATTACTCTAAAAGCAGAAGGTGCATGGTTTAAACTGAAATCCAAAACCTATTTGGCAAATGGTTCTAAAAACAGAAGCCTGACAATCACTGAAAGGGCACTTGACTGAAAAGACCCTCATTTCAGGTTTTGGAGAATGTCGAAAGACCGCAGGAAGTCACAGACGACACACAAGGCTAAAACAATGTGGAAAATCATTCAGATCACATAAAATAATGTAATATATAAATAGTGATACATAATAGTTAGTGTAGGTGCATACTATATTGTATACTATAGGTGCATACTATACTGTTGTAGAAATTTCCAGCCGAAGACCTGGTTTGTGTATGAAGAGAATATATTACTTTATAATTGATGTAACAATTATAGTAGAAACATAAGTTCCCCAAATAGTTTGAACTGGGCGCACATGCACATCAGCCAAGGTCGAGGCAGATAAACAATTCTCTCGGCGCATATAAGGCCCTCCATGCGGGGTCGGATGACTGCGTAATTCAGTGACATCATCATCTAAGTTGCAACAGACAGAATCTCCCATAACCTCAGGCCGACATGGCACCTGGTTTACCAGATCAGGTGGAGAGAGGGAGAAAGGCTTATCAAAGCAGTAAAAATCAGTGTCCCATTAGCTGTCAAGGCAGGCAACTGCATCGATGTCTTTCAGCTGTAATAATGAACATTTCTCAGCCTTCAAGTTCCGCCACATTATGTTTAACAAAAAAAGACCTTTGCTAACTCACACTCTCTGTGGCTGTGGAATCTCGTGTGCCACTACTTTTGCATTTTAAATAATGAATCTTAAGTATAGTGCTCTCAGTGAGTATAGGAGTAACTTTGTACACACAGGCATAATTTGCATTATTTGCATATTATATAAATAAGTCTTATAAAAACATAAGAACGTACTTTTTATGTTACCGTTCAAGCTAGCAGAGGGAGGGGTGCCCATGCATTATTTATGAATTCCCATTCAGGGGGGTCTGCCTCCTGCAACCTTGCCAAAAAAAATAAAACAAAGTGTCCTTAGTGGGTGGTGCAGAGCTGGGGGTGCACAATGGCTTATTTGGGGGGGACATGACCAACAAATGCCTCCCCATGACACTGTATCTGCAGAAAAGCCCAAATGCGATTGCAGACAGAGAGAGTTGGGCAAGAGGAGAGAATTAACCAGAAATACTGGAAAGATGACATGAGGGGTATTAAGCGCATTACCTGATTCATCCAAAAGTTATCAAAATATAAGACCCAACTGGCCCACTTCCTGCCCAAGTGGAGTCGAGGGGTCTGGGGCTGTGATGTAACCCAGACAATCAATGAGACCGACCTTTAGCTGAAAGGCAGGATGCCGCCGACTCCAACTCAATCAGGTTAGAACACAAGACGCCGCTCTCGGTTTCTGTGGCGGCTGGGAGCATTCCATTTTCAGACCGGGGAGGGGGGGGCCATGGTAATCTCAGTCCCTCAGAGAAAAGCAGCTTGAGGCCGACTGACCTCACACTTCGTGTGCCCCGTGTCAACACCTGCATGCCTGGTCTCATGTCTGTTTCTGCATGCCGAAGGCTGCTTCTGCGCCTTCCAGAAGGCGTACGTCGCCTGCTGCTTAAATGGTGCAATTGGCTTTAATGATATATCTTTAGACCGTAAGAACAGTTTAAAAGAATTTAGGGCACATTCCCAGTCATATTTAAACCTGCACAGCATTTTCCATTTCGACTGCAGGAGACAGGAGACCACTTCTGCCGTGGCTTCATGCTTGGCAGGCGCGGTGCCCCCTGACAGAGCAGCTGTCTTCCTACGCTCCCCCAGCGACACAAAGCACACCGACAGGGCTCTACCACCAATGACAGCCCAACATCCACTCAAAGCGAGACAGAAACGGAAACACCACGCCTGTAAAAACACATTCGCCAACCAGCCAGACACAATGTTAAAAACAGACTTAACACTGCTTCCCCACAAAAAAAGAGAAAAAAGAAACACTTCACAGTCAGGTATTGATTTCACTATCTACAGGACAGGGTCATTCATTAAACTGTGAATGTAGAATTTTTCTTTCTTTGTTATTGTTCATCATTGTGTAACTACTTCCCAGATCAGGGCGGTCATGTTCATTACTGCACGTACTTTTAATTCATCGTGCAAAACTTTCACCACCTGCACAGTCATAAAACAAAACATAAAAAAACAAACTCCTGCTTCATTAAGTTACATATTACACATAAACATTATACACACACACACAAACGTTTGTAATTATGTCTTTGTGGGGACTCTCCATTCATTTCTTCATCACCATTCATCACCAGCGACTTTAAGTAAGACAGCCAGGCTATTGAACATGAAAGTGTACAGATACAAACAAGTACCGTATTTTCCGGCGTATAAGACGACTGGGCGTATAAGACGACCCCCTGACTTTTCCAGTTAAAATATAGATTT
>JAABNX020000061.1:45019-61172 GCA_015163995.2 Mormyrus lacerda | reverse complement strand
TATAAGACGACCCCCCACTTAAGAGCAGAAATTTATGGTGTGAAAAGTCGTCTTATACGCCGGAAAATACGGTATATGTCAAGTTGGCTTTATATTCCGGTTGTAAAATCTTTCAACAAAAGCAAGCAACACCCCTTTGGTTTTCCAGATTTCTTTATGGCCAAATTTTAATTAAATATTTCAATGTTTCTGTGTGCACTTCATTCATTCAATAGCCCAGGTATCTTGTTTACAGAAAAAAAAAAATCACAAACGCATCACAAATCCACAAATACGTATTTGTAAATTTTGTGTTTTGTAAAATCATATCCACAAAAATAGAGCGATTTGTACACGTGAAACGGGTTGGGAAAATGTGTGTATCACTTCCCATCTATTTGTGGATCACGTTACATTTCTGACCTCACTCCTTTTTATTTGCGAATTTTTGTCCAATTCCTACCAAAGCTGATCTCTAGAAAAAAACTTAAATATGAGGTGCAGTCGTGATATATATCGTCATCGGGATATGAGAGATTTTGGACATATCAGCACAGTCCTAATACACATGAGCGCACACCCCCACACACTCACCCTTGACATATAATGCGTTGATCAGGGACAACACTACTGATAACAAGAATACCCCCCTCCCCCCCCCACCCCCGGGCCTCCCCTGGCCAGAAGGCAGGATGGCAGGTTGCTGACACTTTGCAGCCTAATTACCCCGCATTTGCCATCTCACCACAGCACGGCCAATCTGCTGTCCCAGCAGTCCCCCCCCCACACAGTTCTTTGCTTTAATGAACAGTCGCAGTGATATTGCATTGAACCCTCTGTGGGGCTGTAATTTCCTTGTGCGAAGCGGCTCCTTTGGCTGATTACAGAGGATCGTGCTGTAATTTAATGGCTTAGTTACTCTGTTTCCCATCCCAGTTTAAGTACAATGGTCTAAAGATGACAAAAAAAAAGATGCATGACCCTGTGGCAGATCACACCTACAGAGGCCTGTGCGCTACACATATAGACCAGCACGGTCTCTTCTAACATATAGCACTTAAAGATGTGATATACCTTTAAACTATGCACACAGACACTAACATTGCCACTTAAATCCAACCCACTACAGCAGATGCATCTTGAAGGTCTACAGGAATCCAAGAAAAATCAATAAGTACTTAAAAAATATTAGAGGGGCTTTCATAATTAATTATCCATTTCAGGTTAACAAAAACATCCTGTGCAAATTATGCCAAAAAAAATATGCATGAAGTCACATCACATGCTGGGGTCAAGAGACTGGGGTGATAGAGTGGCTCCTTTTGGCCAAACTACTTACAGTGTCTCCAGTTTGTGTGCCCCCCCCCACCCCCCCACCTCAGAATATGTCCCTCAGAAAGTCTCTACACGGACCTGCAGAAAGCAGACAGACGGTCTAACCCTTTGCCACATCATGAAAATGCTGATATACAACATGCATTCACACACACTGAGTGGTATCTTGGGGGGGGGGGGGAACTGCCCTACTTACAGAACTGCAGACTGAAGCTCAGTACTGCCAACACTGCTGCCACCACCAGCAGCAGAATGAACCGGGTTCGAGCCAGCATGGTCCAGGCTGTGCGGTCCAGGTCGGTCAGCCATCCACTCCCTGCCCCGTGAGAGCTCCTGCTCCACGCACCTGCACAAGAAACAGCGTCAGTGCCGTGTCACTGCGACACACACTGGAGCGGGACATGGGACCTGCCAAGCTTTCAGCTAGGTGGGGTTACTTGCTGATCTTACTGCAAAGCCATAGTCTCTTCCTGAGATTGAGACCTGCCACTGCAATCAGAAGGTAATTACCAGCAGGGTGTTCTGCTTATAAATACTATGGTCAGAATTCATCGCTAAGCTTCAATTCATTGTAATCCAGAGGAGGAGTACAAACCTACACTAGGTCAGCAAAAAATCATTATGTTGATTATCGATTAATCATGTGATCAGGCGATCGACTAATCGATTGTTTGGGCCAAAAAAGCATTTGCATTTAATAGATTTTTTAAGTCAGTATAGACTTAATTAGTATCAGTATAGAGATTTTCTACATAAAAGCAAAGACCCAATGTCTCTGCCATGTTTAGCTTGCTAATTACTGTACTTTATACCGAAGTGAACCACGTTTGGACAGCATTTTCAGAAGCAATGCTAATCTTACACATCCCCCAAAGCCACGTCATGCTGTATGATCGTTATATTAACCAAGCCTATACTGACAACTTTAAAAATGTTCAAAAGTAGCTGTTACCGTTGCGCTACGTTCCTTGTATTTGTTGCATTACAAACATCTTCCCTCTGCTCGTCTGGTGGAATATTATTGGACAGACTGCGCCCGTCTGCATTCATGGACAAATGTAGTATGTACTCGAGTGTCTGCATGCACAACTGTGTGCTGACCACAATGGCAGACGGAAAAGCGCAGCATGAAATAGGCTTAACCACCGACGTTAACGTCGCTAGACGGTGATGTCATTAGACCCAATTTTTGCAGCAAACGAAAAGAATATGCAACTCCATAAAATTTGTCGTCACCTATTTTGTGTTGCCAATTATCACCATTATTGATTAATTGTTGCAGCCCTGAATTCAACAAAAAGACCACCTTGTGAATCGGGGTTCATAGAGAGAACCTAAACCAGGCACTTTGCAAGGGGGTCCCAGGAGAGATGGTAGACGCCCCATGACATACGTGCAGGCTTTTCGTGGCACGCATGGCAGGTTTGAGGTCTGGCACACCACCTGACATTTCTGCAGCTTGCATAATCCCACGAGTGGCCGTTTCTCTTTACTAGTGCAAGTAATTGGTTGACATCACTGCGCAATGAAACGTGTCCTCTGCATTTAACCCATGTGGGGCACAGCAGTAGGCAGCTATTATTTAGCACCTGGGGTGCAGGACATGGTGGTGATACCTTGCTCAGAGTCCATCAGCACTACTTTGATGCTCAGGGATTCAAACCAGCAATCTTTTGATTACAAGTGCATGTCTCTAACCATTAGGCCACTACTACAAATAGCAGAAAGGAACATTTAAAAATACCCAACATTACAGTGATTACATTTGTTGCTGCAGTGTTGTGTTGGCATCATAGCCCAGATAGTAGGAACACCGACATAAAAATGACCACTCTTTCATTGTCTTCATGGCATAACTGGAAACATATTAAACCTAATAAAAAAACAAAAAGATCGTCCTCTGTGCTTTCAGAACTACATATTTTTGGCAGAATGAAGTCAGCACATAACCAACTCACAAGGATCTCTCTTTTTTTTCCCGGGTTCAAAGATGCCTACTCCTTCATCCATCCACCACACAAACAAATACATAATTAGTTTTAGAACAGAATAGTGCTTAGGGCAAACTATACAGTGGATCTGCTATTGTGACCTTTACGTGCTCTTACTTGTCTACACAGGTCTGCTACGAAATGCAGCCACGGGACGAGCCTGCACACATGCCAGGCCGAGCTCGCCGTAAATGCAGGCTGTAGGTTAGAGATGGATAATGGCTGAAAATAAGAAGTGATCTCGAAATAAGCAGTCAGATTTTTATACGTATGTAACCGTCCCAACAGCCGAGAAACAGAGTGGGAGTCTAGAGGCTGATTAGACGATGAGCGTCTGTTTACTCGAGCTAGTGGGTCTGTCACAAGCTGCCCAGATCTCCCTGTAACTGTGCATTGGCCAGGCTGACACGTACTGTATCCCCTGGCTGAATTCTTCAAGATCGCCCTATGTGTGGAGTCATCTGTTCCATTTAATTTCATTTCTGCCCACCTGGTCTCCATCCAATCCATCCATCTTCTAAGGCCGCTTGTCCTATTCAGGGTCGCTGGGGGTCCGGAGTCTATCCCAGTGGCTATAGGCACAAGGCAGGGAACAACCCAGGGTGGGGCACCAACCCATCGCAGGGCACACTCACACACCATTCACACACACATGCACACCTATGGGCAATTTGGCAGCTGTAATATACCTTAGTGTGTTTTTTACTGGGGGGGGGGGGGGGCGAAATATCCAGAGGAAAACCCACAGCGGCACAGGGAGAACATGCAATGTCCTCACATACGGAGTCAGTGCAGAGACTCAAATGAGGTGTGACATGACACCCATCCAAATGTAATGTCCCCATATGAGGAACAGACCTTTCCTGGACACATAACCTTCAGGACCATTTTGAAAAAGGTACAGCAACGTCCAGAGTCACACAGGAATGAATTTGGTAACAGAAGAGAGTAACATCTATTGACTTAATTGTGTTATTTACATTTAGATGATTAGAAAGTGACCTTTTATGCAAAGCACTCAAAAACAGTATTCATGCGAAAACTGGATTTGTCTGCTACAGGATGGTGACCGAGCCCTACCTGGGACCTTCAAGGCGTGACTCAGGTACACCACACTACCCACTGCAGCAAACAAGCCTATTAAACATTGTAGACCAAAATTCAAATACATACCAGCAGCTTCACTGCTGGTGTTATTATCGTCTTCTAAGCACGCTTAAGAGGGTCTCAGGAGGGCCAGGTTAGGGAAACAGTACGGGGAGTCACTCCACTGGCCCTGGGTAAAAAAAAAATAATTCTGAGGTCCTTTATGGAAGACAATACACGCAGCTATGTGGGTGTCCAGCTGATGCAGCTCGTTCACACCATATTTTCTTTATATGGAAGCAAATAGATCACACCATATTTTCTTTAACAGTGACAAAGAGACCGCGGCTCTTCGGTACAGATTTGGTGGAGTTGCGGTGAGTCCATTGGATGTTTTAAAGCGGATCTCCGCGGTAAGCAGACATTGCGCCTCTGGTGGCTTCGCTCATCGTGGCGCCGTGGTGCATTGCAATCGAATCGCTTTGAGTTGCATAGCGGAGGGTTTCGAAAACAGTCAAACGGGTCTAAAATGATTCAACCTTCCCCACATTGCATCCTCACAGCGGAAATATTTTGGGTAAAACACGGACACACCCTTTCAGCCGATCGTCTGTACCTCCAGACCAGAAACGATTACAATTCTTATCCCCTTTTTAACTAATTCATATTAGTCTCTTCTGCACGTCTAAAACGACCAGGGGAGGAAATAAATCCGTGCACCCATGTGGGAAAATGCCGGTAAAACAGGAAACGTCCACCGTTATAACTACCAGCTCCTCTGCTCTGACAACTGTGGCTTTGTGAATGAGACCAGCTCGGCGGCGACTTTCCTCCATAGCAACTCGGAGCCGCGGAGCTTGGTCCCTCTGGATGCGGCTCCTCTGTCTGCTGTGCATGCATTACAACCGAGCCCAGAGCTGCGCCGTCTACCTTTGTGATAAGGCAGACGCCCCCGCTTTCCTGCACATCAGAGAAAAGCTAGAAAGCTAGCAGCCTAACATCACCAGCTACCGGAGACAGCGCGACGCCATCCGAGCGGTAGTCATTTTGATGGCTACATAAAACTGTGCCCTCTACACTTGGGTCTAAAAGATTATTTGCAGAAAAACTACACGTATAAAGCTCACCCGGTCCGGTGCAGGCGCGCACCTAAAGTACCGGCGACATGGGAGCCTCGATCCGCTTGCGATAGCTTCCTCCAATAAGTGATTGACTGTAGATTTCTTTCCTCCCACTCACTCTCTCACTCTCTCTCTCTGCCGGCATTACGATAAGCAGACCTTGATGTTCATGAAAACTCTACATGTGCACCGGGCAGCCAGTCGCGCCACCTTGCGGATGACTAATGTAAAGACAGCCAGACACTTCCAGCATCTTGCGGAAGGGAACAGTTTGCTTGTATTATTCGACAAACTCGGATATGTGTAATATAAAAATATCTTGTGATTTAAGATCCATCAAAAATAACACCTGGTTCGTAAGAAATGTCACCTCGGGTAAGTGATATTTAGGAAGTGTAATCTGCGGTAAAATGAAAGACGTATCCTTCTCAGCACAAGGCAGTAAATCGCAAATATGCCTACTGTCTCATGGCTATCAGAAGAAATACGAGTAAAGCAGAGCAGCTAGATGTAATGACGCCTTCGCAACTTTATTGCGGACAATCAAGCCGTGGGGAGTCGTGACAATGCGACCAGGCTGAAAAATCATATAAAGCAAGCAATGCTGCCACTATGTGGCCCAGACGCGCCTTACACGCCACCTTAGTCTTTACACGTAATCGTAATTTATATCTTGGAAAACCAAGACTGCACAAGATACAGACTGGGCGGCGTCAGAGTACTGGGCAGACCATTGTGTTTACCTCTACATTTCAGTATTTTTAACAATAAAATCAATAACACAGCATCCCATGGCCCTGCATTGTACAAACTGGAATAGAAAATGAATGGTCAGTATGGAATTACAGAGCATCGCTACACATGCATTAGTCAGATGTGGTTAGATGTGGTTATTTTCTGTTAACCTAGTAATCTGTCCCTTTTCTCCTGCAAGCCTCTATTTAAACACATGCAAATGTCATAATGACTCATCAGTGTGAACCCTAACCCAAAATACTAAACCGATCCATCTGACATGAGCCTGGCCAAAAAGCACTGAAGTGGAATATTAATTTTAACAAAATGTTTCACATACTTAGATTCTGGGCAGGCAGGTGGGTATAACCTCAGTCAAAGTCGTGGTACTGTATGAATGCTCATATTAATGAAAGCAAACCTTGATTGAGAGATCTGGTTCTTTAACAGAAACCTTCTTTTGATCAGCTGGCTGCAGACTGATCCCAAAGCAAAACAGCATCACATCGCTGGTTTCCTGGGCAGACCAGCTTATCCAGGTGACTAAAATAGTCAATGGAGGTGGAATTAATGAGTTTTTTGGGAGATACAGGCTTGTCGATGTCACAAGGGACAACGCTCACTGCGTGTTCATTTCTTGTGTTTGTCTAACTCTCTCATCCACCCTAAGGTTCACCTTCAAAGGGTTCTAAGTATGAAACCTACAGTATGACCCAGTGTACTGGAGAAGAGCATATTATTGAAAAAACTAAGGTAAAGGGGAGGAAGGGGGGCTGCCTTTATGCTGGACTTATGCTATAGCTGTTGAGGCCAGTTGATTGTTACAAACTAGAAGCAAACAGTAGGATTGCATGTGAGGCCATTCTCAGCATGCCTTCCCATTGGCCACACCCTCCTACTGGTCCTGCCCCCCTACTGGCCATGTCTTCCTATTGGGCACGCCCTCCTCCTGGCCATTTTTCGCATTGGGCACGCCCTCCTACTGGCCATGTCTTCCTATTGGGCATGCCCTCCTACTGGCCACCCTCCCACTGGGCATTCCCTCCTACTGGCCACCAGTCTGCAGGGCATGTCCTCCTACTAGCCACACCCTGTTGCTGGCCACTCCCTCCCGCTGGGCATGCCCTCATACAAACTATACCCTTATACTGCCCTTGCTCTACCTCCTGTCTAGGCCCTGCCATTGTTTTGCCTGGTGTCCCAAAGTCTGCAAATAAAATGGCACTGTAAACCGGAGCCCCCCTGCCCCTTAATTTACAGTGGCGTTGCTGGTTTTAATGGAAATATCACTGTGTGTGGGGGTCTCATGTCCGCTCCACCCCCTGCACTCACCCTGGTCATATCCATATGAGCTGCACACACACTCTTTAGAATTTGGTGATCAGTCATCATTGTTGACACATCACAGCACACAGCGCACAACAACAAATTGTGTCCTATGCATTTAACCCATATGTGACATTGTGACGTAGCAGGCGGCAGCTAATTCAGCGCCCAGGGAGCAGTGCTTGGGGGCGGTACCTTGCTCAGGGTACCTCAGTGGTGCATTGTTGTTCGGGGATTCGAAATCTTTCAATTACAAGATGCACTTCCCTAACCAATAAGACACTCCTCCATCCCCTTAAAGCTAAATGCACACTTATGTCCCCCAGAACACTATTGCAAAGCGTCTTAGTGTAACACGCTAATTTGTTGGGTTGAATCAACAGAATTGCACCCAGCAGTACCAGTATGATTCGCAAAAGGAGGAGATAAAATGACCTACATCCCCTGATGGACCAGCCCATAGACACCAACACAGACGGACAGACACACGGAAGACTCCAGAAGTGCCCCTGAGGAAACTGACCGCACCCTAGTCCTTTGCTAGATGTTCGAAGCAGGTCTCTATTAGTGATCCAATAATGCATTTAAATGCTTCTTATGGTAGCTTCCCATGCTGTGGCTGCTATGTACCCCCCCCCCCATCCCTGCCCCTCTATAGCATTTAGAAGTATGACTGTCATATGAACTGGGTGCAAAACGTGCCTTTCATTAGAAGCTATTTCCAAGCCCTGCAGGATGAGAGTCATGGGACCTGGGCAAGAATCTGCAGCATGTGCGGCCATCATGAGATGCTTGTTAGCTCATTTCCATCTGTGTCGCTCTTGTGCTGTGGAAAATTATTCTTTTTTTGTGTGTGAAAGGTTTGCCTACATGAGATTCCCAAGAGCGGCTGTAACTTACCAAACTAGGCCAGTCTGCCTTGCACAAGGGGAATTTTCATAAAACTTGCAAAGAAAGATCAGCTTTTTTTTAAAAAATGGAATGAAATATTATGAGAAGGCTGCTTGCTGTTAATCTGAAGTTTTCGCATAACATCAGTGTGTGAAATACTCCACAAAACAAATTCATACTCGTACACACATGTTTTCCTGAAGGTTCATCTAACTTATGTCAATATTTATGGTTCCCAGATGAATATCAAAGTTAGAAAAAAAGTCTTTCAGAAGAGTAACATGTGGTGCTTCAACGCCTCCAGAGGAAGATATCGGCTAGCCCAGATTCTCGTTAACTTTGGAAGATTCAGATACCGAGGAACTGGTGATGGGTGCAATGTTTCACTCTTCATTTCATGTCATGTGGTCCGATAGAATTCAGTCTTCACACAAGTATTTTGGGATAGCATGAAGTCACGGAGTTCGGGCCACCTATGAATGCTGTCACTGTCACTGAAGGGTCCAGAGTCGCCTCGCCGTGTCAGTAACCGCTAAAGCCATAACCTCATGGTGGACGGAGTTTAATGACACCGGAGATATTAATAGCTGCTGACACAAAGGTCCAGCAGATTGGTCCATAAAGCACGGTGAGCCCTGCAACTCAGTAGGCGAAGACGCGGGCATTCTCTCACACAGATCTCCAGCAGGAATGAGACGGTACATCTGGAACGTCTCTAAGACGCAGGAGATGATCATGGGCTTCCTGAAGAAGCAGCAGAGGAAGTACACACCCCTCAAGATTGCCAGGACTCCAGTGGAGATGGTCCCTTGGGGTACACATCTCTGAGGACCTGACATGGACACGCCAAAGGTCCACCCTCGTGCAGAAAGCTGAGCAGTGACTGTATCACCTGAAATTGAAAATCTCCTCTGCATTGCATTAAAACCTACAACGTTGCTGTGAGATCTGTGCTATCTGGAAGGATCACTGCTTGGTATGGTGCTGTGCCCCGAGGACCACAGAGCCCTGCAGTGGGTGATATAATGCACCAAGTGAGGGAATAAAACTGCCCACCCTACAGGGCATCTACATCCATCGATGTGGGTCCAGGGCATTAGGCATCATCAGAAACACTCAGCACCCATGCCATGAACTTTCCCAGTGACTGCACTCAGGTAGGCACCTCCAGAGCCTTATGGACAGAGAGGCTGGGGAGAAGCTTCTGCACCAAATGAAATAAATTAAAACTGCAGCCTGAACTTCAATATCATTTAAATATATTTATCCCCATTTATTATCACGTTTTTCTCCTATTTATTATAATTTTTATCTTTGATATATTTCTAACGTTTAGCACTTTTTGTCATTTAATTTTGTTATCCCTTGTTATCCTACTTTACCTTGTTTATTCTCTGGAATAGCGACAATTTCATTTCATCGTTGATATACCACTACATTCATGCACGTGACAAATAAACACCTTTAATCTTGAATCAGACACACCTTTTAAGCAGCATTTTCATGTGCATGGTCTCATTGCACAATATACAGCCATCTTGGACAGGAGACAGAAACATGGCTGAGATTTTGAGCTCTGTACACACCTGCTGTTGCTATGGAGGAAGTAAAGTGATGGAGGAGCCCATGCAAGCCTTGAAAGATTGATCTGAATGACAGTAGTAATGTGAGATCTGCAGATGGTTGGTGTGGTATTATTCCAGCTGAAAGGGACACATTGTTTTTCATGTCCTGCTTTTATTGACAATACACACAAAGGCAGTGTCTACGGTTTGTTTTTCTAAATACTTTATTTGTTGTTACTGTTTCTGTACTTTTTGTGGTTGCAATTGATTTCCTTTTGGATCACTAAAATAAAAGTGTGAAATCGTTTTTGGCTACTTTTCCTGAAAACAATGCATGCTTTTACAGCATAATGTCAAACTAAGTATTAAATCCCTGTAATTCTTATGATCTTCATATACAGATGGATAAAACTCAAGGGATTAAGGAACTCAACGCTTCAATCTCCCTTATAATAATCTTTTTATTTGGCCCAGTACCTATTACCTTCATATAAACAAACATGACTGACTGACAGACAGACAAATACATACATACATACATACATACATACATACTTTATTGATGCTGAAGAAAATGAATGAGCTATTAATTAAGTTCTCCTCAGACGAGCTTGATGGGCCGAATGGCCTCCTTTCATTCGTAAATTTCTTATGTTCTTAATGCATCCAGTAGCTTAAATATGCAAAAAAATACAGAAATACTGCTGTAGCACAGGCAGGTTTTATTTGCAAAGTGAACCCTGGACAATCTGACGCCCCAGGAGTGTCAGCCAATGCAGATTAGAGCGCACAGGAGGAGCCTGGACACACGCACATGTCGATGAGCGGTACATGGACCGCATACCTGCATGAGCCACTGCTCCAGTATGCTCAGGTGCGCCGATGTGTGTGTGTGTGTGTGTGTGTGAGAGAGAGAGAGAGTGTAAAGTTCATTTCATATGCTAAAAATACACTATTGCTGTCAGACCTGCTTGTATTTGCTGATGGCTGATGTTTTACCGGAGCTACATCTCTGTTTATTTATTTTAGAAAAACCATATCGGTATCATCAAACAGGTCTCCTCTCAAAATGTAACTCACAATATTTGCTTTCAAAGTTCAAAATAGTGCTTTTTTTTAAGTGAGACCTGTATTTAGCATGGACAATGTGTGCTTGAAACCTGGCGAACATGCGCCTAAATATGACCAATCTAACAAACGGTGACTGAGACCAGCAGATTAATGACACATAGTCAAAGGCTACGACACAGACCGTTTGAGGAATGCCAGCGGTGAGAAGGAAATTCATGCAGCTCCTAATAAATTTAACGCCAAAGTGACATCATCCCACGCTTCTGCTAAGGCAGGGCTCTTCAAATCTGGCCCTCAGTTCCAAATCCAGGCCTTGTTTTCAGTTCCCCCAGGGAGTCAGTTTAATAATTACTGATTCTGATTGGCCAGAGGCTTCACACCTGACTGACAGGTAAAGGAAGGCTGGAAAACCAGCAGTGCTCAGCCCTTGAGGACCGTGATTTGAGTAGCCTTCTCTAAGGGATCTCCAGGTGTGCAGGCAAGTTGGTGGCCGGACAGTTAGAGGACTGGAACTTGGGCCAAAATTATGCAAGTTTCATTCCCTGGAAAAGTCTGCTAATCTATTCTTAAGCACTGTACTTACTTAACCTGAATTGTTTCACTAAGACGGTCGGCTGACAAGCTACTTAACGTAGTACGACCTGCATCATGAAATAGCCTAATAAGCAAAATGTAATACAACAATGACCTGCAATCGGTTCATGCCGCACAGGCCTCTGCAAGGAGAAGGCGGACCCTCAGCGAGAGCCTCCTCTCCGGGAAGGCCTGCACCAAGATCTCCGTATATTGGAGGCACAAGCTCTCGTGCTTTTGATTGGAGGCACAAGCCAAGCTGTTCCTACTGGCAGACTGTTAACATGCTAACTGCATTATCAGCATATTGAATGCGGATCTTCACACAGAACTTCGGAATGCGACTAGACCTAGCATTACCCTACCCACCAGGACATATTACATAAGTATACTCACACGGATAGAATCATTGCCATAATTCCACTCCATCTTGCTCTATTCCAATCTCGTGACAGGTTCTGATTTATTGGGGGTCAACAAAACATGTGAATGGCACTGTGTAAAAAGTTAAACATACAGAGGATACATAGGCTCGGGTGTGTGACAGTTTTCCTGGGTAACGCAACTGTGACCCACAGAAATAAACACTCATTGTTGCAAGAAAAAAAAAAAAAAAACGACAGAGAACCGAAGGAATTTTCAGTTGGTGGAAAATGTCGATTATCCATTTAAATAGGATACAGAGTCAAATATGCTAAAACTTTGAGTTCATTATGCAAATAGTCTGAACTGTGGTGCAAGTTTGCCCATTGATGCGGGATCTGCATGGGATTGGCCACAAAAGACCAGCGTGTAGGGAAGTTGGGGTAATGACCTCCTGTTTCGTACAGTCGTACTGATCCATAATGCGATTAGGACCGGCTGCCCAGCTCACATGATCTCAAATTCATCAGACTGCAGGCCTAATTATAAAACCAGGACTGAGTGTGATCCATTCTGCTGCTCCACTGAGTAGATCGTACTCCATTCCATGCAGCCACACTGACTGCCATCAAACACAACACCAAAATGGCATCTCCTTCAGCTGCTCTGCAGACATGCCAGTTATCCAGAGAACATGCTAATGATTTCTACAGCCAGGTAAAATGGCACTTTACCTAGACAGAAGTTTCTGTGTGAATATAGAAGCATCTTCTCCTCAGAAGCTCCTCGGTCATGCTCTATTTCAAAGGGCTCTATCTCATTTGCATAACTAGTATTTGGGCATTTACTTGAGGTTGATTTAAACAGTAGTAACACAAAAACTCTCTGGTTACAGGTCCCGACGTAACTGAAACAGACACACATTGCAGAATTTGTTAAAAGGTACAAAGAGGGAATAATGTCATATTTTCATTGGAGCCAAGATGAATCTCCCACAAAATCACATTGTTACAGTTTGTGACAAGTGTTCTTCGCATTTTCTGCATTTGTGATAATACATCGATAAACCACAACTCCATGACAATCCTATAGTTCCAAAGTTCCACAACTGTTTGTATCATAGACTATGAACCTCTTTGACCCCACTGTGAATGGATGCTTTTTTGGCAAGAGTAGTCTGAGTGGTCTGCAAACAGGCCAACAAGACCATTTTTCAGGACAGGGTGTTATTTTGGAGCAGTGGCTGCTAATGTGTGTTTACACAGCACCACAGAAGCTGTACCAACACCAAAAACATCTGTTACTCATAAAGCTTTCTCTGTCTTAAGTGATATGAAGCTTCTCCCATCCAACCAGCATACTATTTAAATGTTCATTTGACACAGAATGCACTAAACAGACCATGTCTGCGTCAAAAAGTAAAATACTGAAAAGGATGAGGGGTTTTATTGTACATGAAGCTTATAAACCGCTGAATACAGAGCAGGCTTATGATACAGACATCACGCCCACCAGCACCTTCGAGCACGTGGGTTTTATCCCAGACTACACTGCGCCCACTTGCCTCTCGGCTTCATTCACAGCTCGGTCACGTGACTGAGGCGGAGCCGGTGGTGACGTCCGTTGCCGTACGAGCCAATCGGGGCGTTTGCTCGGCTGCTCGTCATCGTAGCATAAACACTGCGAGCCGTCGTGAGCGGCTACTGCTGACTGACTGGCGGGCTGAGGCACCGTGGCTCGGAGCCGTCGGGGGCATGACGCGGTGAGGCAGGCGTATATGTTTCTGAGGACTGGCGGTTTCCAATCGCTGGGAGCTGCGAGCTGAAGCCCAGTTTTAGTTCGCGTGGAGGCGGCGGTTAGTTGCACTGTCTACCGACCGGGCCCGCTCTTGAGGGCCGCTCGCTTCGCCCCTTCTGACCCTCGCGCCGCCCGGCTGCTGGACGATGAGCCAGGATGAGTCAGAGAGACGCACTGGTTCATCTCTTCGCCGGAGGGTGAGTACGGCGGACGGCCGCTGGGACTGCGCTTCCCGCGGCGCGGTGTAAAGTGACACCGGCCCTGTTGGAGCAGCACCCCCTCCGCCGTCTCCTCCATCCACGTCCTTCACGGGGGGCGAGCGAGCTGGGCGGTCGTGCGGGGTTCTTGGCTCCTATTGCTCGCCTCAGTGCCCTGTGTGATGCTCTCGTACGGCACCCGAAGCCGGTGTCGGTCCCACGGCCTGGCCTGGCCCGGCCCAGCTGTCGGAGCCGCGGAGTTTCCCCGGTGGACAGCCCAACAGTTCTCACCGGCGTCAGTCACGAATGGGAGACTGATGACCTCTCAGGGACGGTGGGATGTTTGTATCTGACCCGTGCGCGTGTGACCGTCTGCTCTTTGGGTGAATAAGGCGGGACTCTTGTTAAACGCATCGAGCTTATTTTTGATTCTCTCTCGTACAGTGCAACAGTAAGACTATCTAACAAACTGGTGCATGTCAGATATCAGACACTGTAACCCTGCTGGAAGAAAGCTGCTGGCAGTATACTGGTGACGGGCTGTTTAAGAAGCGGCGTGACATGTATAAAGGTCTGACACCAACCATCGCCCCCCAACCCGCGACCCAGCTGCTGCTTTCCCAGAACTGGGGAGAAACCTGGCCAGTCCGCCACGCCTGCTGAGTTCAGGGGGCTCAGCCTCT
Organism: Mormyrus lacerda; assembly: GCA_015163995.2. Classification (NCBI taxonomy): domain Eukaryota; kingdom Metazoa; phylum Chordata; class Actinopteri; order Osteoglossiformes; family Mormyridae; genus Mormyrus; species Mormyrus lacerda. Next base: position 46,459 of record JAABNX020000061.1, on the reverse strand, counting down.
TCGCCTGCTGTTGGAGGGGGGTCGTGTTGTTGCATTATCACACAGTGTAGTCTCACTTGTCCCGTTCTAGTTTTTGCTTGTTAGAGAGAAAGATACGAAGAAGCTGCCCCGTTATTGTCCCGTGGTACCATGCGCGCGAGCAGTTTGCCATGCCATGCCGTTCCGGTGGCCGGACCCAGCTCATTAGCTGCGAAGCTGCGGTTTGGCCCAGTATATTATACTATGAGGGTAGGGCTGCTGCCTCATCATTGTCCCCGCTGGTCACTGTTTTTAACCCCCCCAAGGTCACCCTTCATGTGCTGTTCTTTACAGAGGCCGTCAGTGAAATTTGGTCTGTGTCTAATATTAGAAGTAACGCACAGCAGGGCCCTGGCGTTCAAGTGTGTCATGGGTCGGGGTGTGAGTGAGCCCGCAAGAGAATCTAGTGCCTCATCGGTTTGTATGCCGATGCTAATCGTCTTGATATGTGGCTCTCCATTTTGTCCGACGCGAATCGGTCGGCCTAGTGAATTTCTCATTCGTGTGTGTGAATCCACAGGGGATTGGTGTAACGGTGTGTCTCCTGGGAGCCTGCAGAGGGGTGTGACTGTATGGCGACATGTCCCCCCCCCCCAGTGCCAAATATCACCTCTGTATGATTTGGTGTATTGCAGTGAATGACTGGCTTGTGCTCTCTGTCTGACAACCTCCCCCCCCCCCCAAATTCCCATGGCTGTATCTAGGTGCGGGGGCACCGTGGGCGCCATTCTGACATGCCCACTGGAGGTGGTGAAGACACGGCTGCAGTCCTCATCTGTCAGGCTCTACATCCCAGAGGTGCATCTGAACACGGTGAATGGGGCGAGCGTGGCCCGGGTCTCCCCAGGGCCTCTGCATTGCCTCAAGTAAGTTATACCTGTCGCGTATGTCGCATACTCGTACATGTGTTACATACTGCAGTGTTTTACCGATCACTGGCTTCTCCACTTAAGCTTGCAAGGTATGCTGGGATAGGAAATCACACCCCGGGGTCTCCTGAGTTTGTTTGTAAACATGCAAAGTGCTGTTCCCAAATAAATAATCGTGGGAGATGCAAAAAGCCTGCAATTTAACTTCACACACAAAACTACACCCCCACCGCAAATGGAAGATGGACAAGTCATTTTGGTATTTGTTAGTAACTGTGGGGGTTGATCACGCAGTCCAAAAAAATGGAATACAGACTTTTATTTATAAGGTAAAATATCATTGTAGTGGACTCTTATAACAGAATATCATCTATAACGGACGAGGTCCGCTGGTTCCGCCTGTGCACCTTTAAGAACATGCAGAAAAAGCATTGGATACAGCGGACTTGCATATACCGGAATTTCGCTTATAACAGACACAGATACGTAGTCGGGATTATTAATAGTCACACATATGGTCAGGTAAAGTTGGATTATTACATGTACAGAATAA
>JAABNX020000061.1:29900-40231 GCA_015163995.2 Mormyrus lacerda | reverse complement strand
TAAAAATTGCTGTTTCTTATATGGTTATTTATAATCATTTCCACGATTTTCTGTTCATCAGCTACAGAAAAAAATTGGGGACACTAAAACTGGATATTTTGTCTGAGAAAATGAGTCAATTCAATATTCAGTTTAATTCCTCCAAAAAAAAAACTAGATCTTGTGGAAGTTCTGTGTTACAGCTTTCATAAGAATAAGACACTCTGTGTCTTACAAAGACTCTAAAGATATATTTTACAAAAAGTATTAGTTTCTCCGTGTTTGTTTCCCGAACGATCCCTTAAGAGATAGCTTAAGGAAGATCTCAAGAGATAGCTTAAGAGCGACCTCAGTAGGCGCCGAAACACCTGGTTGATATCGATGGCTGGAGAATTGACTATTCCCTCTATGCAGCAAGTGCTTGATTGCCACATGAGAGAAAGCTGTGCTCTTTGTAAATAAAACACTGCAGGGATCCTTCAAAATATAGCTTTAATCAGAACTGGGGAGAACGTAGTATTACCAGTTTATTTTTATTTGTTTTGTAAAACACCTGCATGCACCAATATGTCTGCATGTCATTTATATATGTGTACGAGCAATGGCCCAATAGCCGAAAGAAAGTTGTGTTGCTCTCATAACATAAGAGAATGTCCTATGCAGTTTGATTCTTTTTTTAGTAACGTAGTAATTTAACACATTATAATTTTAAAATTGATAATTAGATTACGTTACAATTTCAAGTAACATTACTTCAGCATTACCAATAAAATCAAGTGCTTAAACGTCTATATTGTAAAAACAGAAATAATAATTCACAGTAGCCTGTCAGCGGCAGGCAGATGTCTGTCTGAGAGTCACACGCGCGACGTCGTCTACGGGTGACCTATAGTACATGAATTCAAAACCAGCTCAAACAAATACAAAGTGACCATGGTGAGTGAGAAGTACATGTTCAGTAGCTGGAAATATAGTTATTACACTGAATTCATCTCGGTTAAAGGCAAGAACATTATTACATCATTATTATTATTATTATTATCATAGTTGTACGTTATGTGGGGGTAAGAAATCATTGTCAACATCAAACAATTCAACATCAGATTTATTGAAACACCTGAAAGTGCAGCACTGCTCAGTCCCAGTACATGTCCCCTTCCTAACAAGCAACAAAGGCTGGATTTTTCCCATCAAACACCAACCATAAATGGAGAAGACCTAGACAAACTCGTCGCCGGGTATATTTTGGACGAAATGCTACCTATTTCCACTGTGGATTCTCCTTACCTGTCCTGCGCAATGTTTGCCTACCACGCAGAAAAACATTTGCTGCTAACCTGAATAGAGAATATGCAACGATGGATGCTAATTTAAAGATTTCACTGGAAAAGGTAGAGTTTGTTTCCACAACTATGGACATATGGACAGCGAACTATAAAAGTTATATGGGTGTAACACTGCACTTGATCAGCAAAAACACTTTGAAGCGTAACAAAGCTACTTTAGCATGTAAGAGACTGAGAGGCAAACACACATTTGATGTGATTGCTTCAGAACTATAAAAAAATCACTTATAATATGGACTGCTAAACAAAGTTGTTGTAACAGTGACAGACAATGCATCTAATTTCGTCAAGGCATCAAACTGTCACCTCTGAGTCTGATGAGCAAGAAGATATCTCTTTCGCAGATGTCACAGAAGCCCTCTGGACTGATGATGATGATGGTAAGCTGACTCTTCCCCCTCACTACAGGTGTGCATCACATACAATTAACTTAAATTCCACAGAAATATGTAACTTCCAACGCAAACATTAAAGCTATGTTATAGGAGAAGCGTTGCAAAATGCACAGCTCTTTGGACAAAGGCAAGCCAATCAACATATGCAGCAGAACAGGTGCAGGAAGTCAGCCAGAGAATGCTTCTGGTACCACCATCACAAGGTGGAATTCCTTTTACGAGGCTATTTCTAGAATCACAGAAATTCCATTGAATGGGCTGAATAGCTTGTGCACCCAGCTTGGATTGAAGTGCTTCAATGACAAGGAATACCAGTTCTTGCATGAGTACTGCATCGTAATGAAGCCCTTTACAGCTGGACATTTTACAAGGGGATGACTGTCCTTATGGGGCTTTGTCACCCACGCTCAATGTCCTGATGGCCAAGAGCCTTTCTTTGAAAGAGAGTCTCTCCAGAATGACAGCTGACCTTCCAGATGTCACTGTCAAGGTATGTTCCTATACCTACTGCAGTATATTATAAGGAAGTGAGTAAAAGTAAAAAAATAAAATAAAACTAGTTAAAATATTTAACACAGTGTCACAGCAAACAAAGATTAAATCAAAATACTAGTTTGAGTAAGTCACAACAATGCTTATTATACTGAATGTTGTTCATCCCACAAAAGGCCTAAATAGTAAACTAACAAAATAAATATGTCTAACTATACAGTTACAATATATATATTATTTTATGTTATGGCCATCCAGACTCGTTTTGCAGTTGTGCTGGGCAACAAAGATGTACTTCATGCTGCTGTCAGTTGTCCAAAATTCAAACTCCGATGGCAGAGGGAAAGTTCTGAAAGCAGAGGGTGGCACAGTTGCTCCTGTAGCAGAAGGAACTGCCAGTGGACACACAAAGTCAGCCGTACCTGGTGATGGGATGGACTTTTTTGGTTTTGAAATCGAGCATGAGGAGAGCTACTCTGCAGAACAAGAAGTTATGGACTATTTGAGGTCAGGGGTATGAACCAGAGACTCTGAACCGATTCTCAAGCCTCAGCTGAACACGTGTCAGTTCTTACTGACAATTGGAAGTTACACGTAAAGATCATTTTCAGTGAAAACCACAACACCTTTAAATGATTGACAGATTTGTCAACTATGCATTTTTGGTGTTTGTGTTTATTTTGCACGATATGCATGGGCAGGTCCTGGCAAGGGCAAGATGGGCTATTTTCCCGGGTGGCATCTTCTGCGGTGGCGCCGACTTAGGAAACTGTCGACAAGCTGGTGAACATCTCTTACCAGTTCAACACCTCTAAATGTCGCCACCCCCGTGTCAATGGCCAAGAGCCAACCAGGCTTCTGTCAGTACTCAATTTATATTCTTGATTGTTTTTAACAATGACCTAATAAACAGATCGCAGCACAGCAGTCCAAATAATTCAATAGCTGTGTAACAAATCAACAAAGTTAATATCAGGTGTGTCTGTTGTCAGTGATTTTTAATGCTTCAAAAGCATTAGTGGCTTTTTATTTTGTCTAATTTTATTTTGTTTAATTATTGACTTGACTTTAATTATTTGACCTGATAAATTTGTACTGTTTAAAATTTAAATTTTATTTTCTTTTCAAATACCCAGTTTGAATTTATTATACATTTTAGTGCTCAGTTGGAACTTTCATGGAATATGAAAATTATCATTGAAATACTGCCACGGTTGGTGCTTGTCTGGTCCTCTCCCAAGTACTTTGTTCCCATTTGGCCAGCAGGTGTTGCTGTCCATCCTGTTCCCTCATCTGTCTTTGTCCCAAGTGTGTTTTGCAGCCTCCTAAACCGCTCAGTTCTGCACTCTGCTGCTCCTCTGCCCAACCAGGAGGCTGTGGTGAGGGTGTCGACTGTTGTCCATTATATCTTTTAATCTGTTCAAGCTGGCCCTTTCTACCACTGTTTTACGTGAGTCAAGCCTCTTGTGCAACATGTCATCACACACGTCAAAGAACCTCAGCTACACCCATGAGATGTTAAGACCACTGGGCAGTAGTTGTTTATCTCCGGCGGTTGCCCTACTTTGGGAACTGGTACAAGACAGAATGTTTTCCACTGCACCGGGACCTTGCCAAGTCGGGCACTGGTGTTGAAGAGCCACTGGAGAGGTTCAGCTAGCCGGGCCGCACAATATTTCAATAATCTTGGACACACACCATCTGGGCCTGCCGCTTTCCCTTGTCGCAGTTGTCTGAGCTCCATCCTGACCTCATCGGCTGTGAAAGATGGGGGCGGGTGACCAGATATAATGGGGGGTGGGGGATGTTGCATACAGGTAACCGCAGTGCAGATAATGAAGCAGTTTAAAAAAAGTCAGTGGGGCAGGAGCAGCAGCTGAAGTGGCAGGTGAGAGGACATGTGTTAAGACAGATCAGGTGTCGGCCATCTCATCAAACCTGTTATAAGACAGATTGAATTCATGAACCTTATTCTCATCACCATCCGTACAGTAGCTTCCATCTTCCATCTTCTTAGAATAGCCAGTGATGTCTCTGATTCCCTTCCTCACCTCTCTGGTGTTATTCTGCTGCAGTTTGCTCTCCACTTTCCTTTTATACTTCAATGTTGCTCGTCTTAAGCTTCTTTTCTGTTCCCGCTACACACACCCAAGCGTTTCCTTGTCCTTTTTTCTGATTAAGCAGATCCTTAATGTTACAGGTAATCCTGGGTTTATTATTGGGGAAGCAGCGAACAGACCTTACTGGGACAGCACAGTGTCCTTGCAGAAGTTAATATAGTCCGTGATAACATTCACCCTGCTTTCAATGTCCACATCCATGCTGTGAACCTCAGGCTCCAACAGCACATTCTAGTCTGCTCTAAACAGTCCCTGAGAGACTCGCTTGCCTCCGGAGACCGTTTCCTAAATGAGCGAGTGGTAACAAGCAGCCTCAAAACACAAGGTCTGTATGTGGGCTGGAGACAAACCAGGTTATGATCTGAGCTGCCAAGCGATGGTAGAGCAGCTGCACTGTAAGAATCCTTCACATTGGCATAAAAAAGATCCAATACCATATTTTTCCTTGTGGGTCAGTCCACATACTGTACTGTACAAACCCAGAAAGATAGGAGGCAAGAGTAATATTATTAAAATCTCCCGTTGATGCAATAAAAGCATCAGGATGCTGGGTCTGAACTCTCACAACTGTTTCATGGATGACATCACACACTACTTCCTCCGCTGCCCATGGTGGAATGTCAACAACGATGGTGACGATGTGTGAGAATTCCCTCGGCACAAAATACCGTCTAAGACCGACTGCCAACAGTTCAATGTCCTGACAGCAGGTCACGCCCTTGACATGTCCGGGGTGACACCATCTATTATTTAGAAACATAATCAGACCCCCACCTTTGCTCTTGCTGCTCATCTTCAGGTCCCTGTCCGCACGTACAGTAGTGAAGCCGGCTAAATCCGCACAGGAGTCCTTCAACCACGTTTCCACGAAGCACATCAGACTAAACTCCAGAAAGAGTCGTTGGTTCCTCACCAGTGCCTCAAGCTCGTCACACTTGTTGGTCAGCGAGTTGATGTTCCCCATTAGAACCGACGGCAGAAGTGGCTCGTACCTCCACCTTTTAGCCTTTAGCTTAGCCCTTCGCTTAGCTCCTGCTCTGCAGCCTCGGAACGGCTTCCTCAGCTCCGACGGTATAGGACGCTTAACTCCATGTCCGGTCCTTCGCAGAGCCAGAAGATTTTCCCTCATGTAAACTACTTTACCATGTGTAGGGCACATCACAATGAAACGCGTTATACTTGGAAACACAATAAAAACAATAAAAAACACAATAACGCTCCACACACTCACAGAGCTACTTAGACTTGCTGCCACACGATACGCCACACGTGATGCTGCTCTGCTTGGTTTTTCTTTATTAGCTGATCAATGTTGACACAGCACAGCACTGAAATCTGTCCTCTGCATTTAACCCATATGTGACAATGTGACATAGCAAGGGGCAGCTATTTCAGCGCCCAGGGAGCAGTGCCTGGGGGCGGTACCTTGCTCAGGGTACCCCAGTGGTAGCTTGTCAGTCGGGGACTCGAACCAGCGAAACCCCATTGTCCAGGAGCTGTTCCGTGGATCAGCACTTTTCTCCTGCCTAACCATAACAAATATGACCCCCGTTGACATAGTGAAGCTCAAATGTGGCCAGGCCTGCTGCAGAGGATGCGGCGGAGATTAAACTGCAGAGAAGCCTGGATTTATAGAAAAATGTAAATAATTTGTGGATTTGACCGTCTTGGCAAAATCTCAGGTTAACTCACAACAATGGTTTGCCAGTAGTTTTACTTTTTATTCTGACGCCCAACAGGAGTGGATGAGGGTAAAAATAAATTATTATTCCTTGACAAAGTAAAATACTGTCATTCATGTGCCTGTAGAATTTATATTCTTTTCTCAGCACCACCCCATTCTGTTCACATGAGATAATCACAGTAGAAAGTCATTCCCTAAAAAAATAATCTCCGTTCGCTATATTGTCTGTTGTCCGGTTTTCTCCATACAGGCTTAGGACTGGCACATGTTTCGCCTTCTCCATTCAGATAAAATAAGCCATTTCACTGTCTGTCACAGGGCTATTTAGCGTTTTACTCTGAAAAGGCTCAGCTCAGTAAACACAAAGATTCTCCACAGCATTAATCTTACTAATACTCCCTGTCAGCTCTGAGGGTATTAGTAAAGTTGACTGATAAATGTTGAACACTATAAGGAAGCTGTTTTGTAGCTTATCAGCATGTATATAAGTATTTATATACTTATATAATATATAAGTATTTTGCTTCATTCATGATTCTTAATCACCTGTAGGCTCCAGACCCCCACAAGCCTTCACAGGACAAGCAGGTATATAAATAACAGATTGATGATTCTTTCTCCTGACACCATGAGGATCATCTGTCATTACAGTAGCTCTGTGTTTTTCATTGATGTTTACATGTTTTCTTTTTGGTGTGCTTTTAGTTTGTTGCGCTTGTACAGATTTTCAACACTGTAGCACAACAGTGGTCAATAATCAGTTCTACAAACTTTATATCGACTATATCTACCCCTCCTGCCGGCACGGCTCCCTTATCACCCATCCAGGACACACTGAGATCCCTGGAGGACATTGCTTCCCGATGCCCACTCCCTACCCACTACCGACCTCGATGCTCTGCTGTGCCCGTGTGAGGTTTTCCATCTACACACACACACATAGAGAAACATAAAAACAGTAATATGATGGATTGATGGATGACTTACAAGTTAAGTTCCCATTTCATGTCTTTCTAAAGCCTGCACTTACAAAAATGACAGTATTCAGCTTCTTCTGATATTTATTCCTCTTTTTGGACATGTTTATTTTTTGCTCAAGGGTGCAAATAATTTTGCAGCAGTCTCAAAGTATATTTTAAGTCTCTATCTTTTGTTAAAGCTATTTCTTGTTCACCCTTTTTAAGACTTGCCATTCTCAGCCATGTATAATATATTATTGCTGCTACAGCAGAAATATTTGGCAGTTGACTCAAAGCAAAGGATTGTGCATATTTGGATATTGGTGGCAAATGGACTACAGACACCTCTGTCATTTTGGTTGAGATGTCAGAGAGTCTGTGTGTCATGCAAACAATGAGGCCAAATTATAAAGTTTCTTCTTATTGAGAAATGAAGTGAGTAGAGACATTTTATTAATTGTAAAGTCATTAATCGAAACTAATATCTTAGAATTTGGGTAACTGCGGCTTTTGCCATCTTGCTCATCTGATTTTGACTTCCTCTGCCGGCCGCTGGAGGATGGGCTTCCCTTTGAGTCTGATTCCTCCCAAGCTTTCTTCCTTCTAGGGAGTTTTTCCTTGCCACTGGACGCTTTGGGCACTTTGAGACAATGTAATGTTGAAATGTGCTATAGACCGAATGGTGAGCCCCAGGGTCACCCAGCTTTACACAGATGATGGCAGAATTAATAATTTAAAGGTTTTGTCAAAAGTCATGAAAACAACCCAAAACATATGTTGCTCCTGGTGATGAACCTCCAGAAGAGCAAAGTGAACATTATTGATTGGCGCAAAGCCCTGACTTGAGTCCTATTGAAAATCTGTGGGGTGAATTGAAGTGGTCCATGCCAGAAGACCATGAAATCTGGAGGAGCTTGAGAGGTTTGCCAAAGAAGAATGAGCTGGAATTGTTCAGGAGACATCTGTGAGACTTGTTAAAAACTACGACAAACGACTATAGGCTGTTATCCAGGAAAAAAGGATACACAACTGACTACTAGCATGGGATGGTTAAGAATTTTGGCCCTGGTAGTCTGAAATAAAACTAGGATGTTTGGAAAAGCTGTGTTAAAAATTTCTTTCTCTGTTTACCAGCACTTTAATTCTGCCCTCATCTGTATATTATATATTTATATTAAGGAGGAATGGCCCAAATCAAGACTGAATATTTACTAATTTATCCTAAATATCTCTTAATGTGGGTTAGTTTAGTGAACCTATAACATTGTCAATTTTTGCTGCATCTTTTTCTTATACTGTCTCTCTGTAAACTCGTATCGGGTTACAGAAGATCAGATTAAATTCAATGTAGAAAATTTGCTAACATACAAGTCCATTGATATTCAAATATCAATTTGAATATTAGCTGGCCTGTTGCACCAGGATGAAATGGAACATTAAATCAAGTACTACATTTCATGCAGGTAGAATTTAATGACCCATCAGCCTGAATACTGGGATTTCCCCATGGACATTTTCCTGCCCCCCAATCCCACTGATGCTACATCATCCCCAGGAAAATAATATAAATACATAAACTTTATTTGAAAAAGACACCTTGGGCAGCATCTGTGCTGAAATGTCACATCTGCAGGCCAAAATGTCACATCTATGCTGCCATAACACATCTGGTGAAATGCTGAAATGTCACATCTGTGCTGAATTGTCACATCTGTGCTGAAATGTCACATCTGCTAAAACACTGAAATGTCCTATTTGCTGAAATGCCACAGCTGCTGAAACGCTGAAATGTCACATCTGCTGAAATGCTGCAGTGATGCCTAGCTGCATCCCCTCTCCTCCATGCTCTAAAGGGCCATTGGGGGATGAGGCAGATATACATTTTAGGATGACTCTAGTGGTTGCATCATCCCTGACCACTCTGAACTGTTTCCTATGCTAATTAATCAATAAGCAGTTAAATTCTGCACTTATGACAAATATCTCCATATGCTATACAAAGTCCTTACATCATCATGTAATAGTCGGATACCTGTCCTTGTATATTATTGAATGTTGTGCTTGATAGGTTTAATAAAAACAACATCTGCAAGAACGGACGTATTGGGGAATCATGCACATTTTTCTGCATAATGCAATAGCCCAGCTTTTGGCTGGGCAGACTCTTTTGGCATGCATGTCCTTGGGCAGGACTCACTCATTTCAGCTGTTTCCTTTCCCCTTTCTCACCCCAGGCATTTTCCCAGACCTTAATGTCTGACCCAAGTCACAGCTATAGTCCAACAGCCCTTCCACAAAACACTGCATCGTTTGGGTTTTCCGCTGTCAACACTGAAATGGCTGTCTTTATTTTGGCTGAATTTGTTAAATTGCTGTTTCTTCTAAGGTTCTAGGCTTATAAATGATTAGTCTGTATGGATGAGTGTACTATGACATGTATATAAAACACTAAACAATGCTCTGAGTTGCTGCTAGGGAATTGAAAGTTGAGGATATGCTGGGAAAGAAACAATTGGAAATCAGTTTGGAAGAGTCGTGTGACCACGAATATGAAGTCAGTTTCCGGAAGGAATTGACTGCCCACTGGCTGCAATCACACAATTACTGTATGTAAGTATACCTTAACATCCTAACATATTTTAATTTGCTTTATTTTGCATTAATAGCTTTATTATTTAACTTTATTATGCATTAATAACATTATATAATATAATGTTTGATATTAGCATATAATGTTTGTTATTAATGTATATTAAAGCTATTAAAGTATGTTAGGATGTTATGGTGTACTTACATGCCACTTGGATGTTCCACGTATGCATTATAAAAGCATAAAGAAAGTGCCATTAATGTAAAGTGTTACCTTAAATATAACATTAATGTGTTGTTAACTAAGAGTAGCTATAAAGAATTCCTTTTTTGAACCATGGCAGTCAAAAGAGAGGCATCCCTTCGATTTCATGCTTCTCGTCGTTTTGAATTTTATGGCTCCGTTTCTGCGATTCACATACTCATTATTGGAAGATTATATTAAAAAGTGACTCCTGTTCTCTGAAAGCACAGTGGGCCCTCGCCTGCAACAGCGGGCATATAGAAACATCTGTTCAACTTGTGTGTGCTCAGCTGTAGCGGACAGCGATGTCATAAGAGAGCAGGCATCTTGTGTTCCTTGGCTCTTAATTATCCCCGGGGGGGGAAAAATAATGAGTCTTTCTTATGTTTAGCTTTTTTATTTGAGTAATTGCTATTTGCCCGAGCAGGACAGTGGCTCAGTGCTTAATGCGCCTCAGTGTTTCTGCCTGACAGCCCTGGAGCTGAGAGTTAAAATCCGGCACCCTGCACGCAACCTGCCCCCC
>JAABNX020000061.1:11302-26932 GCA_015163995.2 Mormyrus lacerda | reverse complement strand
TTGTTTTTTTTTTTTTTTTTTTTTCTTTCCCCCCCCCCCCCCCCCCCAATACTAAATCTCATGTAAATTTGGGGTGGGGTGTGCATGTAGGGACTAAGAGGATAACCTGCAGTTGCACATGTGCGCCACATGGGGGTGTATGCGAGCAAAGCAGTGTGCGAAGGTGCTCTGCTTTGCTCACTGTGGTACAGAAAAGCCTGTGTCTATTTTAGGCTCTTACTGTAGCTTTGAGCAGCGTGACGGGTGAGATGCTGCCAGCTCAGGGCTCATACCTGCAGCTTTCTCTCTGCAGCTGTAAGGAGAGGCTTGGCCCTCGTGAGTACATGCAAGCCTTTTCTACTGCTCTTACTGTTACTGCTGTTAATATTACTGTCATTATTGGTATCTTGTTTTTAATCCATCCGCAGCCCATACCTTAGGGTCCCGTTTGTTTGGGTTTTGAGGCTTCTGAAAGCCATTAAGAGCAAAATACCCCTTAGAACCAAGTAATTCCCCACACACTCTTAAGGTGATACTGGAGTCTTGATACAATTCTGTATTAATGGCCACATACACGCACTGTAATCCCACGTGCACACTGGCCCTACACTGATCCCTCACATTCTACAGACTGATGTTACACGAGTATATATTTACACGCCCTTTATCTTCTGCTGTGGCCACATGATCATGTGAATGCTTTGCACGTGCAATATGCATGATTGTATGAAATAATACATACACAGTAGTTTGCCTCAGCTGGTGTCATCTGTGTCATAAACACATGTGGCCACCGTATGCAGCACCTGGGCTTCGCACACACGCAGTCACACAGTGATGTGTTACGTTATCCCGGCTCTCCCAGTTTATCTCCCAGTTTATCTGCATGTTTCGATTTTGTGTCGTCCCGTAATTAGTCTGACAGCCTGTAAGATGTTCTTGCCAGTTGTATTTTGTTCCATCCATATTCTATAGACACTCGTGTCAAACCATTTCTCGCGGTAGGTATTTCATTCACTAGGGTGGACAATGGTGCTGAAATTTATAGCTCAAAGATTCAGTTTCTGCCAGTTAGGGGAGCCACCACCAGAAAGCATAGTAGTAAAATCTTGCTGAGCTAGATGCTTAAGCAGTCCTGCTGAGTTGAGCGCCGGCAGGGCGAGTCGGTCCCGTATAGCATCAGGACGCCACTATCCTTCATGTCTTTGCAGAGTTGCATTTTGACAGTAGCGATTCACGGCAGGATAGTTTACATTCTTCCTGCTGTATCCCGGTGCAGCAGCTTTTAATGCATTACACCGTTAGCCTGTATCGCATTCCTGTCTGAAATGTTATATCCCAAAACCTATTTGCGTTAAAAACCTTCGCCGAAGTATAATACCCAAACATCCAACATTGTCACAAACACAGCTTGTATAACGGAGTGTCTCCTAGTGTTTATTAGTGTGGTGTTACGAACGGTGGCGTGTCCATCTAAATCGGCCCCTTTCTTTTCCCAGGTTTCACCGCCATCACAGCCACCAATCCCATCTGGCTTATCAAAACCCGTCTGCAGCTGGATGCCAGGTAATGCCATTGTCCTTGACCCCTAGAAGTTGTGTGCTGTGACTTGCTAGGCTAACTTAGCCTCAGGAGAGGGCCACCTTTAAGGCGAGGGTGCATTTCCTTGTAAATAAAGGGTCATCCTGGAGACCTGGCCCCTTTTTAGCGTGTTGGTCTGCGCAGGACGCTCTCTCGCTTCCTGGAATTGCTTTTTCATCTCTGTGTCTACTGCCAGGAACCGCGGGGAGCGGCGCATGAGTGCACTGGACTGCATCCGCCGGGTGTATCGCACCGACGGCTTGCGCGGCTTCTACCGTGGCATGTCCGCCTCGTACGCCGGCATCTCCGAGACGGTCGTCCATTTCGTCATCTACGAGAGCATCAAGAGGCGGCTCCTCGAGGCTAAGGCCACATCCAACATGGACGACGAGGACGAGTCCGTGAAGGACGCCTCGGACTTTTTGGGACTGATGCTTGCCGCGGCCACGTCAAAAACCTGCGCCACTTCCATCGCCTACCCCCATGGTACTTGTCCCTCGCTTCGTCTCTTAAGACGCGTCTACAGCAGCCGTGCCGCTCACTGCCATCTCTGTTGGCTTACCGTTCCATTTATTTATTGTCCCTGCCTTGCAGAGGTTATCCGCACCCGGCTGCGAGAAGAAGGCACCAAGTACCGCTCGTTCTTCCAGACGTTGTCCATGGTGGTGAGGGAGGAGGGCTACCGGGCCCTGTACCGTGGCCTCACCACCCACCTGGTGCGCCAGATCCCCAACACGGCCATCATGATGTCCACCTACGAGCTGGTGGTCTACCTGCTGGACGGTTAAGCCCCGCCTTCACTCCCCTGGCCCCCGCCCTGCCCAAAGAGATGGAGAGCGCTCCTGGGTCGCCCAATGGGAGACCAAAGAAAGGTCAGGCGGCCCAGATACACTGGCACCCAGCATCCTGCATTCCTAGAGGGGGGGCGGCGAGCGATGGAGTTTCCCGGTGATGGGCAAGGAGGTTACCAACATGTAAAGAAGGCGGGGGTCACACTGGGACAGCCTGTAAGCCGCACACCCTGATGAGCAGGAGCTGGAGAGAGACGTCACTTCAGCCTCTGTGTTTAACCTCCCTCTCTCTCTCTCTTTCTCTCTCTCTCTCTCTCTCTCTTCACCTCCCTTTCTGTCATTTATCTTGCTTTCCTGTCAAGATGCTGTTTCCCCAGTAACGCTGCTTTTGAAGGGGTCTTTTCCGAGAAGGAAACCCACCAGGGGACACGTGGGATGGTTTTTCAAGATATATGAGTAATACCAACAATACTTATGATTGAACAACAAAAAAAAAAAATCCCCAGATTCAATACCGTATGTATATGTAGGGGGCGCTGTGTAGCTCAGTGGGTTAGGCCACTGTGTTTGGGATCATGAAGTCACCGATTTGAATCCCAGGGTCAGCAGAGTGATTTCATCTTTGGGTCCTTGAGCAAGATTTGAAAGAAAAGCTTCCATGCTAAGATAAAGGATTGAGTTTTATACCTGTGAAGGTATTTTGTTATACAGTGTTGCTATTTGTACATTTCAGTGTTGGACTTTGTAATCCTGGGGGAGAGGAAAACTGTTGAAGCCTTGGCTGGACAGGTCACCCCATCATGAAACGGTCCCCCCCCCCTGCTCCCTCCTGAGAGGGTCTGCTGGGGGGAGTGAAGTCTCTGAAGTTTGGGGTTTTATTTTTCTACTCGAGGTTGGAGGACAATTTGAGCTAAATGTGAGGCTTGGTGTTTAAATGAATGTTTCCCCATCAAGGTTAAAGTTTGACCTCCCCACTCAGGGGGGGATGTTTGGGGTTATGTGACATGTCTTGTGGTGGGAAGGTGAGTTGGATTAGCAGGTGTAATAAAGCCTGACAGATGGGATGTGGTTCTTGTTGGGCTCCCAGCTGCTGCTACATGTTGACGTAACAGCCCTCGTGTCGCACATGTCGTTGGCCTGTCTGCCATTCATAAACACGCTGCACCCCGTTAATTCAATCCTGTGGCTATGAACTTTGGAGTGTCTCTGCGTCAGTGTAGATGCGCATTTGACCCAGCGCTAGCATCAGTTTGGGGGTCCTCTTCCAGCTTCGGGGTAGTTAGGCTGGGAGGACGCCATCCTTATCTTCTTGTTCTTGGAACGCTGCATGCAGTAGATCCTCGTGGCTCCTGTTAGCAGACAAGTCTCTGCTGATTCCCCCGCCAGAGCTGCTGCGTTCCTCGGTGAATTAAAGCAGATTGGCATGAAGGCACCATACTCTGATCTTCCACCGATATTAGCTGGATTCTTCATTACTTGAATGTGAGGAGGTGACTCCTAAGCCCAGGGCCTCCAGCTGAAAGGTAAAGTGTCAATCAGCCTTTGAACGATGCGAGTAAGCCTCCCTTTTGTATTACTAATTACTTGAAAAGTGTTTTTGTTGCGTTCCTGCTTACATTATGCAACAAACAATCGCGCTAGCCGTCGTCTTGCTACCTGAAGTCTGCCTTTCAGTCTCTGACTGTATGGTTCAGGTGGGTTTGGGAGTTAGGGCAGGTAATGGAGGGGGGGGTGGGGGCAGCCTAGCTCTCTCCCCAACCCCCCAACCCCCAAGCAATTCCATATGCACTTTTGTGGCCTTCTGGCTTGTGAAACCTTTTTTTTTTTGTTTGTTTTCGTCTTGTGTATTATAAGGAATAGTGTTACAAAATAAATATATAAATGATTCCTGCTGAATATATTAAATAATTCAGTGTACTGACTAGTAGAGGGTGTCCATGTGTGAGTATATATGTGCAGCAGATGCATATATATGTTTACGTGTAAATAACATCTACTGATGCTGAGGTCTTCATAGTATGCAAGATTTTTGCAGTTATGAAGTGTTTTAACTGCATTTGTTCGTGTCTCTTTTTAAACTTGCAATGTGTTGCATTGTTTCTGGTTAATTGTGTGCTTCTCATTTCATGATTTTTTTTTTTTTTTTTTTTCTTTTCCTCTCTCTCTCTCTCTCTCTCCCTCCCTCCATGTTTTGGGTTTATGGTGTAATGGCCTCAGTTTCAAACTGGTTTGATTATTGTAGTTCCTCTAATTTTTGACCACGTAATGCTTTTTTTTTTTTTTTTTTTTTTTTTTTTTTTGAATGGAATCTGTGCACATCCAGTATTTCTTTTCTTCTCCCTTGATGTTTACATTCACTACCTGTCCTTGCTGTCCTCCTGCCTCTTGTATCTTCGGAGTCCTTACTGTCCATGTTATTTTCACATGACCACGTGTACCTGCTTCTGAGAGCACTTTCCAAAATCTTTTCAAGCTGTGATCCCAAGGTCACGTGGTTCTCTTATTTTGACATCCTAGTTTGGTTCAAAATTCACAGGTATCAGCACCTGTATACATCTATTCCAGCACTGATCACATTTCACCTGTGAAGACATTGATCCCCCCCCCCCCCCACCCAAGGTGAATCCCTGGGGCAGTTTTGGAACAGATCTCCACATTTTTAGTGGGGTTACGAAGTCAAGCAGCAAATGCTTATTTTGTTGCTAGTGGATGCAAAGACTCCATTAGGTACAGCTGGCAGTGACCAGTGTTCTCTGCCTGTCAGGTAATACTGGAAGTGTTGGGTGCTGCTTGTGTATTACAGCAGCTGTGAGTCACCACCAGTGAGGATCTCTCTGCAAGTCGTCATGATATTTGCATATTTTAAAGAGTGTGTGTGTGTGTGTGTGTGTGTGTGTGTGTGTGTGTGTGTGTGAGAGAGAGAGAGAGAGCAAGCACACGGTTAAATGCACAGTGTCTGTCTGCATGAGTTCACCCCACTCCCTCAGGCCCCAAACACCGCACAGTGTTCCATCAGCAGGAACCCGTGTCCATCCTGCATCTCTCAGCAGAGTGGAATCCTGCACCATCCTACCAGTGTTGTGTCCCCTTACTGTGAACTGGCAGGGAGTCCCAGTGGTTTTGCACGTGGTTTATACACCGGTCGCTCATCTCCTGGGACCGAGCTCTCTGCGCTTTGGCCTCTTGGTGTCCCAGCGCGGCGATGCAGTGCTGCTAAAAATCTTAAGCTACTGTAACCACACTGGCTCCTCAGCGCCACCTGGGGGCCACCTGCCCTAGAGCAATGGGAGATATACAAGAAATGAACAGTGCAGCTAATTCCCACTCACCGCCCAGGGTTTCTCTCAGAAGGAAGGCTTTTGGGTGAGCTTTGTGAAAGGTTTGTACTACACTGTCGTGATCTCTGTCTGAGCAGATGACATTACAGCCGTACTCCTTTGTGGAAACAAATTCATAAATGGTTCCTCAACATGACTGTAAAGGTCAATGAATTTGTTTTTTAACAATATTCGCGTTCTTGATTGTTTCAATTGTTTTGATTTCTCCTGTGTTATTCATTTCAGCCTGATGGAAATGTGGCACAATTGGTGTCACCCTAAGCATTGTATAATAAACATCAAGACAAAATGAGGAGAGTGTTACCCGCTGTACGGAGTCTAATTTACTAACCACGCTGAGTGCCGTGTTACCTTAATTTCCTGTAGTTTCCCACCTATTTCAAGTCTGCAAAGCTGATCCTCTGTTTTATTGTGACAGTTTTGCTATGAATTACAAAAAAAATATTTGTGTATCAATACTTAGACATAATCGAAGAAATGTTTGATTAAAACAACGTTTGAAAAGTAATACATTCTCATGTTGCCAAAAACCTGAATAAAGACCGCGTATAAATGAATTACTGGGCTTTGAAACCTGCGTGTACGATGCTCTTTGGAAGTGGCTCTGATTTTACCAGCATTAGGAAAGCCGGCAACGGAACGAGTATTTGTGCGTTTTTGCAGTTCTATTTTTCGTCACAAGGTGTCAGCAGAGCTTTAGTGTGACCTGTAATCGGCTCTTTTTTTATTGAATAAATTATTTTTTTGTTGTATTCTGTAAAGTCTTGCTTCTTGCAATGACTCTCTCCCTACTATTCCTTACCCCGCAATTGAAATATTCATCAACTGATTTATATTGGATAAGTTTACACTGTGCTTTTATTTGCATATCAAAAAGCAATGGCATTCAATTAGCTATTACTGCACAGGACCCACCTAGCTAGTATTGGGTAGGTCCTGCTGTGTCAGTACCCTCTTAAGGGGGAAAAGGGTAAATATTTGTACCATTGCTTGTTACTGGGACTGTACATTTGTACCTTTTAAGGTACAGAAATGGACTCTGGTGAACATCCCAAAGGTACAAACCTCATTAATGTATTATCCGCAAAGTCAATTTCTGTACCCTATAAGGTATGATTACCTACAGATAAGGGTACACATTTTTATCTTTTTTTCTGAGAGTGTACTGGGTAGGACCCACTGTATCAGGTACATCTAGCTAGTACCAGGTAGGAACCACTTTTAATTATACCTATGGTCTGACTACACAGGACAATAGTTTGCCACCAGAAGCACTTCATGGGTAGGTTTGCATTCAGAGAAGACTTTCTGCACATCACTATTGCACCAAGCTGTTACTTTTGCACCTGTGCCCTTACCGGGGTAAGTTTTAATGAGGCCAACAATTCTCTGACCTTTCTCATTAACATGGTGCTTCCAGCCATAGAACGGCTGCTGACTGGATTTTTTTTTTTTTGTTTGTTTATCGTGCCATTTTCTGTTAACCCCCGAAACTGAAGTGTATAACAATCCCAGGATGCTGGTCGCTTCTGCGATACTGGAACCACCACGTCTGGCACCAACAATCGCGCCTCCACTCTGACGCCGAACAGTAACTGGACCTGCTGACCCAGTCTGTCTGATTGTGTATCAGTTGGAGCCATGTGACTCACTATTTGGAGGCGCAGGCTGACTGTTAACTAGCAGGTGTAGCTAATAAACTGCCCATTGAGTGTATATAAGAATTTCGTTTTGGCAATTCTGTGCAAATGCTGAACATTTCAAACTGAATCTTACTTACAGCACTGCGTAACTTATGCTGAGCATTGTGTAGAGTCATCTGTTCAAATATGTGTGTGTTTAATCTCCGAGGTACGACATCACGGAAGGATGCAAGGTGAAGATGTTCAAAGTGGGGGGAAAAAACTTTTTGACGACAGATAGGGTGAGCAGCTACATTCACACGCAAAGAAGAGAGCGTAATAAAAAAATAAACGGGCGTCTCGTCATGCACGTTTGATGCCAGAATGACCGATATGAGCGATCAATGCGCAGCTGGCCCTTGTTAAAATGAGTTTGGTCGGTCTGTACTACCTCCTACTGTAAGTGCTGGTCTTACACACTTGTTCCACAAAGCAGAGGATTGCGGAGATACTGCAGTATGCATTGCCATTAAGGATTCTAGCTTTTAAATCCTCAATGACTCATAATTCTCTGGGATTTGCTGGGCTTGTTTAAGTAAAGCTATAAATAAGAAGACTCTTGAGTACAGAAAAACACAAGTAAGCCCTGCGCATGGTGTAAATACGAAGTTAATCCCTCAAAATGGTTTTCTTCCCACTTGAATGAAAAAAGTGGTGGAACATTCCAGTTACATAAGACCCGTGGGATTGTGTCTGCAGTTTTAGAAATGATCAGTTATTTTCTTACAAAATGTGGTTATAAGAGGGTGAATCAGTAGCAAGCGGCCAGCCATGTCTTATTTAGAGCTACCCCGCAGCAGAGGGTGCATGTTGGCGGCAGACGGTACAGATGAATCTGCTTGTGCATTGAGCCTACACGATCTGCTGCAGCCTTAAACGGTATTAATAGCAGCCTCCGAGTGCGTGCCGGGGGGGGGGTAGACAGGACAGAAGGGCACATATACGCACGGACAGCGTTTAACAGGGAGGCTGGGACTGCAGGAGAACTTTCCCTTGAGCTGTGTCTCTGCTTACTGTTTTGCTCGCATCTGTGGGGGAGGACCTATTGAGAAAAATGTACTGTGATGGATGTAGGGGGGGACCCCTTTAAAGAGCAAGGGGAGCGGGGGTACCTGTGGGATATATAAGGAGGTTGTCCAGAGCTGCTGTACGTGTGAGTTTTTTGTGGGTTGTATAGATTGCCGGTTGTCTAATTATCAGGGAGGGTTGCCCGGTCAACTGGGGAAATTAGAACTGGCGTGGGTTACGGCCGACAGTAGCCCTTTGTGAATCGTTCTTCCATTAAAATGCTCTTCTGGTTTTTAACCCAGTGTGATTGCGATTTATGAAAGATCGCTACTGTACTTTTTTGTACTGTACTGTACTTTTCTATCAGCCCATGCTTAGAAATCAGTCAAAAGATCATTCAGCCTATCAACTGCAAAGGAAAACGGAACCCATTATCTCCGGTGAGGCGCAGACATTTAAAAGGTAATTCAGTAATAGGGAGAGATTAGGCCGGGCCAGCATATGTCCGGAGCACGATAATGGAGTGTAAACCAGTTACTGTTTGTAACTGATGCTGGAAATGAAACGCCGATACTGATCTGGTGCGCTGTCACGGTTTCTAACGCTGTAGGACAACAAAGACACTATAAGAAACCCGGAAGAGCCCATCGCGTCCCCTGTCCCTCAAACCGAGAAAGAGAATTCCTCCCAGTAGGCTCCGGTTTCAGGAAGATCGGCTTCACTTCACTTTTGTGTGGCCTGGAAATGGATCCCACTGCCTTTGTGTTTCTCAAAA
The DNA here is from genome assembly GCA_015163995.2 of Mormyrus lacerda. Classification (NCBI taxonomy): domain Eukaryota; kingdom Metazoa; phylum Chordata; class Actinopteri; order Osteoglossiformes; family Mormyridae; genus Mormyrus; species Mormyrus lacerda. Next base: position 17,778 of record JAABNX020000061.1, on the reverse strand, counting down.
GTCCGCAATTTAGGCCTATATGTTGAATGAAAACGGAGAAGTGTGGGTTATGATGTGTATTAAGTTGTAAAACTTACGCATCTTAAAACTAGATCTGTATAAATCGGTAAAAGCATTTGGAAGCTGGCATATTTGTATTGCATATCCTCTCAATCAGCACAAACTGATTCCATGTTTTATTCAGTGATGACCGCTTATAAATAGCCTTACGTGATTCACCTTCTCGGCTCATTACTTTTGTATGCGCCATTATTTAGGTCTATTAAAATCAAACTGGTGTCCGTGCATTTGAAGGCAATTTTATTATATGGGCTTATTAGGCTTCCCGATTTCTGTTTCTTTGGTGGCGATCAGAAACTTTCATCTCATCAACACTATCGTTTTGTTATCTTAGAGGTTAACAGTGGGTATGCCCTGTCCCAGTAAGAATTATGTAATATGATTAAGAAATGCTCCCTAATAATATAAATAACACACGTCCTAAGAGAGCCGAGCGCATGTCTGCCTCCCCGGGAGCAGCAAAAGCCACCGCTGCGCCACACCATGTGCGCTCCTCCCCGCGTTCAAACACCGAGCTGCCGGCTGGAATGTGACGGGAGATCGGGGCGGCCGGGGACGGACTTTGGGGGCAGAAAGAGGGTCTTTAAAAAGCCTCCATGGGGGCAAATGAGAGAGTCGTGTGGCGAGAGCGGTGACCGGTCTCCCGTAACAAAAGCGGAGTGCCGGTCCGGGGCGGCTCAGAGAGGAGCGGCTTCTCCACTACAGGGGAGTTCAGACGCTGCGGAAACACGGCGCATAAACCCGGCGCCGGCTCCCTTTGTGTCGCCCACAAGCTTTACGGTGAGTAACTACATTGTTTGTTCAAATTGTTGCGGTGGGGATGTGGACGGAGTTCGTATGTCGTAGTCACGGCTTTTCCTGCTGACTTTGCTAAACGACTCTTGAGTTCGGGTTTTAATGTTCCGTGCGGTTTGCGTGCCCACAACTTCGCGTGTCTTGGGTACAGGCGTCAGTGAAACCATCAGTTTAAGTCTTATACCCGGTGGACAGGAGCTTGGGGAAATGTCGGTAAAGTGTAACACTGGCGTTAGTGGTACCGGGATCCTGTATACATGGCGCAGTAAGGCATACCTCCATGTTAAGGGTCTGAACGGAGGCACCATTAAACCCTGCTCTGGCTCCCTATTACATCCATTAAACGAAACTGTAGAGTGGATTGAAAAATGCCCATTTAACGTGCATAAGCTGCGAACTGATTTCTGACATCTTGCCTTTACAAATGTGTCTTAAGTAGCCTATTAAAAACGAATCATCCATCACACTATGTTAAATGGGAGGCAATACGTATAGTTTATTATATTTTTTTTAATGGAGTGCAAACCGTGTCCCTTTACTACAAAAGAAATGTTTTGCTTCACTTTTCTCCGTGTTTAATAAAAACAGGTGAGCGGACTGCGGTAAACAAGTCGTCCACTAGGGGACGATAATGACAGCTCCGCTGATTAACTGTTGCGGTTGCATGTTGTACTAATGTCGTGCACGGTGCACCCCAACCGCTGCTCAGGTGACACAAGTGTCTACGGGTGCTTTATTTGAGCAATTAAAAAGGCTATTTAGTTAATCTTATTAATGTGTGTCCCTTCAGCAGATTTTCACTGCTGGTTATTAATCAAGGTAATTGGTACTCAAGTTAATTGAGATTGTGTATATTAGAGATGTGTATTCATTACAAGCCTGAACTAACTGGTGGCTTATTTAAAGAGTTTACCAATTACATATGACAATTGTGACTGGTAGAATTAATAATTGTCTTACTGCACTTGCATAATCCAAGGTCAGTGTTGCCAGCTGACTTCCAAATAGGTGTAATTAAATTTGGCATCATATTTGGCTGAAGTAGAACATATCTTTTTTATTATAAGGGCTACTTTACTTGCTATGTATGTAGCTCTTGGTAAATGTGCGATGGCAGCACGCGTGTCGTGGAGCTGTGCAAATCAGTTTCCGTGACGTCAGAGGCGCGCTCCTACAGGGTGACAGCTCGCGCCGGGTATCGCCGACTTCACACGCGCTTTTCTCTGATTCGCGCGCCCGTGCTCCGTGGAGCTTGGGCATGCAAAGCATTTGTGGGGGAAAAAAAACACGTTTTTCACCAGATAGTTCTACTGTGAGGCTTCTCGGGTCGTGTGGGTAGGGTTAGGAACCTTTCTGCCCTCGCCACTCCTGCCTCTGCTGGTTTTCAGCCTGGTCGCGTACATGCCGCTACAGGGGGTCGGGCACAGCACCGGGAGGTGACACTGCCCTTAGCGTGGCTTCTCTGGTAGGTCAGTGTGCATGTATACTCTGCCTTGTCAGCAGTGGGTGCTGCTTTTACGCTTTTCCTTCTATAAACTGCAGGAGATGTAGGTCCTGAGAGCTTGCTGGCTGAAAGCCCTTCCAAGGTCCTTCTGTAGGAAATGAGTGTGAATTATGTCAAAACAATTACTGAGGTTTCTCAGCAACCTTGGAGGATTCCACGCCAAGAGCGGGAAAGGCTTCACAGGGCTCACGCTCTGTCTCTGCCAAGGAATGTGTCCCAGCCTCATGTTAATTGACACATCAAAGCCTTGTTTTTAGACAAGGTTCTCTGCTTCTTTGCCGTTTTTCTTGGAAAGTGATTCGCAAAGCCAATAATGTGTTGCGTTTATCCTTGAACCTTGATGAATTAGTGGGTGTTCACTATAGTGCCTCTGCTGCTGTGGCTTTATTTTATTTCTTTTACATCTTAACCAAACTGGAACTGACTAAGCCGTTTGGGTTTCTGGAAGCCAGTGGCAGGTTTGTCACGTCACCCAGATCTGGTTTGAGTTGTTTACTAGACAGTGAGTGTGTTAAATTGTACTTGGTGGTTACCAGACATCTGAATCCATCCCTCTAGTTTGGGGTGCTGCTGATTTCCATCCTTTGGAAACTGAAAATGGCAGTGAGTGTTTGCATTGCTCTTTGGACCAACGTGTGTGTGTGTGTGTGTGTGTGTGTGTGTGTTTTTGCTGCAACTCACTAATTAGATTACTATTTAGAGGACAGATTGACTGAAGAGTCCTCACACCTGGACTTAAACACACCAGCCCTTTGTGTATAAGACTGCTCACATCTGCTCCAGGAAATATCCATAGGAAAAGATGCACAATTGATATCTATGGCATTTCTCGTCTGATTAATCCTTTTTCTTTTTTTTAACCATAATTTCCCACCTGTTCTCTGTAGCTTTGGTAAGGTAACTTGAGTTTAGGTAAATAGGACAGTTATCCTCTTCACTCATCACCGTGTCTCTGGAGGGTTATGGTGGCTCACCAAGTCTCACAAGATCTCTCCCCAAGGCTGCAGGCTTTGCCCAGTTCTCTGGGATCCTGAGAGGTTCCCCAGCCAGCTGGGAGATATGTAATCCCTTCAGTCTGTGGGTCTCCTGCCTACTGTAATGTACCTGCATCATAATATGCCTGGCCCGCCTCGGCCGACGGCTATCGACCTGAAGGAGCAGAAGCTCTATTTCTGTTCTAGGTCCATCCAGATCTTCAAAGTACTCAAGCTGTCAGTGATTGACATCCCTGTGGCGAAACTTCAATATGGCCGCTTGCACTCGCGACCTTGTTTGCTTACTCCTTACCCATGGCTTATGACTGTAGGTGATGACGGGGATGTGGACCACGAGCCTCGTCTGACAGCCGAGCTCCCCGTTTTTCATCGTGGGCCTGCCCTGGCCTGCCGGCGTGCAGCTGCCAAATCAATCCGCCTGCCTGCGCTGTCTTCCATCCTGCCGCGCCCCCTGAGGCCACGCGCCCCTCCGAGACGCAATCGTCTGCATGCTTCAGCGATCCTGAGTTATGTTTTACAGGAGCTTGGCTTCCTGCCAGGATTCGGGTTACAAAAATGTCTGTGGGGAAAACGCCTGACAAATTGCAACTCCCCTGTGTAAGGTACCAAGGAAAACCCGGGTATCCCACCTGGAATAGGGCACCAGGCCTCCTCCTGAATCTGCATGCATGGATTCATCACCTCCTCTGCAGTAAGGTGACGGTCATGCCATGTCAGAGGCACCATTGATGTTGGCTGCTTATGGTGGCCAGTGCTGTGAAGGTTCACTCATGTCGTGGCCTTTTAGCATTTGTCCCTCTAGGTCAGGGGTCTCCAACTCCGCTCCTGGAGAGCTACTGTCCAGCAGGTTTTCTATCCAACCTGGCTTCTGATGAGCCACACCTGCTCCTGGTGTTTACCTGAGAACTAGTGTGGCCCATCAGAAGCCAGGTGGGATAGAAAACTTACTGGATGGTAGCTCTCCAGGACCGGAGTTGGAGACCTCTGCTCTAGGTTTTGGGATTCAAGTCCCTCAGCCTTGGCCCCGCTTCTGAGTGTTTAGCGGTGGCTGACTTCTGTAAACGGGGAGTACGGTTTTCTGTGGCTTAATGTCTCATGAGGAGGTGAGGCGGTGTAGGTAACTCACGCCCCCCCCCCACACTCCGTCCACACTTGTCATCTTGGTTTTTGCTTTGACAAGCTCCATCTGTCAGACGGATATAACGGGCACGTTCTTATCTGTGGGTCTCTCTTTACCTCACAAGTTGTTCGCTTTGTTAATCAAATCAGCCGCCATCCTCTAACGTTTCCATGCGCTACTTGCAAAACTTGACCCCGTTCTTGATCCTGACTTTGTAGGTCGGGATCGTGGCTGCGGACAGAGCCGCGACTTTATCATGATGTACCACGCGTCCCAGCCGAAGCCCTTCCTCCGTGCGGCTCGGAAAGCCTACAGCTACGTGCAAAGGTGGCTCTGCTGGCACGGGGGATGCGGATGGACGGGTGCAGAGCTCTGACTTTGCTTCTAAAGGGGCGTCTTGATCAAATCTACCAAAACCCCTTCTCGATTGATTTAACAAGTCGGACGTCAGGTAGAGTACAGGCGACAAGCAGCCCCTGCCGTGAAGACGTGTGGCCGCCATGACGACCGGTGTGGCGGCCAAATGCTGCAGATTAGGCCTTTGGCAGCTGACGTTCTGGCCTGGAGTTTAGGAGACGCGGCATGCGAGACAGGGGCTTTGTATCTATATAACATGAATGGGTCGCCATTCTGCTGTTACATGTATGTTTGTTTTAGCCCTGCCGCACTGTCACAGTGTGCTGCTTTGCCGGAGGGGGCTGTGATCTGTGACTGGAAGCTGTGACAAGCAAGGGGAGACGTGGCCATTTTTAACAGCGGCGCTTGCAGCGAAATTCAGGACTTCATCATGCGGTATATTTACATTTGGGATGTAACCGGCAAACCACCATTAACATTGGGGGGGGGGCACACACGGCTCTGTCGAATCGTGGGTGTTCTGGTGACCCTGCTCCGTGCAGATGCTCTCCATCCGGTCTCCTGCGAAACCACCAGCCTGCACCGTAAAGGCGGAGTTGATTTACTCGCTGGGGTGTAAACGCCTTCTGACAGAACGGGAGATGCATAGTCGCCCCTCTGGAATTACACTCAAAGTGCAACGGAGCCTGGCTGGAGGACTGCTTTGATTATGGGAGGAAGGGTACAGAGTAGCCACCGGGGGCAGCGTTAGGGTAACATTAGCATATAGATAATGGACTAAACATGCTATTAGGCAATGTCACTTGGCGTTTTCATGCGATTTGATGGGGGAGGGCGTACGCTCGGGCCCTTCCTTGAACCTTCACTGCCAGAGTGACGCCTTTCTCTCTGCTGAATGGCCTTTAAATGGATCGGAGCCTTTTTTGTATTCAAACTCGCAGTTAAAGCAGAAATCATTGTCTGTCTACTGATGAAGTGTGACGTACACTGTTGATTCCTCCCCCCCCGACACAGGTGACGTGTCCCTGCCAGTACACAGCTGTTCTTTGCCTCCTTACATAAAGTGTCGAAAGTCACTTTACCCAGAATCCCCTTCTGCCGAGTTACAGCCTTTGTCCTTAATAATGAACAATCTGCATTTGTATGCAGAAACTCTTCCGTACTGTGCAGTCGGATTAGAATTGGCATTTGGGGGGTGTGTGATTTGGCCCACATCGCCCCCAAGTCCCCATCCCTTATTTACGTCGATCCATTTGGTGCACAGGTGAGGTTTGGACAGCAGGCCCTACCGGCCCCTACAGCAGTTGGGGTTGCCCAGGCACCAGACAGTGATGTGATTGCTCTGTTACAGCAGTGGTCTCCTCTGAGGGCAGCTGGGAAACCGAGCTGGATCAGGGTGGCGGCGGGGGGGGGGCTTGTCACGGAAGCCGAAGGAGGAATGGTCCCTGAGGCGGCCAGCTGTCACACGGGGCACTTCCCTCTCTGCAGTGGCATTTTAGTTTTCCTCTAATCTGTCATGCAAATGATGAACTGGTCTGTAGTGGGATCACCTTTTACACTATAACAGCTGTGTGTGTGTGTGTGTGTGTGTGTGTGTGTGTGTGTGTGTGTGTGTGTGTGTAATTTTCCTCAACCATTCCTGAGT
>JAABNX020000060.1:123875-138559 GCA_015163995.2 Mormyrus lacerda | reverse complement strand
ACCCTGCGGTACCCCACTATGAACGCAGGCCCACTGTGACATTGTGCCTCTTATAACTACTCGCTGCTTCCTATCTGATTTGTTATTATTTTAACTTTCACTTAAAAGAACAATTTTTATTTATGTTTTCTTTTTTTTTGCAGCATATTCATATTTTGAATTTGTAAAATTTTGACAGCATATATTTTTATGGAGAGCAAAGTTATTTTAAGCTTAAATTTATTTATTTTGGAATAGTATTGTATCCTGTCTGTTTCAATTCATTTTTATGTTCAAAAAACGTTTAATTTTAGTCCGTTCGATAAATGTTTATCCTGTTCGGCCCGCGACCTAAAGTGTGCTTTGAGTTTTGGCCCCCTGTGCGACTGAGTTAAACACCCCCGGCCTAATGGATTGACTGGCGCTGCATACTTCCACGTAGTGCTGTTTCCGACATCGGCATGAAAAGGGTTAAAGTGGCCGGACAGAAATTCTATCCTTGGGGAGAGAGGGGTTCGAAATCAGGTGCCCATCTGGGTCCAATCGTACCTGAGCGCAGATGAAAATAGCCCCTCGGTCATGGTCCATGGCTGAAGTTGCCCAGCCTCACATCAAAGCTACGGTCGCTACAGCACTCAGAGGCCTGGGTCGGGGGCCGGCTGCAGAAGCAGCCTGGGCTTTTCACGCTCTGATCCCCAAATTACGTCTGGGATTTGAACTGCCGGGTTAGCATGCTTCATCCTGCAGATAAGATGCGTCCATTAGACATGTTGAAAGGATATGTTTCTAATTTGACTTGTGCCAACACCATAACTGCCCCCCTCCCCACCTACTCCGCTCGCTCCAACCTTTCCATGTCTGGCCGCGCTGTCTGCTGACACCTGATTAATTTGCCGTTAGAGTGGAGGGTGTAGTGAGGATCGATAAATCATTTTTTATGCATCCGCAAATAAATGGAAAACATGTCCACGCTAAAAATACATCGATTCTTCCAAAAGGCTGTTTCAGAGCATTAATATCTTCCTGGCCATGCAGTGTTTATGTAATTTATAAGCTTTTATATTTAGACCCCAGGTGCTGTATTCCATGTTTCCATTCTTTTCCGGTATTCCCGATGGTCGACCCCGACCAGGTGATTTGCATTCTCCGTCAGCGTTCCGGTCAAGCAGTGTCTGCCAGGAAGAACGGAGAAGACAGGCAGATGACAGCTCGCATGAGATGACACGTCTCCAGATGCTGCGAGAATCGCATGACAAATTGCGTTTCTTATTGGTCTCGTGTCACGTTATTTACATCTATTCCCAGCCTTTATTGAAACCGTTCCTTCTAAAAATCGTCTGTCGAAGGCACAAAGATTCACTCTCCATGGAATCCTGCCGGCTGACTGAAACCACGGTGCCCTAAGTCTCTTGAACATGTGGCGAATTCCCACAATAACATCTGTGTTTTGGTGCTGGCCTGCGTGATGCTTTTCTCTCATTCTATATGATGTTATATGACTAATCCACATTCAGCTCTCATCAATAACAACTTTCGTGTTTGTATCTCAATGGAGATGAGCTATCTATCCATCCATCCATCCTAATCCAGTGAATCTATCTGGAAGCCTGCAAGGTTTGGGGTTGGACAGACCTTGAATGACACTGGATTAACCCAGACAGTGAGCGTTCAAGTCTCAAATTTAACCCAAAAATATAAAAACACAAGGAGCACAGAACTGGACTTTGAATCATAATCCAGGAGTCATGAATGAATAATGTAACCTGCCACACTGATATACCACCCAGTACACATTAACACTTTGCATGTTTGCCAAATATGATATAATTGGGCCAATGATGTTCTCCAAAGGTCATACATGAAATATGGCAAGCTGTCTTATGGTTAAGAAATGGAGCTTATCCCAGCTGTAACGTTCCCTGAACTTTGGCCAGCGTTGTGTAAAGGTCTTCTCAAAGTTGGCTTAGAACGTTCTTACTGTAACTTTAATGGAATGTTATTTCCACATTTTGCATTTTAACTAAGGTTTTGTCAATGTTAGCATGATAATTTTACAATCTGAAAATGATTTTAGCATAATTAATGTTGGAAATTAATAAAAATGTAATTTTATAAAAGGGCTATATGGGTATAGTGTGAACATGCCATCCAACCTCAAACCCATGACCACAGACGTGCACAGTGACCATTTGGTTCAGTGTCTATCTCCGTCCCTCATTTGTTTCTAATTTATGAGTCGTAGTTGTTGTGGTCTCTAAAGGAGACGTGTTGCTGCTGTTCCTGTTCTGAGGGTATTAAACCTAAATCCCCAAGAAACAGTCCCCACCTAGTGTGGCTGAGTTTTGGGCCCTAATGCCTCACACCTCCAGGGTTGTGGGGTTGAATCCCACCTCTATTCTGCACGTACGGAGTTTGCACATTCACCAGCATCAAACCGGTAAACATCAAAGAGGTAAACTGGTATTTATGTAATGGTCGACTTTTGTGTGTGTTATTTGTGCTGTGTATTGAAACAGGTCCCAAGCATCTCTACAGCCCGGACCAGTATAAGCAGATGAATGACGGATGGATGGAAATGCCGACCTGACTATTTATTCTGCCACATGCTGATTTCTTGGCTTTCAGATTTTCCCACAACCTCTTGCGGAAATTTCCAGTGAGCTGTTAAATAATCTGCCTCGGATATTTCCACGCAAGCAGCAGCTTTATCAATTTAATGGTTAATGCACACAACAGTAGCCATGACAATGCATAATAAATAATATGTGGGGAGATGGTAATGGCGAAGCGTGGAATCGGTGTCTCGGACAGCCACTTAGCAGGCCGGGACGCTGTTTTATAAGCGCGTGGTGCAGAGATGCCCTCGGCGCTGTCGTTACGCGCCGATAAAGGTGGTTTCCTGTCGATGCTCCAGTTCCCTGTGCAGATTGTGAAAGTGCAATCACAGCGAAAAGAGCACGGTCTTCTATAGTAGAGCATTTGGTCAAAATCGAGTTTACTTCCTCCATCCAGCTGAGGGTGTCCAACTTAACGCCCCCCCCCCCCAGTTGAGAGTCGAGTGACTGGCCGCCGTCGACCCCGCGGCCATTGACCCCTGCATTGGCCCCGCTCCCTTCTCTTTATGCTCCTTATCTCTTCTGGTATTGCCCCACTCACTCACGACTGCTGCAAGAGAAGGGGGCGGCCGTGTGCTTGCGGTCTAAAACTGCTTTTACTTTATCTCTATTTATATGTATAAATATTTTTGGTGTGTGGGGTAAAGCCAAAAAAAGCAGGTTTCTTTAGTGGCTCTGCCACCTTTTCCTCTCATAGATAGAAAGAACCTGAATTGTGAGGTCTTCAAAAAAAAATTTTAATTGCTTTGTTCGCGGATTAATGATTTTTGTTTTGAAACACAAATTTTGTTCTCGCCATATTAAATCCCAGTTAGAGTCTGCAATGTATTGAGCTTTTTGTACTTTTGAGGATTTTATCTTCAATCCACAACTCAGGAAATTCAGAACTCTAGACACTTCGTTACCAGTACGCACAAATATCCCACGATCAGTAGTCGTTTGGTGCTAAATGAGAGGTACAGGATAATATTGCAAAATGAAACTAACGAACACATTAGGTGTAAAGAAAACACAGCACAGAGACATCTTAAAACAATTAATAAGCTTAAGAGTGCCATGTGCAAATGGATGCTAAGGGAACAGGGCTGAGAACAAGTTGGATAGCAAGCTAGCCCTCGATAAGAAATACCAGGGTTCGATGGTAGGGTCTCACCTAACAACTCACAAAAAGCCCCAGAACCACCCAACCATGGCTGAACACAGCTGGGAATACACGCACATACATACTATAGCAGATTTAGAGATTAGCCCACCTCCATGTCTTGGGACTGGGGGAGAAAACCAAAGTATCTAGAGGAAATCCACAAGACAGAACAACGAACTCACACACACATACAGCGGGAAAATGTTCATTTCATACAGATGAACATTTTTTTTAACAGTCCGCACAATGATCTTCCCGTCTTTTAGCCCAGGGTGGGGCAGTCACTGTATTGGTCACACCTCGACTGACATTACTGCAGGCGCAAACCTGTGAATTATTTATGACCCCAGTCTTCCCATCCAATGTAATAAAACACAATTGAGCAAAACCTCAATGTTGCATGCTGGATAAAATAATTTTCTTTGTTTAGCATATGGCTGGTAACGTGACACTGTTTTGTCAGTGAAAGAGCATGTATCACAGAAGTGTGCCCCATACTGTTATCAAAACCCATATATTAATAACTGTAACTTATTAATATATTTTATAATATATGATAATTGAATTAATAAGATATTGATGTAACCAAAGCTTTGCTTTTTAAAGTGGTAGATACTCTGTATTTAGCATTAGATATTAAATTATTGCATGACTACACTACAGTCGGACATCTTTGTACACAATGAGATCATCTACATTTGTATGTTACTCATTTAACATTTTCTAAAAATACACTCAGCATTCATTGCTAACAAATAAACCCACAGTTTGTTCACCTTTATTAGCAAGAAAATGTCACATCTCTGATTCATCAGAGTATCCTTCTCTAGCAGCTACAACAGCAGAGAAAATTGAAGACATTCAAGGCAAGGAAAGCCTACAAATTAACTGCGCCATCCTCACACAACCCATTAATAAGATGTCAGACATGCACTGTTATACACTCTTTTCATGCTATAAAGGAAACTTGATTTATTTGACTTATATTTTCATTTATAGTTGTTCACTCAACTTTCCAAAGCTTAACAAGAATAAAATCTGCAGTTTATTAAATAAATGGAACAGTGGCAAAAACCTGTAGTGTGCAAAAACTTTTAACTGGCAGCATATCGATTTAGTTATGCACTCGCTTAAAACTGCACAATCACAGACGCTATTTTTGTAGCAGGATTTCACTCTGGGTCACTTCAGGTCAGTCTTAACTCGCTCCTTGCCGGTTTCCCTCCCCTCCAAGGGCACGTTTATCGGTTTCACTATCACCTGTCGGAATTTCGTTAATTTTTCTCCAGCTCTCCCTCACTGTTTTCTTTGTGCCGCCCATGGGCCCCCGCGCCTCCCGCCAACGGCCATTCCCAGTTGCACATCTGCTTTGCACGGCCCGAATGTGAGAATTGGGGGCCCGCGGCTTTCCCAGCGACCCGGCCTTGGAGACCGCTGGGGACGGGGGCCTGCATCGCCCTGATGTGGGAAAAGTCTGGGAGAGTTTCCTACAGAGAACCGTCAGACGCCCCATTAAAGATAGTCCATGTTTTCTCTCGCTGTGTTTGCCGGGTCGGGGGGAGGGGTGGGTGGGTGTGAGGGGCGGGGGTGTACTACTTGTTATACTTCACACGAAAGACAAAACAATTGTGCCCGCAGCATGTGCTCTGTGACTCGCTGTACGGCTTAAGCGTTTCACACTGCTTGGACGTGACTTTGTGGTCCTGTCATGCCATGGTTTCTTGTCTAATTGTTCGTCAGGGGGACAATAGTAACAGCTCTGATTATTCTTCATCAGCTAACGGAGATCTAAATATTTTGTGCAGTTTCAGCCGCCGCCGCACAGTGTCCCCATGCGGCCAGGACGTGTCCTAGGAAGTGTCTTTTCAGCTTTCTAATCCACATTTTCCGTCCGTCATCAGGATGGGTATCTCTCAGAACCCTTCAACTCCCACGGAGAGCCTTTGTCGTTCCCCTGCTCCGCAGAGACCTCTCCTCACTCTCTGTAGACCCACCCAGTGCGTCTAGCCGTGATAATAGCATAACTTTGGTCACAGTGAACATGCCATGACGCATGTCTCAGCCTGAGCGACGCCACTGTTTGTTCAACATCGTTAGATATATCCGACTGGGACAGGGACCTCATTTACGGTCCACTATCCATCTGTCATGTTTCCAACATAGCATACGAGAGACAAAAAGGTCGCTCTTGTCCTTCTGCATGTCCTCCTTTTTTCCAGGGTCCAGTGATATCACGCGCTACATTCTTCTTTTTCCTGCTATCTCCCTTTTTCATTGATTCAGTGGGGTGGTGCCCAGCTGGCAGTGGTATCCACGCTCTGGTTTATATTAGATGTGAGTCACTGGACATTTTTTGTTTATATCACCCCTGTTTCATATGCTGTGAACAGAGTTGAGGGAATTTTTCCTCCAGCTTTTTTTTTCCCTCCAGCTCGTCCTTTGGTGGGATACACGCAAAGAAGCCTCCCTTGGGGAGAGCGGGGTGCATGTGCTGTGGGTGGGGCGCTCAGATCTGGACGGGGCGAAATGTCACTCGCTAATTGGGCCCCACAGTTTATAGGAAGCTGATGAGTCGGAGTGACTTATGGATGATGCGGCCGCGTCCTTGTGGTCAGGGATTAAAAAAATATCCACGACTCTGGCGGCCAGAAATAACATTCAGAACTTTCTTGGGGGGAGGAGGGAGGTATGGTTTTTCCATTTTGTCAGGGCTGGGGTCTATAGAATGCAATAATAATAATAATAATAATAATAATAATAATAAAAGTAACAAAGTTCAAAAGACAGACTTTTAATAGTACAAAAAATCTGACTATGACATTATCAGGATCTTTCAAAATGGTTGTTCATTGCCAGCTGAACTTGCGTTTTGCCTGTATTTGCCTGTACATTAGCTACATATTTGTGGCAAAACCCAGTGACATCTTATCTCAAGCTTGCATCTTCAGAAAAGCCAAACAGAAAGAAGAGTTTTATCTATCAGGGTTACAGTGTTTTAGAAGTGTAAGCAACTGAATTTTTCACTGAATAATGCTCTGCACTCGTCAAGTCTCTTTTCGGATGATAACGATCTTGAGGTTACAGAACCATTTGCCCAGTACAGGGGGCCAATGGGTAACCGGCGGGCAGAACACTTCCTGGAGGAGACCCTATCGCTCCTGCAGCATTGTGGGAAATGCCCAGCTATGTCCCAGACACCCCGACTGAGCCGGGAATCTTCTCTGGTGTAATTTCATGCACAAAAAGTTTATGACTCGAGGCAGCCCTTAAGATATTTACTGTGTTATTGCAAGAGAATGAGTTCATTCATGTCATGTACGGCTGCATTCGCACAAACCCCAAGCAGACTCGTTCTTTCCCACAAGACCTTAACCTTGCAGATGCCAAAGGGGCTGGATTACTTTACTTGCTCCACTACTTGGAAGCTGTCAGAGGAAAAAAGCAGTGTCCACCCAGGGATGCTATCTGCAGGAGCTTTCCAGTGTTTCCAATCAAAATCTCAATATGGAACTTTCTGGCAATGGGGAAACAGGAGCCTCTTTCACGCTGAAGCTGAAGCTCAAGAATGCCACTGCTGAAGCAGTGAGAGAATGAAAGTAAACTGGAGTTTCCCTTCAATACAAACCATCAACCACAGTCAGAACCTTGATTAGTGAGATAAACTCATTTCCTCCCAAATATACCGTTAGGATTCATTTTTTGCAATAGTTTGCACAAATATATATCTTCATATAATATAAATAAACATTTATAAAAGTATTATTTCGACAATATGCTGAACTAAAAGTTTTATTTCTTTATTTATTTATAAAAAATCCTCTGGTTTCCAGCTCATAATGGGCTGGGTCACTAGAAAGTTGGGGGGAAAAGATTAGTAGGTGTATCACAAAAAATATATATTTTCAGTTTCTTTTTAGTGCTTTAGTAACTGTTGGGTTGATTGGATTGAATTTTGACGCTAAAATTTGCAGAGCTTGCAAGAGCATGAGCCTCATGTAAGTTTTCAAAAGATCATGGGACCTCTGCTACAATAAGAACAATGCTGCTTGGGGAGGGAATAGTTGGTGCTATCTGTGTAATATTTAACACCCCACATGCGCTTTCTGTGTTTATTTCCTCCCTCCCCGATGCTGATTATGACAGCCCTGTATTTTGAGCTCACTCACCATGTTACTTCTGTGGCTGTCGAGAGCAGAAGGTCGAACCACAGCTCTAACCCAAATACGTCCCTGTCTACGGTCATCATTAACTCTGCCTGTGGCCCATAGATGCGCCACACGATGGTCAGTCCCATCCCTGCCTCGAAGGAGTATGAAAATTATAAGGGAAAGAGCTAAAAATGTTGCCATCTACAGCTATTTGCAGGCAGAACTGTTTTTAAAAGTAGCTGGTTCAGCACTTTTTTCCAAGAAAGTTGCATTTCATAGAGATGCATGGGTTATATACCGAAACATGCATCCATCTAAACATCTTCCATATCACTTATCCAGGAAAAGGTCACAATGAACTATGTCTATCCCTGGAAGCACAGCGTCCGCAAGGCAGGAGAATCCCAGGAACAGCAGGCCGATGTATTTTTGTTAAAAAACTAAAAAAAAAAGTCTGTGGGACTTTGTGACCAAAATGTCATTGTTTCAAATCTCATATCAAAGAACAATATTATAACTACTGTAACTACTACTAAGAATATCAATGTACCCAATATTCTAGACATCGGTTATCTTGTGAAAGATCTTCTTCTGTGTGGCTTTCAGCAGCAGTCTCTGCTGTTTTCCACATGCACATGTAAGCCAGAGGATCGTCTGGAAGTTCTTGCCTTCAGATGAACCCGGTTCCCCGAGCTGTCATTCTTCCAGAGTGGCTGGAAAGTGTAGATTTATGGAGGAGCCAGTGTCAGGTTTATCCAGCAGAGGCCGTCGCACTACTGAGCAGTAAATCAGGAGGACGGGAACGGGAACAGGCCCGAAAGATCAACTGTCATCAAGGGGTGAAGGTCAACAGTGTGGAGGTATAGATCAAGTGGCCCGAACTTGCATTTTTCTGTTTATGGGTGAAGTGAAATGCCTCGGAGTTTTGTGCGGCCTAAAGGTCTACCTAATGATTTCAGAGCCGCAGATAGCGTGGCAGTTCAGTGGGTAGCCGTGTTACTTTACACCCCTAGTGCTGGGGGTCGAATCCGGCCTCTGCTCTGTTCGCACGTTCTTTCTGTCATGCAGGCTCTTTCAGTAACCTAGATTCCATCCATAATCTGAAGGCATGCAGTTCGGCCAACTGCCCATGGTACTTCATCACATGCGCATGTGACGTGAGGCAGACTGGCGTCCTGCCTTGGGCCTTGGGATATGCTCCAAGCCACCCAGTCACCCAGATCAGGACACCTGGATACGAGACGTATAAGTCGTTTCATTCCCCAGAACTACTCATCCAGTTTAGCTGATTCTTGTAGCCTCTCTCAGAAGACCTGGGATGCAAGTCTGGGTAGGTTGCTCATCAAAGGACACATGGATTTGACATCTTCAAGTCACTTGAAAGTCTAACCGGCTTTCCTGATTGGCAAATTGAGAACATGCAAACGGGGCAGCGTGGTGGTTAGCGCTGTGGTGGTTAGCGCTGCTGCCTCGCAGCGAGAAGGTCCTGGGTTCAGTCCTGGGTCCTTTCTGTGTAGGGTTCACACGCTCTCCCCGTGTTTGCAAGGGGGCTCCAGTTTCCTCCAA
Organism: Mormyrus lacerda; assembly: GCA_015163995.2. Lineage (NCBI taxonomy): Eukaryota > Metazoa > Chordata > Actinopteri > Osteoglossiformes > Mormyridae > Mormyrus > Mormyrus lacerda. The sequence goes on along the minus strand of JAABNX020000060.1, from coordinate 129,107 downwards.
TAGTCCAAAGTGTTCCAGGCAAGTTGATTAGTGAGTCTAAATTAGACCTGTGGTGTGTTGCCTCCTGCCCTTTGTTCCCAGGATGGGCTCCAGTCCCCCCCCCCCGCCACAACCCCAGGTGGGATTAAGCAGTTTCAGAGGATGGATGGAGAACATTCAACCTTCACACACAGAGCTGAGACTGAAATTGATCTAACAGCTTCAGAAGTATGAGATGTCATGCTACTCACTGTGCATTAATGATCCTTAGCATAATAACAATAAAATACAGTGACACAATATCACACCCTCTCCAGATCTTGCCACTGACATCCTGGATTCTTCTGGGACCCAACACGTAGCTGCCAAAGAGGACATAGGTGTCAGAGGCGATGAGAACAGGACCAAACTCTGCCCTCATCTGCTTTTGTAAGCTCCCAGAGAACGGCGGTGCATTTTTCAGGACATTTTACGGAAAATACCTGTTATTTCAAGCAGGTTTTCATGTTTATTGACACAGACTAGTTGAAAGTCATGTAAGAAGAGCTAAATCAGGGACCACACAAGAAAGTAAAACAGTGGTGTAATTGGGAAATAAAAAAAAAACTAAAATGCTTGAAAAAACAAAAAAAAAAAAAGGAAAAAAATACATGATAGGAGGGAAAGTTGGGACGGAGAGTGAGAAGGGTGAAGCCAAGAGACTTGGCAGAAAAGCTTGACTGTAGACTGGCTTTCTCAGGGAGGGGAGAAAGTGGGGGCAGCTTTGCCGAAACAGTATCAGGCCCTGTTAGTATAGGTTTACTTTTTCTCCATTCACACCCAGCCCCCCCTTCTCCTCGCCGCCGATATTCACCCCTATACTTCATCCCAGCCCACTCTTATCTCATACGTCTTTCCCCAGATTCTCTCCATCTTTGCTTCTTCTGGACAAACACCGGCCCACAGAACAATCCGCCGTTAGGATCCCCCGTTCTCGGCTCGATATTGATTTTTGGCGTCCCTTCTGTGCTTTGGCGTGGAGTTCTATACGTCAGGTGACTCGAGAGCCATCAGAAAAAAAACCTGAATGAACGGTGCGGTGAGGTTTCGCCTCTTGTTTGTGTTTCTCCGTTTGTTAGTATCAGAGTGTGAATAAAGTCTGTTTATCGCTTGCGACTGAAACGGTTTCAAGGAGGAAATATGACTAGAATCAAACTGCACTATTCAGACATTGCCACAAAGTAAACAAGATATTGGTCGGATATAATCATGTCGGTATCCGTGTTTCATATTGGTGAGTGAGTCAATAAAATTGTTCCCCGGTTGACACGCACAACCCAAGTTCTCTGAGCTGTATAGAGTAAATTGGGTCAGTTTTTTGAACATACTGTTAGCAAAGTTGCAAACAAAGCAAGAAAGAGGACTTTGACGGGGTAGTGCACTTTGAGGGGGCCGTGTGAAATATGGAGTGGGGGGAGACAGGCTGGGTACTCTGATTGGAAGCAGATGTTGGACAGAGCAAAGGCAGACAGGGGCTTGTTTCTGAAAATTCTCAGGATTCAGCCTTCCTTTCTGGGCCCTGGCTCTCACAGCCAATCGGAGGCTGGCTCTGCCTGGTCTGAGAGGCTCACAGGCAATCTGATTGGTTCCAGGGAGAGAAACGTGGGCGCGTAGAGCAGATGTCCTGGGAATGCTGGCGAATCCCATCCGGCCTGCAGCTGAAAAGAAGTGAAAACATTAAATGCGGCAACTGGGCAGTAACCAAAACCTGTTCTCATCCAGCTGCACAGTCACACACACACACACACACTGTCCACTTGTACAAACAGAAGCACACATGCATGGAATCACATTTACAGTCAGAAGTAAGGAAAAGTACTGATTCACAGTGTAAGAGACTGGGGGTAATGGAATAATATGGTTCAATTGTAATCTCATAAACAATTCACTTCCATTTCATTCACTTAATCAGTGCCTTGTCAGTATCTAGCAGGTGTGATTTGCCTGTCTTACACTTGACATTAAGAGGGCTGCACATTTAAAGGTATTATTTCCATAATAGCAGTAACAACAATAAACAATATTATCAATGTGTCACTGTACTATACTGCGATTTACTATGCTGCAATATTAGTCACTGGAAAGGTGCGAATCAAAAAACACAAAATTAACATTTAGCCTACGTGCTAACATATTTAAACACAGAAGCTCTATCAGTGCTATTTTCAATTCAGATATTGTCAAAAACAGAAAGGGGCTTTTGAGAGAGAAAAAATATAGTATAGTATCCTTTTCCCCGCATCTAAGATTAGTTGGTACCTTCCCTTTAAGTGTGATCTGTTTAACTGCAGTGCCGTTAAACCTAAATTTTGAGCAGAAGGTAAATGAAGTGAGATAAATAAAATTTAAAGCACCACCAGACTGCGTACCAGGCGGCCTGAGCACAGTTAGCGTCGTCCATTGATGTTGGTTGCAAATTAGCATTAGCGCTGGTTCACTCAGGGAAGCTCAGTGTATTGTTATTGGTTTAGGTGCGAAGCACGAACACAACAACAAAAGCAGAGCTGCCTGCTGGCATGGTTTGGTGGCCGCACTCCCAAATGCCCTCTGCGCTTCTCCTTAGAGTGGAAGCTCACGTCTCCCTGTGCCCTGGTGATTACTGGCCCCCGCTGTGGCAGCGATCAGTCATTGTTACTAATGGAGGGTCCTCATTAGCATCTGAAACCACCTCATTTCCTGTCCAGAATACGGGCCACCGTCCGACCTATCCCCCTCATGAATACCGCCTGGCCCGCACAGGAAGCTCTCACTCCTGGGGAGACACCGGCGGGCGCGTGTCCACAGCCCCTGAACACCGGTGCCCCACATGGGGCGGCCCGTGTTACTGCTAAATGTGACAGCTGTAATAAAAATGCAAATGGTGACCTAAGCTGAGAGCCCTCTTCCCTGACCCCTGCAAACCTCCATAATATAGTCAACACCCGTTCCCGACATCTTGGTCTGTGGCAAGAGGGGAAACGCATTAGCAAGAAACAAGAGGTGAGGGAAGCTTGGCCTGGCTTCTGAGATGCCGGAGTGAGTAAATAAAATAAAATTGTTTAATAGCACGTTTTCTGAGAAGGCCGTAAAGTGCGCACCTTACTATTTGCCTGCTCACGGTGCTGTTTATCATTCCTGTTGTTATCACTTGCGTTGGGTTCCCTACGGTGGCAGAAACTGGGAAATTATTTTCCCAGTTAGTATCATGGGAATGTTATTTATAAAGTACCAGTGACAGTATAGTTGCATAGTTAACCATTTTTAAGAAATTTCTGCTCAATGATAACTGTCGAGCCTTGATTTTGCCGCATGGTACTGTGAGACACAAATACAACATGTTTCACGATGGTGTTGTCGGGAGAGTACGCATAGCTTTAGCCAGGATGTCAAGGATCCCTACAAAACAAAAAAAGACAATGATTGGCCACAGCTGCCATAAACAGGAACGTGCTAAAAGCAGAGCCGCGGAAGAATTTAGGCCATTTTCTGTGCTGTGTCATTCTACTCTCAAATGCGGTGCAACCAAAGCACAAAGTCATGTCAAGGCTTCTCACAACAGACAGCACTGCTCTTTATTTGCAAGCCAGTATGTTTCTTAATGCTAACATTTAAGTTTTACTTCATTTTTGTGATTTCGTATTATTAAATCCAAATGTATCTCGCCGAACAAATTTAAAGAAGCATATACCACCTTAAGACAATGGCCAAACTAAATAACAGTTCGTATTCATTTTCTGTGTTATGTTTCCACAGAAGAGGTGAGATGTTATTGCCTCCACAAATTATAAAATGTACCCCAATATGCTGCAATCATTATAATAATGAGTATCAGATTTCATTTCATTTCAATTAAAAATATAATTTAACCATGCAGCAAGGGAGGGTAACAGGTGTAGAAAGGCAATAGTTTTTAACACAGATGTAGTAAATATTCAACCTACATGTGGCTGAAACTGAGAGAGGTGTATGTTCATTCGAGGAAGAAAATGTGCATCTTTCAGGTAAGCGAACCAATTTTTCAGAAACATGAATTTCAGGTGCCAGTTGTTTCCGGGTCAACTTCCTGCTTTTTATCCTCACAATATCACTGCAACAAAGTATTACTGCAGCAGCGTTTCAAGCAAGCCTTGAAAAATCACCAGAGCCTCGAAGATCTGAGCCCTGCACGTCACACTGAGGCCAGCCTTGCCCCTAACATCACGTCCCTCCTGATTTCTTAAATAAGGCCGTCTCCACATTTATTTATGCTCAGGCAGTCTGAGGGACACCCGAGTCCACTAAGTAAATATTTGGGTGGGAAGCTGAAAGGGGGACAGTCTCCTGCAGGGTGCGACGGGGTGGGGGGGGGGGGGAGGCTTGAAGCGTAGACCTCACTCCACCAACATCTGCCTGCCTCCTCCAGGTGAGCCTCCTCTCTCTCTCACTCTCTCTCTCTCTCTCTCTCTCTCTCTCTGTGTGCTCCTCTCTTTCAAAAGCAATGGAAACTTTTTTTGGTGAGATAAAAATAACCAGTAAAATCCCCATCTACTTGTAGGTCTGTAGTTTTTTTTTTTTTTTCTTTTTCCATAACAGACATGCAACCTCTGTGAATGTAGTGTGTGAAGGTGTCATCGAACCCGGGACAGTATCAGGCCGGACAGCGGAGGACCGTCATCTCTGGGAAGCGCAGACATGAAGGTGAAGAGGGGCCATGATAATCCAAACCCTCCTGCACGGAGCTGAGCTGAGCGCCCTGGGGTCAAAAGGGCCCCTGGCCACCAAAAGCTGAGTGTATGCAAGGAAATCAGCGAGAGGTGCGAGGGAGTCACACCTGATAAGACACCTCCTTCTATTTTATTTTGGGTATCGCCCCGCAATGGCTGCCAGCCGTGAGCTGAAAGCTGGCGTCTGTGAAACCGCCACGTTCACTGAGCATGCATCACAGAGGGCGACACAGTTCTGCACGCTACAAGCGAAGACCAAATTTCCAAAACTCACTCAAGTCCATGGGATACATTTTCAAGAAAATGAGTTTAAGAAATTTTACTACATTTCTTTGTTGGATTATATGGGGACTGAGTTTTGGGTGGCAGTATTGTAACATGAGGAAGCCTGACTTTCTTTGCTGATTCTCCTAAAAATTCCTCTCTAACATTCTCCTAACTATCCATCCATCCATTTAATCCTAATGGGTCGCGGGGGGTCCGGAGCCTATCCCGGAAGCAACGGGCACGAGGCAGGGAACAACCCTGGACA
>JAABNX020000060.1:104031-123775 GCA_015163995.2 Mormyrus lacerda | reverse complement strand
AAACCCCACGACGACACGGGGAGAACATGCAAACTCCACACACATACAACCCAGGTGGAGACTCGAACCCGGGCCCCAGAGGTGTGAGGCAACAGTGCTAGCCACTGCACCACCATGCCGCCCTTCTCCTAACTACTATACTAGAATAAAATAGTTTCTTCTTATTTTTCTTCTTCTGCTAATTATTATTGTTGTTATGACAGAAACAGTCGGGAGCAATCAAAGGCAGAATCGAGAGGCTGGGATGTCGTCAAGGTCACAGAACGGAGGGTCATGTTGGAGGAAGTCGGTCCAACACTGAAGACACAATGTGGTGCAAGGAGGCACATAGTGGCTGAGATCCCGGGGTGCCGCAAGCTGAGGGAGCTATGTAGCCATTGCATAGCGGCCGACGGAACTGCAGAGGGAATAGAGACCTTTCTGGTGGGACAGCTGGCCGGGACAGGCTCATGGCGCTGGGCCTCTTGCATCGAGTCGTCTTGTTGAGTGACAGGACTGAGAAAACAAGAGTCAAATAAAATAGGGACTGGTTCATCGCTTTTGACTGACGAGAGAGGCCAACCGCCTTGGTGTCCGCCTGTCACAGGGTGCGACTCTTAGCGCGTTTCAGATATTTGATGTCGTGATGGTCGGTGGGCAGGACCCTCCAGCCAGTGCTCACGCTCCTCCTGCGCCACACCTTCCTGGAAGAGAACACACAGGGATGCAACTTCCCACTTCCCACTGTGGCAATGAGAGAGCATGACTCCCACTCCACCTCCAGATATGGATCAGGATGTAGGCGCTATGGAAATGAAGCTTGGTGCAGATCTCGCCATAAGAGACTCGCTGAAGGCCGAGGGGAGCAGAGGCAAGGGCTCGCGGTGCTTATGGGTAAAAGCGCGGGCGGAGACCTCCGTCCTTATTCTTTTAAAAAAAGCCCCTATGAATAAGAATGGCCCCTTTGTACAGAGACGTTTTTCCAGCTCTGCGCAAAGCACCGTCAATCCTATTGCTAAGATGAAAGGTTACATTTATAAAGAGAAAGTTCGGTGCTTAGGTGGATCGAGAATCTGCACATTCATCACTCAAGGCAGGAGGCCCTGCTAGGGATGGTCATGCTTTTTATTCCCCAGAAACTGATTTGTGTGACAAAATTACAGGTCAGACATATTTAAAACATTAGCCCTGTGTCTTTAGTTTTCACCAAATCATTTAAAATTGCAGTTTATTTACACAGACGCTTTCTACTCCCGCCGATTACCTTCATTTGACAATATACACACAAACATCAGAGAGAAGTCAAAATTAGCAGAACCCTTAGCAGAAACATCTGAGTAAAAATGCACCCAGATACTAAACATATCAATACCTTTTATTTATTACTAATTCCCTAGTATTGAACCCTCATCGTCTTGCATGGTCCATATATTCATTTTCACACCTAATATGGGGGGAAAATACAACGTCAGCATAGTAGTTGGCCGTGGACAGACTCATCACGCCATCTGAAAGTTCAAGGTCTGAAAGACTGGATGTTGGAATTCCGTCTGGTTTTGGCCCCAGAGGAACCGAAACAATCTTAAGCTTCAGGACTGAGAAGGAGTTGAAAATGTCTCTCCTCTGTCTGACAGCACTCAAACCTAAACTGCACCTTGACTTCATATCAAATTCAGCTTCCTTATAGTCTCCATGGGTGGCTTTGTGTCCATATCTCTAGCTTTTTGTTCCATGGTAAACTTATTTGTCTAAATGTTGTTTGGAATGGGCAGCAAAGGCAATATGTTACACCTAAAACTAACACGATATATATATTGTATTACAGAGTTTTTTGTAAATCGTGTGGCAGCGTTGCACAATAGCATTCTTACCGGTTGCATCATTGCGTGAACGGTCATTGTTGCTTAATGACGCTTATTTACTTGCACTATCTGCCAGATAAATAAATGGAAACTAGGGAAACCAATAAGACTCTAAAAAATACGGTTGGCTAGGTGTTTAAAAAATGAAGAGAAAATAAAGCTCCTTTCGGGCTTGTCACATAAATACTCAAAAACCTGTCAACGTTTTGCGTGGAGATGTCGAGATTTCATATCTCTGTACTGTTGATGATTCGAACGGACCGCAGATCGTTACCAGTTTTTTATTTTTGCTGAAGCTTCAACGGGTACAAATGCTGTCCATCCCTGCATGTTTAGAGGCAGTGTTAGTCAGAGATGTAAATCAATACCCGGAAGGTTAAATCAGATACTATAGTGAATAGCCTCCTCCCATGTGTAGGAGTAAGCGCTGCCATTCCATCAGCTGTGCTTACGAAGCTTCATCATCTTTTGTTGATGCGTTTCTATAAAGGCTGGATTGTTCATCATGTGGTACCAGGATAGGAATGTGACCTCCCAATTTTACCTATACTCATATTTAAAGTGTATTAATATTTTTATGCACTTAATGGAGTTGATGAGGCTTTGTGATCAGACAATCTTAGCTCTACATGACCCTACATAAATAATTACACACTATAAGACTAAATAGATTCATAAGGTTCATATAATCACCCTAATGACATACTGGGGCTAGACAATGAAATTGAAACACCTGGTGAATAATGTTTGAGGTTTCACACCTATATGCACAATGACGGCACATTCCATCGGTAGCAGCCGAGGCTGAATTAGCAAAGCAGTAGCACAGCTGTGCGTAAAATATTGCAATCCATGCAACTTAATGCGTGAAATATCAGAGTACATAGTGTTTCTGCGCGTCTCGTGGGTGCATCTGTGAACAGGACAGCAAGTCATTGTGGAGTATCCAGGGTGACGTCAGCACCCCACCAAGAAGGACGGACCACATCAAACAGGAGTAACTGTGGATAGAAGAGGAAGATGTCTGTATTAAACAAACTTAAAGCCACAGCTGCCCAACTCACTGCAGAATCAAATGCACACCAGTAGCTCCACAGGGTCAGTATTTATGGTTGGGCTGCTATCGCCAGACCTTTGGTCACTTTTGTCAAATGTTGGGTTCAATGGTGCCAGCAGCACAAATCTTGGGCTGTGGACAATGTGAAGCATGTATTGTTCTCTGATAAGTCCAGCTTCACTGTCTTACACATGTCTGGGAGAGTTACAGTGTGGAGAAGCCCCAAAGAGGCTCACCGCCCAGACTGTTACGTGATGATTTGGACCGCAGCACCATGGCATTCCCTAGACCCACTTCTTCTTTCAGATGTTCACATCACTGCCGAGGATCCTGGAGGACCTCGTTCACCCAGTGGTTCAAACATTACAACCTGAAGGTGGTGCTGTGTGTCAGGATGATAATGTACCAATGCATACTGGTGACAGTGGTTTAATGAACATGAAGGTGAAGCTGAACATCTCCCATGACCTGCACAGTCACCGGATCTGAGTATTGTCGAGCCACTTTGGGGTGTTTTAAAGGAGCCAGTCAGGAAATGTTTTCCTAGACCAGCAACAGATAGTGACCCGGCCACTGTTCTGCAAGAGTAATGGCTGAGAATCCCTCTGGTCACTGTGCAGGACCCGCATCTGTCATTCCCAAGACAAACTGATGCTGCATTGACCGCAAAAGGAGGCCTTACCCCATACTAATAGACTATTGTGGTCGAAAAGCAGGTGTCAGTTTCAGTGTCATTGTGTCTCTGACTTTAATCAAGTTAATAGAAAATATGTTTGAATACAAGGATTAACTATATAAATTGCAAAATAAAGTATATGAAACTTAAAAATACTAAAGTAATATACCGCACAATCACATTTGATAGTCTATATAATACATAATGTATATTTTTCATTTTGCTGCAAATTATATTTATGTCCATTTACTCTGATGGTTATACTCACCAGCTTCAATGGAATGCACTTTTCCACGCCCAAGTCTTATCACACACTCTAACGGCCACCAGGAAATTCTGGACCATTTCTAGAATATTCTCTGCATGCCTTTATATGGAATATTGCATATTATTTTGGAGGCCTGATGATTTGTCACCATGAGAACACAAGTTTCGCATGGTGACAAAACAAAATAAAAGGGAAAATGCTGACAAAATATTTATGTTCTCATTACTATTTATAAAACTGTTTTTTTTTTTTTTTTTTTTAAGTGGCTCACAAGAACAACATGACCACAGCCCCTCCCGGTAAGCTATTCTCAGTCAACCTGTTTTTTGCTGCATTGCGTTTTGGGCAACCCAGGGATGAGCTGGGTTACATTACAGTTAACGCGATCTTTCTATAGAGGCCCCACAATGAAACAAAAATTTCCCTGTCAGGAATAACTGGAAGGGGTCAGTTGCGGATCGGACTAGTGAATTAGCAGCGTCTTTGTTTTGCTTGCCGCTGGGGTGTGGAGGGGAGGGGATCTCGGCAAAGAAAGACAGAGAGCCCAGGCGGGAGATAGCTCTCTGTGTTTTTATTTAGACATGTGGAATTTATTGAAGCCTAGGACTGCAAGCGGATGAATGGGCCACTATGACTGTTTCCCTGCTGACTCCACCCGCTCACTAACCATCAGTACATGATTGGACGAAAACACTGGGGGAGGGATCGAGAGGGTGGGGGATCGGGGCAGGTCCAGTTTACCCCCGCAGCCCAGGCAGCTCTCCAGAGAGGAACGGGAACAATGAACTTGCACGACATCAGAATGGATCATCCTGTTCCACACGCTTCCCTATTAAATCATCTTCCAGTTCAGGTGGAAAAAATCTGTATCACAAGATCTCGATACTGGGAATGGTTGGGGATTCTGGTTGAGTGAGATCAACGCCTGTGACAGTCTTGTCGTTAAACAAACAAAAAAAAAATCATTGAAAGCAATCATTGTATTTTCTGTTTCAGTCTCCTAAACACTTACCCTGAACGTGACAAGCGACACAGAGCAGGGTACACCCTGAAAGTCATGCATTTGATGTTTAACCCCCAAAAAATAAAATAAACACTTACCCTTTATTTCCTTTTTGGTCCACTTCAAACATCTCCAAAAGAACTGAGTTCCTTTTAAAAAATAAATGATGACAACAACCAACACTTCAAGGACAGCATCCCGACATAAGTGAGCTGACAGCAGAGCCTCTCCTTGAATCTTTTAGCACTTTAACAGTAATGCTGTTTGGAGAGGAAGTGAGCCCTCTATCTGGAGTTCACAACCTCCTGTGTCCATCTCACACTGCTGAGAATATGGGGTCTTATGTATCAATGTCTGCATGTGTCCTAAGTGAACATCTGGCATGTCCATCCTTACACATGAATCTTAATGCCTTCCATTGTCAAAATGCTTTACCGGTGTTCATAGAGTGGGCATGGGACCAGGCTAAGTGCTTATTAAACTTTAACAAATCACATTAATCAGAGGCATGAATAAATTATGTTGTGGATCATAATCTTACAATGGTTAGCAACCGCATAAATTCATCTCTTTCGGTTTCCAATGGCATTTAAAGGGCATCAGGTCCCTATCAATGCTCTATACAGGTCAGGTGTCAAAATTGCAGGAGTGTGGCCTTCTATGGTGGGGAGATCTTTTGAGATCAGTGATCATTTTGACACTTCAGCCGTTCATCCCCAGGCAAACAAAAAATAAAGACACACCACACAGGACAGTTCAGCATTTTCTCACATATATTTCTGTAACATAACAATTTAGTACAATAAGAATAGACGCTACAGTTTATAAAAAACCTTCCAGCAGAAATCAATGATGGGCCAGCATCAGCCTTTTCTTACATAACTGTTTTGCAGACAGGTCTTCAATATTTTGTTCATTTTTTATGTATATAAAAAAGAAAAAAAATCGCTACATTTATTTAGTCCCACCTCGACCTTCATTTCCTGTTAAAGCACCAGCTGTCTGCATCTTATATTTCAAAGTTTATAAAATATAAATTATTTGAAAAATATTCAAATGTTTGTGAAACAATACTTAAAAAAGATCTCAATAACAAAAAATACAGAAACACTATAAAATATACAAAAAACAGGAACAACAGTAACATCGACGACATAAATTCCTTACGGAATACTAGGTGGTATGCATTTAAATACCACAGATTATAAGTGTGTGTCTGGATGAGTGAGTGTGTGTGAGTGTGTGTGTGTGTGTGTGTGTTATGCATGTTTGTAAATATCAAAATAAAGTCCATTTAACATGATCCGTGCAACACATGATTACAATATACATAACACTGAGGGTACACGATATGATTTTCTCACTGATAAGATTTTGTAGCCAGACAAGCTACGTCCTATAACGCAGATGATTCTGTAAAAAGACAAAGAATTTTTATTCAGCCCAAAGCTGTGGATGGCACAGTGAAAGCAGTTACCCAGAAGGCCAAACCTCCACACCAGTGCGTTTCACATAAAACATTCTTTGGAATGACGGAATGAACAAACAAGGAATGAAACAACTGCATGTTTATCCTACCTCACAGCAGACAAAGTTTTTTTTTCCCAGAGGTTCAGTACGTTAATTCGGCAACATGTGTGTAAACGAAAGATGTCGGGATCAATCCATAACAAGAGGGGTACCACTAAAGTTTCCTGCTCCCCCCAAGTTCGTAAAACACAACCGGATCCAACTAGTAAGTATGGAAGTAAAGCTTTTTAATCTCACCCATGGCAACAAGTATAAATGGATTGTCCGGCAGGGATATTTAAGGCCTATCATTTATTTGGATAAAATCGAGGAAGAGACCATCCTTCACGTTTATGGGGGGGTGGATGCGCGTGACCATTTCTGACACTTTGTTCCCCTATCACTAGCATTGTCTGTTTTGTTTGTTTATGAATTGAGCTCCTCCTCATAGATCATATGAAATACAATCTGTACAGACAACTGCAATGGTATTATAAGCACAACAAGTGATATTCTGCCATTGTAAACAATAACATTTTTATTTTAAGATGATATTTCAAGACTGGCTTTTCCCATACAGTCTTCATACAGTGATATTCCCATTGAGCGGAATCCTGACGTCTTTCTTTGACTTTATCCGGGGGGAAACCTGGTCTTGATTGTTGTTTAAATTCAACTGCTTTGATTAATACATAAATATACCAGTAATGCATCATCCAAACTCAATAGAATAATGTTCGGCCAAAAAAAAAAATCTGACGCATCTTTCATAAATCTGATAAAACAATGGCGCTTTACGCTTCATACCGGCTAGAGATCTCCTCGATATCGACCAAGGTGCATTTCCCCTCAGAAACGTCCTCGTAGCTCGAGTGTCCCTTCATACCGCTGTTTCTTTAACGCTTATTAGTGGAAGAAGGGTGAACGTTTGGAATTTTCATTCCTCCAAATTAAGTCCTGACAACCCCAATGCCCAAATATGTATCCAGACTGTAGGGTCATTTTCCATCCACCTATTTATGAAGCGAAGCGGACCAGCAAATACCTCGTAATTCGCCCTGACTCCTTCTCTGACGCCTACAGTCTCTCAAAATATAGAGCAACTCTTTTCAGTATCCCCTTTTCAACCCATTCTGTCTGTTTACCTTCTCATTCCAGTAAAAACCCTCGGGTTACAATGGCCAGTCTTGCTCATTACGACTTTAGGCAACTTAACTCAGTGTAAGATGAGAGACGCTTATTCTTCTCCCAAGGTTATTGAATTTCTAATATAAACTGTAATACAGTACATTCAACCTACGTTCCCAGTCCTTCCTCTGTAACAAATACCTCAAGTAAATGGTTCGCAATTCAATTACAGCCCTGATTCAATTAAATGAGCAGGGTTTCCTTTCCCTATTGCCTCGACTTTTAAGATTTGTCACTTTTCAGGTTAATTTTCCAACATCATTTGCCGGTTTCAGCAACTGTTTTGTTGCAAAAAAAAAAAAAAAACTGCCAGCTGGTAAAATGATGAAAATATAAATGCAGGTAGAATTAGGAATATCATGTTATATTTCACTGCACAATCACACCTCTGGTAGCAAAATAAAAAAAAGCTAACAGACATGAGCTTCGCTATCCACGTTTGGCAGCTGCATGACATGATGAGGCCATTAAACTGGGCGACTCTGTGACACAGAGCTCCTGACATGTGACCCATGTCAACAGTTTTTCAACCCTCACATAACCTGAAAGCCCGAGGATGCGTGCGGAAGCCGTTAAAAAGGCCAGCAAGGAAACGACGACAAGCCACTTCGCAGTCAGTGCTGTGTGTGTGAGTGCATGTGTTTTAACGCTGAGGGAATATGTTTGCAACACAAAGGCAACTGTTGCAGTCAAGAAGCAAAACGGCCACTTTCAGTAGTAGGACCTGGCCTCTCTTGAAATGACTAAGCATGTCTTCAACACATATGAAAATGTCAGTGTCAACAGAAGCAAAAACCAACTGTCAGATTATCCCTCCATATAGGGCCAGAATAGACACACATTTATAATTTTATAAAATTTCCTACCCCCACAAAAAGATCTTCTGGGGGAAATGCTAACACACATCTACATGACATGGAATTCATCAAGACAGGAGTTAAAGGAAATAATACTGGCACAAACTTCTAGTAAAAAAAAATAAAATTAAAAAAATAATAAAAAATAAAAAAAAAATAAAAAAAATCAACAATGAAACACTTTTTGGATCTCGGCTTAGAGCTCTGCCCATGTTCTGTATGCAGAGAGGCAGAGGCGCTGCAAGTATGTATATCATATACTTTATATAGTTCCTCTGAAATTTTGGCAACAGTTATCGTGGCAGGAACCTTTTCATCCCGGACCTTGTCCATCTCGCCATCTTCCGCTTTTTTCCTGCTCCCTTCCATGTCAGTTGCTTGTGCTATTAAGCAGAATTGTCGTCTTTTTTAACCGATAGCTGTCCATTTACCTCGAGCCACGATGCGATCTCTTATTTACACGCATATGCATTTAAATGTGTCTACAATCTATGTGTCTATAAATATATGTACGAATATTGTTTTCATACACGTGGTCCTGGGTGAATGAGGCACGTGACAGTGCCTGGGCCTTTTCGCTCGACGTCGTCGTCGCAGAGAGCCCAAACAGTAAAACTGGCCGGAGCCATGCGTTAAAAAAGACTTTGGATTGGTCCCAGCACACCCACCAGTCTGCACATAAATCCTTCTAGCGCATGGTATCTAACCCCCTCCCACACCCGGCGCACCCTCCCAGGCCCCCCCTCACTCGTCCGTGTCAGGCTTAACATCCAACATGGCGTGAAGCTCCTCTGGAGCGTATCCCAGCAGGCTCTTCAAGTCGCAGACGAAGCGGTAGACATAGCGCTTGCCCGACGTCTTGTGGATGATGTTCTTGTCGTAGTAGTAGCGGAGCCCCCGGCTTAGCTTCTCGTAGTTCATCTTGGGCTTGTTCTTCCTCTTCCCCCACCTCCGGGCCACCTGCGAGAACGGCAGACACTTCATCACACGGCGTAAGCAGAGACATAGAGGAGGCCTGCACCGCGGCCGAGACATGCCAGCGCAGTCTCTAACATCTGAGGTATCATTTATAGCTATGTGGAAAATGAGAGAAAAATGGTAACCAAAAACTCCAGGGACTTTTTCATCCCAATGCGGCAAGACCAGTCAGTCAGTCTGATTTTATTTATTACACAAAAATTGTGCTAAAATCTTTTGGAGCACGTCTTTCAGAAGAAATATAAAAATGGAGAATTTGCACATTATTTGCTAATACAGGGCAGACGGATTTTCATCCCTGAAGTCTGTCAAAGAATGCTAGATAAGAATACTTCTAAACGTGCAAATCGCAAATAATCAATATGATTGCATCGGATGCGGAAATACCTTATTAATACTCAACTGGATTAGCAACGAAATGTAACTTCATGGAAACTACATGACGACTCTGTAGGTCGCTGTATAGAAGGTGTGGGATTGACATAGTCGACGAACGATGCCTTCGAAGCGTAAACGTTCACCAGCTCCCCCCCCGCTTCTCACCTCGTCCGGGTCAGAGAGCTTGAACTCCCACCCATCTCCCGTCCAGCTGATGAAGGTCTGGCACGACTTGTCCGTCAGGAGCTCCAGGAGAAACTGCCACAGCTGGATGGGTCCGCTGCCTGCGCGACAGAAGCGAAATGGTGGATCAGAACCATTGCTTACCGCAGGGAACCTTTGGCTGGTCTCCCAAGAGCGAAACTTCCAAAGTGCAGTCGTGCGTTCAGTGCAGCAACCAAAAACACGACTGCGATTCATTACCGATCCTTTCAGGGCGCAGTAGCGCATAATTAGCTAATGACTAGTAAAACAATGGAACATTTCCACTCAGAGCCACTTATAAATACAACATGCGCTACATGTTGACAAATATATATGTACTCTTTAAAAATTGTTATATTTTAGCTTTTTGGCTCTTTATTACATCATCTCTATAGTCTAATGGGTATTTAATTAATTTCTAGACTTTTCTTATATATAAATTCCATGCGGATAATGTCACTCTGGCTAAAAACAACAATGCCTTCATCAAAGAGTGAATCCGTGGGATGTCTGAAATGAGGACTGATAAATCAGTAACGGATTTCCATCTTGCTGCTGGACCTCGCTGACGCCTTGGTACGGGTCCAGCTGGCATCCCCTTCGTTCTGGGACGTCCCATTTCACCTGTACCATTCCTCCCACGCTCACAGGGAAACTGGGTAACCAGGTGCTTCTGTGTTCACATGGACGCTGATATTTTTATTCACTCATTCATTCATTTTGCAGATACAGTGTTTTCTCTTTATGCCACTTTGTATAAAAGTAAGTGTCTCCCTGGAGCAATTGGGGGGGTCAACGGCCTTAGTTAAGGGACCAGTGGTGAAATCACTTTGCCAGCCATGGGATTTGATCACAGGTAACACGAAGAACCACAGACTGTCACCGTGAGAGAAAGTTATCTAAGGTAATGCAAGGAAAGGTCAACATGTTCTGTGTGAGACTGGCCGCAGCATCTCCATCGGCCATGACGCATATAAATCCCAGTGGTGGTTTTCTCTGCTAACCACACCTTGTTAGCCGATAAATTATACCTTTCAGGTATGCAGAGCCATGATGCGTCGCCTACACTTTGCAAACGCCTTGCAAAAGTATTGGGGGCTTTAATGCATGATCTACACAGAACACCAGGGTTGATTCTAGCAGGCTGTCATCCAAATTATGCTAGCGGTTATCCTGAGATGCAGTGGCCTACCTTGTCATAATCAGGAGACAGATACTCTAATCAGAACCCGAGCTAAACAGTAAGGAATAAATCCAGTGGAGCCTTTCAAGATAAACCATGAGATTTCTTGCACAGTTTTGAAATTTCCTCTACTGCAGTTTTGCAGTGCCGCCCCTGTCTTCTGATATGGTGATTTTATCAGTAGCCAAACTGGCCATGTTTTGCACCGCTTCACCCCTAAATCACAATCCGATGCAACAACTCAGCAGCAACTACCCTAATCTATTAAAGGCCCGTCCAGAATTACCACTTCAAAGGTCCTTCACCGGAGCGCAATATGAAGAAAGAGCGAGATCATAGGGTCAGGTTTGTGCTTGCCACAGCATTTTATGTCCTACTTATTTTTCCTGGGTTTGCTGGCCTCGTAAAGGTTTAAAAAGCACGTCCCCTTGAAGCGGGCGAGATCGGGGCCCCGGTCTGGCAAGGAGACTCCTGCCTAGCAAACATCACAGCGGCGTTTCAGCAGACGCCGGCAGCAGGTTTGCAAAAGGAAAAAGAAACGATGAAATGAGGCACGCGCCGCACGTTTCTCCCGGGACAGGTGGTTTGTGAAGCCGTTAACTTAACCAGACCAGCAACGAGGTTCTGAAAGTACGCCGGTTCAGGCAGTTTTTGCCCGTTCCTCTTAGAGGTGACAAACAAGAAAACCTCACGGCGAAGGCAAGGCCTCGGCTATCTCTCACCTTTCTTATCGCCCTCCGATCTTGACGAGAGACATACTTATGCCTGAGTTTGCGGTGCAGCGACAGGAAACAGAGGCTTATGCTTTCATAAACAGTTATTCTGATTATTATACAAATGCATACGTGTATGTCCTGCATTTGAATGGCTTATTGTTGGGAAACCGATGTCACGTGTTTAAGTTTGGTGACATACACAGTCATTTTTGGCCGGATAACAATTTACTCTATAAAACTACACTAACACTTTCCCAGAGTGCTTGTTTCATACTGCTTCCCTGACACTAAATACCTGGTACTAAACAATTTATCATGAGGTTCACTTCCAGTGCTGCCCACACGCTTAATGCGTTTATTCATCAAATCTGGGCTGCTTCTCTTATATAAACTGACACTGAAGTCATTCAAGATTTCTGACAAATGTAATCATCTGTTATCCTAAGTGGAAAACCTGCATTATTCTGTTATACTGTGTTTTAGGTTGATTTTGAGGCTGTTCCTTCATGCAAAGGCATTGCAATGTAAACAATGTGTCCTGCAGAAATTATTTTATTACCTTTCCGCATTTATTATATAACTATTTGGTGACATGGTAACACAATTGCAACTTCGTAATTATATCTTTATTATTCAATTCTAGGTAAACGATGATGACGATATAAGCGTTCAAAGCTATAGGACACCATGATCAGCTTTGATAGTTCTAACTTAATTGTAGTTTCTTGCCAGTGTGGTTCTGTGTGGTCGTTTTTCATCTTTACTGAGCTTTGTGAGTTATGTAGATGCCTGTTCTGTCTTATCTGACGCTAATACCTCACTGTATACTCCACAGGTTGGTAAAACAAAAAAAAGGTTGACCAACACAGCAGCCAGCAAAAAGTGAAACATACAATGAAATCTGTATCAAACGCAGTCATGACGCAAATGCAAAAACGGCAAATCCCCCTCGTCCGCGCCCAATAACTTTGTGACTGCATTTTACGGTCCTTAACGGAATGTTGGGGCACCAGGCTCTCTGCTGGGGAAGTCATCCCTTTCACCCGTCGCCACCCTCTCCCCTCATATGACACTCAACACCCACCTTCCTGCCCCATCAGGAAACACTGAGGGTCTCAGCCCCTGTTTCTAGCTCTGAGACGTTCTTGAGTGCTACACTGAAAGCAAAGGCGTGCCAACTGAAATGAAACAGCCCAAGTCACAGAGCCTCTGTTATTCGGGAAATTCTAATGTTATTGTCCTGCTATATAACACATAAACAAAAAAGTATTCTTCCCTTAAACTATGTGGTCAGATGCCTGCAAATATGGGTCATGCATCCGAAAACACAATTTCCAGTTCAGGATCCTCGGAATAAACTCAGACAAAGTCGTTTGTGAACTTTTAACAGTGTTAGCATAGCTAACGTAATAGTGCTAAACATTATCATCCACCTCACTAATACCTTTTGAAAAGGTTCAAATGTGCTAAAATGTCTTCATGTTGCTGGGCAATGCAGAGCATAATAAGGCCTTCATGTAGAAACCAAAAAGGAAAATATGTAAAATCTCTTTGTCAAGCTGATGAGTAAATGGTTCAGAGTTTTTAGATAGTAATCGAGTCCCTCTCCTTTCTTCTACAATCTACTACGCAGATTGAAAGAGGTCCTCCGAGATAAATTTAACCTCGAGTGCAAAATGTACAGGCAGGTATCATTTAGGGCTGCTCCAGGGTTGCCAAGACAACTTGAAAAATAGGTCGCGATGTGGGGGAGATAAAACCAGCATTCGAAAACTCTTCGGGGTGAAGCAGAGCGAGGAAGAGACACGGCAAAGTTTTGTTTGTTTCCTGTAATGTACCTGGGCTTTGACTTCAGCACATTAATCTAGCTGTTTTTCTTATGAAAAGAATCTGATGTAAGATCCCCCACTAAGGATAAAGGTGTTGTGGCAGATGTCTAAAGCAACAGCATCATGTACGTGTTATCAAATGTGAACGCTGCCTGGGAACATGCTGCTTCTCCAGAAACCTGCATCCCGTCACACTCCCTGCCATTCTCATGCTGCATGATCACGGCACAAGTGTGAACCGTGAACCGAGGCCCCGCATGGTTCCTTCTGGTAAGGTCAGTACCGCAATCTAGTCACAACTGGTCCATAGTGAACGAGAGGAGAACGGTCAATACAGATGATTGCATTGACTGATCGTGTTGATCCTCTATAGCCCAAGAAATACATACTAGCACATTAACTGTATCATTTAATAATATAACCATTTAAAGAAAGGACTCTTTAGCATCCTGTAGAAGTTATTTTTTTAGGTAAGAGAAGATGTAGTAAAGAAGCTTGAATTAAACATGAGTAACGGACAGGGCGCACCTGTATATCCAGCAAGGGCAGCAGCAGGGATAACGGGCTTGTCTTTGTTGAGGTCGGACCGCTCCCTCACGTAGTCCTTGAAGGTCCCCTTGGGCTTATGTAGCGCCGCAGGGTATTCCTCCACCACCTCAAAGCTGTCGTACGACGGCACGCGCTGCAGGCTGCCAAAAGACGACTGGCTGCTCCAGGACTGCGTGAGCCGGTCACAGCTCTCCAGGCTGTCCATGCTCTCGAAGGAGTCCTGGCCGCCGAGTTTCCCTGTGGGTCACAAAGCCGTACATGGAAGGCATCCATCAACCTGAGGCCCGGAGTTAAAAATGGCGGGACTCCACAAACAGCACTTATTCACCTCACAGGCCTACTGGTGCTTGCAGTCGGTATTTTAATACCACTCTAAATATTACTTGATATTAAACAACAGTGTCATTCTTGCAAAAAGTCATCAATGAAATTAACTGAAATCAAAATCCAGAACAAATGCAAATGCACGCTATTCTTCATCCACAGCTTGAATGTACTGTAAACTTGTACATTTCCTTGTACATCATTTCATTTCTTGAACACACAAACAAAACTTTTAACTCAAGTGATTGAGCTACTTTGTGTTTTTCTATCCCCAACCTTTGCAGTTGCAGTGGAACAAGGACCAAGCTGGAGGTCATTTTTCCACAGAGGGGAAGTGAACAAGCAACCCAGCACAGTCTCCCAAACCAAGTTCTATTTAAAGCATTAAAACAACAGCATGGCAGAAGTGAATACACATGCTAGTCTAATGATGCCAGAGTCATTTCCATCATTCATTACAAATAAGCGCTGGGCGCGCTTCGCAGTGAACAGTCCAGTGATTTTTATTTAAAATTAAATTTTTTAAATTAGAGTAAGGCGACGCTTATCCGTGGGATGGGATATGCAGGAAAGACTAGCCTCTTGGAATTTTTTTTTTTTTTTGAGCTGTTATTTTTGTTTTGTTTTGCTATCCGTAGGAAGAAATTAACCGAGTGTAAGAAAAGAGCGCAGCAGAAAACTGGACCACGTTGCCCCGGCTGTCTTGACACCCTTCACGCTTCCTGAGAACTTGAAAGCTGCACATCAGGCAGGCTCAGTGAAGGCGCTCTTAAAGGTTACCGCGCCTTCGCCGCTTTACATAAAGGCCCGGGCCCAGAGTGCGGCTTAGCGAGCTTCTCACTTTGACACAAACAATTCAGTTTTCCCCGCACAGACAAACGGCCAAAGTGGTTTTAACCCAACTGCAACCAAACCAAAGAGCATCTTTCTCTCTTATGGCTTGCAGTGCTTCCCCGATGTGACACGCCAAAGATGCAGGTCTGGCTCCCATGAAGCGGGATGGCCGTGATCTCACAGGGCCTGCCGCTGGCGAAAAGTCTGCAGGCGAGGCAGTTTTTGACTTGCAGCTGACTGTAGCAGCATCTGAGCCTAAATTCTTATAAAAGGCCTCACTTCTGTTTAGTTTATGGCAAAATGAAAGTACACGTAATCTTGTGGGCTAAGGGAAATAGTCAGCTGTGGACTTGGCTGATGTATGGAAAACATCTTGTGGTCAACACTGTTCACCTCATTGTGCCGTTGGATGCACTTTTTTTTTTTTTAAACCCACGGAAACTCATAACACCAAGTAGAGTCCAAGTCCTGCTGACACAAACTTCAGCTCTCTGTTAATTTTGCAGCCTCAGCATTCAGACTCACATCTATATGGAGCCTAGGGCACAGATTGCAATTGGGGGCGGGGGGCTGGTGGAAGTAGGCGGGACTTACCTCTACTGAGACGGCCCACACACATGTTGTCCGGGGAGATGACTTCCTGCTTGATGGACACGTAATCCCCCGGCTGCTGGCTGAGTGGGGCATCCCGCAGGATGACACTGGGATACTCGCTTTCATACTTGAGCGTCAGCAGGTCCTCGGAACTGATGGAGTGCAGCGTCTGGTATGACTCTGTGATAAATCCAGGCTCCGAGTATTCTGAGGGGGGAACGCACTGTGGGTGCTCACTGCCATAATCTTGAAGGAAAGAGTGGGACCGGGGGATGGGGTGGGAAGGGTGCCACTGATCTTACTCACAGAAATGTTCATGGAAGACAAGGAGTCTAAAAAACTAAGCAACTACAGCAAGACCTGACAGGGCCTCATTTATTATTACTTATCAATACTGGTGAACAGTGTCCCAGAAACACAGATACAATAGTGTGTAGCTGAAAGTCATACTTACTGACAAAGTAATCTGAGGTATAGCGAGATTCCTGGAAGGAGCTTAGGCTGTTGATGGGAAAATGCTTCACATCTGCATCAAGAGAAAAACGTTCCCTGTTAAGCGACCAGTTGTTTTCTGTTCCCTACGAATCTTTGATTACTGATAAAATGACTGCGCTGAATCCGGCAATAAAGAATATGCAGAAACAGGACGATTTCACAAAAAAAACACGAAGCGGCGATGGGCGTCGTACCTTTTTGAAGCATCTCTAAATGCTCCCAAAGGATGTCCCCGACAAAATCTGGAGCCAGGTCCAGGAATCGCTCTTTCCCCAGGGCACACAGAGCAGCACCGCTCATGCAGAACTTGTGGAACTCCACGTTCTTTAGGCTGAACTCATTCATGATCCACATCAGCCACTCGCGCACGTTGTTCTCTGTCCACTGCCAGGGGTCTGAGGGAGGCAGGAGACGGATGAACGCGGGACCGGCAAAGGTGTGACACATTGCATGCTAATGAAGCCATTTTGGAAAATATTACAAGACAGCAGGGGACATGACTATTGCTGTTAGTGGTGATGCACGTCTGCGTTCATGTATGTAGGGGTTGCTGGAAGGAGAAGTAACCATAAAACTAGACCATAAACAAGTATATGTATAATCTATGTAACCTGCTAGCTGCTAATATTTTCTATTTTATGCATATACAGTACTGTACAAAAATCTTAAGTCGTCGAAGAAAATAATCTTTAAATGATCTATATGTTGGTGTAAAATTCTGATGGTATGTCTGCCAAAGTGTGTCAGCTTAACCATTTCATTTGGGTAATTAATACCTCACTGAGTTATTTGACTAATTAAGTGGAGAATTTTAACAAATGCAGGGAATGACTGAGGTGCCCTTGAGGAGAGGTTTGGGAACCAAAGCAGTGTTTGTCCTAGACATACAACCACATATCAGTAACTTTCAGAGAACAGAAGAAAATCTTGTTTTTTTATTATGTTACTCTTAATGTGCATACGTGCATATATTTCCCAGATAAATAGCCTTGAACATTTTCTTTTCACTATATATGTTAGAAATGTACTGTATCATAAAAAATAAGGGCATTTTAAAGATTCCTTAAAATTGAACAAGCATCCAAATTCCAGGAGTGTCTTTAGTTTACTTCATCGTCACTTTAATTACATCATATTTAACAGCGACACGGGGAATGGCTCTGTGTGCCAGGCGAGAAGCGCCAACCAAATGAGACACTGACCGGGTTGATTTACACAGGAAATTCTCAGCAAGCATGACGGACACGTCACGACGGACACGTGTCCCGCGTGTGACGGCACCCTGGTGACCCCAGCTTTTCGCACCTTTGGGTATTCCAAGACGCTGCTGCTCCTTGTTGAAGCCGCTGAAGGTCGCTTTCAAAGCCTGCGACATCATCTCCTTGCTCCCTGGGGTGAGCAGAGGAACGTCGCCGCACTCGAGATCTGTCCGACAAGGGAAAGAGTCTCCTGTCAAACAGTGTGCACTTCCACATTTGAGGAAATCATCATAACCTGGAAGCAACTTCATAATTAGTCTCGAGTAAATCGGAACCCTTGAAGACGCCGACCAGAGACGGTTTGGCCTGGCTTATTTGTTTTGGGTTTGACAGTACATGTTGTCAGGCCGCCATGAGCATGCAGGGTAGCCTGACATCTGACCCGGTAAAACCCTAACCTCAAAGGCCAGTGCTGGCTGAAGACAGATCATGTGTGGGTGAGAACTGGGGGAGGGGGAGGGCAGATGCTTATCGGTGAACTACAGTGGCCTTACCACCCTGGTTACCATGCCCCCCCCACAAACAGAGGGGATACTGTAGCCCAAGCACTACAAGGGTGAAACGGCTGGGGTCAGGGGTCACGGAGGGGAGGGGGTGCATGGCAATGATGTCACCTCCAGTGATGCCAAGCTTCGGCCTTTGTGACACACAGTCCACTGTTCTCTCCCATTAAGACACTGGGCACCCAGTGGAAGACAGAGGCCCCTTTGATGGGTTAAACAGGGCCTGGTGGTTTCCGTAGATTCAATTAGCTTTGCTGGTCTACATGGAAACCGATGAGCATGTATGGGGTGCATGGTAAAGAAGCCCCCAGGGTGGGGGGGGGGGGGTATTACAATGTATTGACCAAGAGCTGAAATACCCATTTCAGACCTCAAAAAAAGGCAGCGAGAGAGAGAGAGAGATCATCGGCTTCCTCAAGTGAATGAAGCCAAGTCTCCGAGCCTCACTGATGAACTCATGCTCCGTTCCTCCAGCTGGAAGCAGCGGCGGGACCATATCCACTTTCACTTCAGAAGGATGCTAATGCTACCGCTAAGCAGGCCAGGAGACGGCTATCACGGGAGGCTTTGAGTAACCGGAGCAACTCCAGGAAGCAGGCGCGGAAGGAAAAAGCGCTTGGAAATCCGCCGTAAAACATCCAGGGACGCGGCAGGTGGGAAACTCCTCCCTCATTGGCGGAAAGAGGGGCACCTCGGAGAGGCCGTTGAGACTGCTAGGGACCTTATAGTTTGTATACATTTTAACCAGCACCCTGTCTTGAAAAACCAACAGCTGTCTCATGTCTACCCTCCTGCTGTAACCCAACCCCAATGGCGGAGTTCATAGACTCATTGAGGGCCCTGGACATCGGCACGCCGCATTATGTAGGCGACGCAAATGGATGGAGCTGAAAATGCTCAGCAGCGTGATTTGATTATCCCGAGATGTTCCTCTCGTTCCATTTAGAAAGTCTTAATTGCGCATTAGGGCTCTCGTTTTATTGGTTTTGCGTCGAGCATCTCCGCGATACAAAGGGACCCATTTTCACATTACCATCTCAAGCATATCTTTTGTCCGGCTGCTTACGCTGAAAAACGAATCTGGAGCCTTCCGCTCTCAAAAGCGAGGATGCTGGGAGGATACCGTCCTCTTTTTATTAAGCCAGAAATCTGTAAATGAACTAGCTTCCTAGCCAGAAATGAATAAATAAAATGTAACTGAACTTAACACAAGCTAAAAGATTGCATGTATGTGCTTTTGAGATCAAGCAAAACATATAAACCTCATAAGGAACTAGAGAGCTGTGGCAAGAAACCCTACGATGTGACCTGGGGTACGTCGACGGGTTCAGCTGGAGAGACAGAAACCCAGGTCTCCCCCCCCGAATAAGACAGAACCAGCTGCGAAGAGGGGGGACGTCTAAGGCTCGGCTCATCTGTGAAATGGATCGAGTGTGTCTGTGCTCTCACAACCCACTCCCCAGCAGTGTGCTGCCCCCCCCCCCCCCCCAGCTGCAGCC
>JAABNX020000060.1:74669-87518 GCA_015163995.2 Mormyrus lacerda | reverse complement strand
CCCCCCCCCCCCCCCCCCCCCCCCCCCCCCCCCCCCCCCCCCCCCCCCCCCCCCCCCCCCCCCCCCGGCAAAGCGTCAAATGTGGCTTTGAAGGAAAGTGCATAGTACATATTTTAGAGACAAGGTGTACCACTGAAACAGACCTTCAGTTATTTGAATGTTTAATTGTTTTCATTCTTCTCATTGACGTGATTTCATAGCTTTCAACCATTAACAATGGAGGTGACCTGGAAAGGAGGTCACCCTTGACGCTAAACAGGCTAAACAAACTATCGTAAGAGCCGCGTGGGCCGATGCGCGAGCAATCAGCTTAAAAAGGCGTCACTCGTCTGACGCGGGAGGTGGGATCGTTCGGTTTGACCTTTGGTAGATATTTGCCGATCCGAGTCAGACTGAAAGTAAGGAAAATTCCAGCCAATTTGCCTGGTGCTAATTGAAAACACCTCGTCCCACGTGAGGGGCATCCACAGTCGAGGCCATCTTTGCCAAATGCCCGAAGCTGCACCCGCCGGAGACTCGGCACGTGTCTGAGGCAGCAGGCATCGGCAAAAGCGGAGCGACCTGGTCCGGGCCGGGTCCCGGGGGTGCGGGAGGCTTGGGAACAGGAACGGAGGCCGAACGCCCTCGCGTCCACCCCAGGAGTTGAGGCAAGAAAGCTGGTGCTCCTGGGACTGCTCCCCCCACGGGCCATGTGACCTCCTCCCCCTGTATAAATCACCCTCTAAACAAGAGAGCCCAGAGTCGCGCTGAGGCAACACATGGGGAAGAATGTTCCAGTTAAAAATAAACTGGGAAAAGAAAAAAAAAAAAAAAAAAAAAAGGAAAAGAAAAGAGCAAAAATGCAGAGCATGCTGTCGTCCCGGGTGGAAAGTCTGAGACATCTGGGAAAGGCATCGCACCCAGTGCAGCGTCGCCTGCTCCCGCTTCAAAGGAGGGGCGCCCATGCGTGCGTGCGTGTGCGTGCGTGCGTGTGAAAGAGAGAGTGTGTGCTTACTGCTTGTGTCTGTGTGTCTCTCATGCATGAGCCCATTTGTGTTTGTGTGTGTGTGTGTGTGGGGGGGGGGTCATGCATATTACATTTTTGGGACCAAATGTCCCCTCGATGTGTTAAAAACCTGTTATCTTGACATAGCAGCGACCACCTTTTCAGTCCCCACAAGGGGAAACTCAATCTTAGAAAAATCTCTGAATGCAATCAAAAAACAAAAAATGCCTAAGCTTGTATTTTGTTTGGTTACTTATGGTTACGGCTTGGAGGGGGTTAAGGCTGTCATTGTTGGGAGTGTGGTTTTTCTCGTGGACATGAATGGAGTGTCCCCACAAAGATATGAATACACAGTGTGTGTGTGTGTGTGTGTGTGTGTGTGTCTCTCTCTTTTCTTACGTGTCGCACAGCTCAGGATGCCCAGACGCCGTTCTTTGTTTTAGCCATAAGTGTCACGTAACCATCTAATGGCTGGAAAGGCTCGTCACTCCATTCCCATACTTGGCCCTTCATGTACCTCCTATCCTGACATGACCTTCATCCTCCCATCCATATATCCATCCATCCATCTATCCATTCTCTGTAACCGCTTAACCGATTCGGTGTCTCAGAGGGTCCGAAGGCCATCCCGGAGGCTACGGGCGCAAGGCAGGGAACGACCCAGGATGGAGCGCCAACTCATCGCCGTCCAACCCCACCCCCGCCAGTCTGTCACAGTGCCGACCCAGGCCTGAGAAGTCGGCGGCTCTTGCTTTACGGTTCTAAAGTTAAAGTGCCATCTGTAAACTGGACCAGGTGAACGGTACAGATCACATGGTTAAATTAACCCCCCCGATGCACCCAGCTTGGATCCCCCCGCCTCCAACGCCGGCCCGTTACCTGTAGAGTAGAAGTCGTGTCCGTTGGGCACTTCCTGTAGTGTCACTTCCCGTGGGTAGGCGGGTCGCACAGGGAGGTACTGCTGCGGGTGGCAGGCGCCGATCATGGGGGCTTGCTGGCCCAAGTCCGCTCCTCCGCTCTGCCTCTGCAAAGGCCGCGGAGCAGCAGCCATGAAGGGTGACGGCCACGTGATGCTTTCACATTATAAAGAAGCTGGCACGCCGTCCAACATGTACCCAGTCTGCTATATACTGCATGGCATAAGCTCCGCCCCCCAACCCTAACCAGCATATGCGGTTAGAATATCGGTTAGAATGGATCATTGGACAAATGTTTACATATATTTTAAAAATGTGTATATTTAAAGGTCTCTTTAGGGCATTCACATTTCCCAACGGAGACTGAACTGGCTACACACCATAAATTCATACTTGTGACAAGCTACACAACTCTTTATTAATAATAAAGAGAGAGAGAAAGCCTGGATCTCTCTTGCCAGGAGGCCAGCACGTACTCATCACCCATTGGCCCGTGGGGAGAAAGACCCGCACTCCACTAGCGAATGCCAGCCCCCTCGCCTAAATCCCGGCCCAATTTCCCCTCAGTGGAGTGAAGCCAGTTCATTGCCGTTAGCATTGCCGTTAGCATTGCCGTTAGCATTGCCGTTAGCATGCACGGAAAGGCCTCCAAAGGCAACTAACGCCACCAGCAGTGCAGACGCATCGTTTCCTATTATGTTCCAAAGTACAAGCTACAACTGAATGACGTGAGCTTCCAAAGGACAAATCTGTAAAGAGATCCAAGACAATAAGCATGACGCAAGAGACGGTACGTGTCAAAATGAAAGTTAGCAGGTAAACCCATGATTAATGAATAAATGTTCTTGCCCTATCGGGAAACAATGAGATGGGTTTTACTTTACGATCGAACCCCGTTTCCCATAATTCCTCATGACTAACCAATGTAATATAACACACTATCTTCATATCGCTGTCAAGGTTCTCTGCTGCAGCTGTGAGACCTGACAAACAACAATTCACAAGCAAATCAAGATAATTCTGGGAAAAATACACTCGTTTCACCGATTAAAGACAGGCTTTGTTTTGAGAGTAACAATTAGGTGGGTTATGGATTATGCCAGAGGCCTCCCATGCAACACTGTGCGTCTAGAAGATGACTTCTGTATGTGTATCTCCGTAAAACTGTGGCCACGGCAACATTCTTGGTGTATGGAAATTGAGGAAGTTTCACACTGTTAAAAGAAAATGCCAAAGCTGCCTCTCCTTCACGCCACTGAAATGCAAATATGTAAAGACTGGGCTGGAGTTTTGGGGGGTGAGGGGGCGTGTCCAAGCGGCGTGTGACTGCAGATGAGACTGAGGGGACAGCAATCAGACTTCCCAGCTCATATTTCGTTTCTTATCGGACTGGCATCAAAAGATCTACCGCACTTTACATCCAACCACATACCCATCCATCTTCCAAAAGCTTATCATGAACAAGGATATAACAACAATATTATTATTATTATTATTATTATTATTATTATTATTATTATTATTATTATTATTGGCCAACACTTTTATCCAAAATAACTATTCTTACACCATATTAAAATGGTGATTATTGTAAGTCATACAACAAAAGAATGAATGAATGATGATTCCTGGTGATGAATTTGACTTCTAAGAATAGCTCTGCTACTATACGCAGGCTGGGAAAATCATACTTAGATAAGAATGACTTTTTACGAGCTGTCCTGAACGAGGATACAAGGAGTAAGACACAAGCCATTTTTGCATCCATTAATGGGAATGGCGGTGGTCCGGCCTTCCCGCTGCGTGGCGGTTGCGTGGCGGCGGTTGCGTGGCGGCGGTTGCGTGGCGGCGGTTGCGTGGCAGGTGGTCAGACGTCCCCTGGTGGAGGCAGAAGCTAAGCAGCTACACGGCGTCCTGCTGCCATCTGTCTCCAGACCCCGTTAAGGTCAGGCTGCCCTGCGTCTGGGTGACATGCTGATAGGGCCGCTTGTTAAAGTGAAGCTGGGATTATCAGCGGCTTGTCAGCCTTCTAGGACCTGTTAACGTGGCTGGGATCCGCCGCTTATCTATGCACCCGTGTCAGCTCAAAGGCTGGTGCTGTGCCTCTTCTGGGGGGCAGGGGGGGTTACGGTGGACAGGGGTAGGGCATAGCCTGCTAGATCCTAAGCCAGGTACTGTCTCTCTGCTGTCCATTTCCGTTCTTCAATTCTCATGCCAGAAATCATACGGCTGTACTATGCAGTTATCTGTGATCCGCCTTGCTAGAGAACTAAACGCTCTGCAGACTGAAATGTGTCATATGACACGGCCACGGTGGCCGTCACCCAGACTTCAGCGCTTGTGGAGCACAGATCACTAGACTACGACGATCACCTTCCCTTTAAAATCATTATCTTAAAGGAGATCAAACTGGCTGAATTAGCCTCATTTATTAAGTTCAGGTTGAAGTTACTCTGGAATCGATTAATGCTGCCTTCCACCACAGGCATATCTCTAGGTGCGGTTTAGCTACGTCCCCGCAAACAGAACAGAGTAATCACTCCATTTCTCTTTTATTAAGTAAATTCGTGTCACCAGAATGGAAAAAATGGGAGCTTTGGCTGCTTGTGTTTCAGTCTTGATTTGTTGTATATAGGGGGGGTGCATGTGGGAGGGAAACACAACATTATCCCCCAACTCAATTCATGTAAATTTAAAGGGGAAGAGGTCCCACACTCACCTTCTGACCAGGCTAGTCACGTATACAGTAATCTCCATATTAAAGGCACTGAAAGGTGCCCAGCCAATTATGTGTACCAGGGTGTGATTCGGGGCAGTTTCTATGGCAATTAGCATGTGACCTCCCCTCACATATGTAATGGGCCTGCATTCTGCATACAAATGAAAGCATTTCTGCAGAGCCGTGTTCTGTCGCATCTCTGATGCAAATGGTGCCGCTCGCCGCTCCTGTAATCACCAGACCTCTTTGTTACTCACCACCTTCTTATTTTGTTGTTTGTGCATTTGAACTCCTAACCTTTCTGACCCCTAAAAGAACAAGTTTTTTGTTTTTTTTTTTTCTCCCAGCACAGACATAATGTAACTTTCCAGTGATCAGGATGCAGTCCTCTATATTATCTGAATGGTTTGTGGTTTGGTTTGTAGCTGGCAGAACTGTTGCCTCATACTACCTGGGTTGTGGGTTCAAATCCCACCTCTGCAGTGCGTCTAGAGCTCACATGGTTGCCCCCTCTTGTGTGCATGTATGTTAACTAGTGACTCTAAATTGCCCCTAGTGAGTGTATGTGCCCTATGGTGGAGTAGCATTCCATCCAGGACGGCCCCCAGCCTTCTGCACAGTGCTGCCCGGAATAGACTCCAGGTCCTCCCCCATGATGGGTGAGTTTGCCATGTCAGCTAGATTTGATTCTGAAGTTCCTAAAGACTTATTTTATTAATACTTTGGTCTGATTCCTGGATTAAGTTTTCACTAAGAAACAACCCATCCAATGTAATCGTGACCAGGCTTTATATTGCTAGATCAGGCAGGACAGACATCACTGGTAATTTTATCCTCTGATACCATCCTCCAGTCTTTTATTTTCTGTCCCAGAGACCCCATGGGCTCTTTCCCACTTAATCATTATCGCCTCCTGATGGTCAAACTACAGTTGTCCTATGCAAAATAAACTCACGAATACACTTTAATGAACAAGTTCTTAAAGATCCTCAAAGACTGATGAGTTTAAGTTAAGAATGGCCCTACTCTAACCCAGCATGTTTTATCACATCCAGATGGGGATTAACACCCTGTTCCAGCATACAGGTTTGCTTCCTCACATGGAGACTGGGACCATACCTTGAAGGTCCAGCACCACCACCTACTGCCTGCTCTGAAGACTCCTAACCAGTCGATTTTGTTATTTATTCACATTTGGGGTCTTTCAGACACTCCCTAAAATAAGATTCCAGTGAAAGACACCCACAGCTAAACTCGCTCACGTCTTTTGCGTAAGTAGCGTCCAGTGGCTGTTCAATCTCTCAGCGGATTTTCAGGGAGGACCCGCAACAGAGGAACCCTCTACTCAGAAGGGGGAAAAACACACTCGGAGTTCAGAAGACGTCCAGTGGGGCGTGTTGGTGCCGCCCAACATCTGCACACACGCGCAGGAGCTAAACAGAGGTGATTTACGGTGTTATTGGGGGGTTAGGGTCAGGGCGGGGGTCTTACCGTCAAGGCCAAGCGGTCACAGGGGTTAGCGGCAGGGTAGGAGGAAACCGGATCCACGTAGTAACTCATTCTGAGGTCTGTCAGGCGCGGGGAGACATGAGAGCACTGCATGAAGTGGCAGACAGACGCCTATTAATCAGAGCCGTTTATTCCGAGGGCTTTCGGCTCGGTCGACAGAAATTTAACATCGAGTACAATAACCTGCTTCTTGGACAAACAGACGCGCACAAGGCTTGTCACTGCACCCCTAAAAACATGAACCTCGTTTCTGGTGAAGGCATGCGGCCGGTGTGCTGCGTGCGATCAAGCCCAATATGATTGCCAGTTATCTTAACATCTTTTGCACATGAACAATCAACAGAAACCTCTTCATTTGTGTATCCAAAGCAGCACATTACCTAGTAATACACTATTGTATTTTATTGCTGAGTTTGTCAAGGGAATTTGTTCGATTTGATTCAGCTTTTCAGTAGTTGATTTTATTATGTTATTGTTATTATTGTTATTATTACTATTATTATTGATAGTATTTATATTATTATCATTACTACTACTACTATTATTATTAGTAGCAGTCGTTACTTTTTATTTGTCATTGTGGCAAGACAGTATCAAATAACAGTAGATTCCATTTACACGCGGATGCTGCAAAGACAATATACGCATTCATATTTAAATGAGCCATCGGGAGGAATAGACTTAAATTGCATTTAATTGATAGCTGCATCATATTTCCATAAAGAGGGAAATGCGAGTGATTTCATAAAACGGGACACTCCACCAATGAAATGACAGGTTGCCCTTAACCTATTTGTATATTCACTGAATAAAAGTCTGGCACAGCTTTTCTGCCCCCATCACAGCCACCCAGGCAGCTATGGTACAGCGACGTGTCACAGGGACACTGATTAATCTTTGTTTACAGGCAGCAGAATACCGCACGAAGGCTAGATGAGTGAGTCCCGCAGGAGGGGAGAGGCTGGACAGGTATTTACGGGTCCGCTACGCCTCGGCCCCTGGGAAGGCGGCACAGCCTAAACCGTTTAGTAAACTTTGTGGTTTACACTGAGGAAACATGAAGCTAGAAGAGGCCACCTCTCTTTCTCGGTTATAAAAATGACAAAATAACCAAAAACAATATTCATTGTTATTCAAAGAATTGCAAAGAATTAATCTTCATCGTCATTTTAAAGTAAGGTGGTGAAGTCCCGTATGTATAAAAACTTTGGTTATATTACGCTATAAACATGTATTCAAATATAATTTTAAATAAAATTAATTTTAAATACGCATACTTAAATTAGTCGTGCTAATTTAACTAAGTCAGTTATTAGAATATAACATTCAAGAATTGTTTACTATTGTAAATGGGAATATAAATTCCATTAATTACAATGCCATTGGTGGAGTTCAACAGCATAAAACAAGTAAACAATTAGACGTTGCCAAAATGAGAATCATATATTTAAGTAAATTACACCGTTTCTGCACTTCAAGTTCCTATAAGGAAAAGAAAATTACAGTCGAATACATGCAGGGTTCTATGTCAAGATTTAACTACAATTAACTGGTCCAAATGTTTAATTAGTCAGCCCTTGTACTCGGTATTTCAGTAGCGGACAGGAAGCGGATTTAAGGGACACTTCAAAGCCTGTTTTTTTTAGCCTGAAACACTAAACAGAAGCGTATAAACCGTAAGTTTTCGGGATGCAGAAGAGCCGCATTACGCGCATTTTCTTTACAAAGCGATGGATGTAACTTACCCCAGTAAAGTGTATGAACTGCAGTAACGAGTCGCTCTCTCTGGCCGGCTGTCAGATCTGAGAGCCGAAGCGAGCGGGGCGCAGCTCTACCTGCCAGGCGCTGGGCGGATGGGAATATGCGCGTTTACGGGATTAGTCCCACCCTCAGCAATTACGGGGGTCCACTCAAAAACCGCTGGGCTTTCCCTGAAATTTATTCACGTACAAAAAAAATCAACCTGCACGCATTCTTGTACCTTTCATAAAATATTATCTTAGCTTAAGCCGCTGAATGTTATCACTGGACCGCTTCCAAACCCCGTGCGTTTGGGGAGATCACTTGATCTGAAAGGTGCCCGAAAAGGTTGTACTTAATTAAACTGAGATTAAACCGGAATCTGTGTTACTGTGGTACGTAATAATCACTCATGCTATCGCCACAAAGCCATAGATCATTCCTCTGGTTTGCTGTAATGAAACAATGATTCTGGTCTTTAGATTTTCTTGTCTTGTCATAAAAAGTGCTTAAGACACATGGAAATATAGTATCAATGCTTTATATTGCTAGACTTTGAATTTTTCTTTTTGCTGCTAGTAGTTTTCTTGATGGCATTAGAGAACATTTTAGGCAAATTTTGAAAATGAAACTGTTTAGAATTGTTATCCCTGAGGGGGTATAAATTCTTTGTTAAAACCTACTTATTACTATGGAAGCCAAATATTGTTCATTAAGGGATACCCCCATAGACACCCCCCCCCCCAACCCCGTAAAACATGACAGTGTGATCTGCGTGACCCCTCACATGTTCACATGTAATGACACGCCAAGTCCGGGAAGTATGCTGACTGAACCATAGAGTCCATAGCAGATCCGTGAGGAGCCGTTAGTCAGGAAAATGTCCAAATAAAGACGGATGTGTAAACCGGACAATCGGAACCCCCATGAATAGATTTCCTGTGACGTGCGCTAAGAAAAAAGGATCAGAGACCGCCGTGTGAGGCCGGACTGGGGTATTCTGGGTGGGAGTGGTCAGCACAGACACAATGGTCAAGGCCTGTTTTTCAGACCCCATGATTGGGGGGGGGGGAACCTGTGTGTAGCCCACGGTGTCATGGCAACAGCACTAAAAGGGTGCGGAAGTCTTGCTGCGGAACCAAGATGCCCATGAATGGCGATGGATCCCGCCGCAACCACCAAGGTTAGTCATCATCGCCCCCCCCGATTTATTCACCAGAAAAGATGCGGGTGTGTCGCGCCGATTACGCTTCCCCGTGCTTCCGGGTTGCTCTTGCGGGAAATGAGAAGCCGGCACCCCGTGCCTTGAAAATCTACAGTTCTACAGGCCCGGTTCGCCAGGCCCGATCCTACAGTGAGATACGAGAGGAGGGGGAGTTTAAAAAAAGATGGATTTTTTTTTTTTGCTGCCGGGGGTGTTCTCCGGGGGGGCCCTCGCTATCAGCGTCTCTCTTGCTTCTTCTCCCGAAACACCTCGTGACACCCCCCACGCTCCCTGACCCCAGTGCCGCAGTGCCCCCCCCCCTCCCGAATTAAAGAACACACGGTCAAAGGTACAATTGACGGCTCCCTCAAAGCACCCATAGGTCCAGAAGTTAAGCCCGACGGGTGCCGGGCCGATCCCACCCCCCGCCCCCCACATCTGTCCGCACTTTCCCAGGGGACTGTTTGAAGCCTGTGGGGGGGCCCTAGTCGCAGCTGGGCGGCACGTCGGGGAGCAGCAGGGAGAGGGGATGAGATATGGGCAGGCAGAGGACTCAAGCGTTCCTGGACTGACAGGCCAAATCGAATCGAGGCGATGGATGTGATCCAGGTCCCTGCGATGCCATGGTATTGTTTCAATTAGTCGGCTACACAAGTTCAAAGGCGAGGCCCCCGCCCGCCTCTGCTTCTCACGAGGTCGCTCTCATCACTTTCCTCTTGCGATTCACCTCTCCATCCCAGGCCGCCCCTTGCCCCCTGTCCCCCATCCCCTCGCCGGGGTCGATTCACAGTCACGCTTTATACTGAACAGGCTGCCGTGGCTGCGTTAAATGCCGCTACTTTATCGTCGAGGCTCTGTCAACGTCACGCGCCAGCATCCGCCACTGAACAGCCCGGCGCCTCGACCGCTTCTCAGGATGCCGTGATGGATGGCCACGGCGAATTCGACGGCACGCCCACGCTCCGCTCTCCTCTCGGCACGAAGATCGGATCGGGGCCGCGAGCCTCGTCGGACCTTGCCGGGGTCAGCTGCCGGTTACCGCTCAGCTTGGGCACATGTCGCTCTCATGCTCTGTTAGCTACATCCATCCTCGGGATGCTAACAATTTGGCGTTCCGAACACAATGGCATTATTCTTCTCCGTTTGTTGACGCTCCCTTAAAAGTTGCTGTGTGCCCCGGCGATCGACCCCCAGCAGAAGCAAACAAGAGAAGGTCTGTCCGTCCGGCCGACGGGAGTACGCATCTCTAAAGGTGCTGATAGCTTTCTGCCGATTTCAGCCAGTCCTCTTACACGAAGTATCAGGTAGCACAGTGGTTGCCGACCTGGACCCGTACCCTCAAAGGTCGCGTCTTTTGGGGGCTCCATCTCATGTGATTTCATTCAGTGTCTTTTTATGTAGTGCATTTGCGCTGTGTTGTAATACATTCCTTTATACAGAATAATACAAATACACTGAAAAGGATAAGGTACCTTGGAACGCATGTCCCATCATGCTCTCTGAGACATACAGTACTAGCGCATATATGCAGGTGAAAGTGGAGCTTGGGTTCTTAACACAGGGTCAGGCCATTTATCTGGTGTATTTCAGGAGTTAAGGTCTTTGTTTCAGGCCCAAAGGACGTGTGACTATTTTGCTGAGGATGGGATGCGAACCGGCAACCTTCCGGTGACAGACACAGAGGCCTAATCCACAAGAGCCTTTCTGTGCCTGAGGCTTATTTGACAGCTTTGGGCAATACCCACCCTGCAGAGACTCAGACGCTTCGGACTCTATTCCACTCACCTTCTTATTTTATTTATTTTTGGAAACTCTCTCCACTGGGATGCATTAATGGATTTTTTTCTTTTTCGATTAGAGTTCGCTTCACTTTGCTATAGGTTTGCTTGTGCTTCCCAGCATGATGCCCCCCCCACTCCCAATTCTGGCTGCTCTCTTCCTTTGATACGTTGCCCAGCGTTTCCCCAGAAGAAACTGCCCCACAGATGTTCCTTCACCGACTACAAAGAAGGAAGCCTTTATGAGGGGAAGCTCTATTTTGGGGCCCTGCTTTCCAAGTCGCGATGCTCTCGGAGGTAACAGTCTGAGCTTGGCGGCCAAGTCTCCCTTTATTTCCTGGCTATTTTTAGATTAAAGCCACGTTAAACTGATGCATAGAGATATAATATTTCATGACAGTATCAACTTCTGGGTTTCGGGGTGGGATCCGGATAAAGATGAACTCGTCATTATTTTCAGTACGAATCTAAATCTAAATTTTACGTCATTTTGCTTCACAGTTAATGTAAGCAGCACCATATTTTCAATTATTCATTTATTCAGGACTCCCAGGTTCTTTTATTTGACCATATACAGATTATTAAACTGATTTCAGATTAAAATACCAGTCATCGGTAATATAATGTGATGGATCAAGCGACAGATAAAGATCCTCGTCAGTCTTGTTACAACAGTGGGTCTCTCTAGCAGATTTCACATAGATCTGCGTGACCTTAGTAGACCTGTCCCAAAAGCTGGATATCCACTCGAGGACACAATGCATGATTCGAGTTCCTCCAAAGGACATTAGCAGCCCATGTTATCTTTAAATAGTGTGCTGAATCCCTCCGCAAGTTGTCCAAACACCTCTGCGTGGGTCCTGTTAAATTGGACAAACATCTCCAGCGTTTGATGGTTTCCAAGCGTGCGCCGGGCCCAGATGTTTCATTTTGAGCGCACGACACGGCAGGACCCCCGCCATATTTTAGAATGCAGCCACCCACTCTGACGGGGCATCGGCGTGTCACGTGACCATGGGACTGCAGGGGAAGGGTCTGCGTTATCGCGTCACCTCAGGCCTCCCGCATTGCCAGCTGTGCACAGATGTTCCCCCTGTGTTCACACTCAAGGTTCCTTAGCAGGAGATTCAACTGTTCTGATTTCCGAGAGAGTTAAGGTAAGTCCTGGGGGGGGGGGGGTCAGGCTGTGCTTGTAATCCAATGGTTGCTGGTTCAAATCCCAGGCCCAGCAGAGTCGTTTGACTATTGGCCCCTGGACATTCTTTGTTTTCACTTTGGATAAATGCATCTGCCCAGAACCTCCGGTGTTTGTATTCCTTCTTGGAATAGCATGGTATTAATAATAGGTATCCTTTTAATAAAAGATAATCTGACAGAAAAAAAATAGTGAATATATATCCATACGCACATACAGCAGAGTTGCAGTGCAATTAGTGAAGGTGAACAAGGATTCAGACGGAGGAGGAAGGAACAGAGAAACGGGAGAAAACAGACGAGCGCTTCCACATCTGCAGCTGAGGAAGACGTGTGGGCCAGAGTCGGCCCTGATAAACTGCTGGGCCGCAGCCAAAATAAACCAAGCCGGCCCTTTGCCTCGCTCAGCCTGCCACTCGCTATGCCTCTTAATTAGCCACTGAGAGCAAGATGCTTGTCTCGTAATGAGGAAGGGAGTGCGCCGGGTGCTTTTGCAGTAGGCTTGTTAATGATGTGGGGGGGGGGGGGGGGGTCAGCACAAATACCACGGGTCGGGCCCACCCCCCCCCCCCCCCCCCCCCCCCCAGCACAGAGACGACGGGACGGGCCCTCCTGCCTGGTATTACCGGTGTTATGCCAACTGTGAGACCTTAAATTTTGAGGACGCTGTGATGCATGGATGATGGAGATTTTGGTGGAAGTTTCTTGCGCCCCCTTCAGGACTGTTTGAGCAGTGCCCAGATTGGGGGGGGGGGGGGGGGAGCGGTGTTATAACCAACATTTGAAGATGCAACACACCCACC
>JAABNX020000060.1:62624-74593 GCA_015163995.2 Mormyrus lacerda | reverse complement strand
GACCCCTTCCCCTCCCGCCCCCCCTCCCCTCACCTCCCCGCGACAGAAACCTGCCTGTGACAGACCCTGAGAACAGCAGAATCCCATAAACCTCAAGACAACTCTCATCCTCTTTAAGCCTGGCTGGAAGACAT
The DNA here is from genome assembly GCA_015163995.2 of Mormyrus lacerda. Classification (NCBI taxonomy): domain Eukaryota; kingdom Metazoa; phylum Chordata; class Actinopteri; order Osteoglossiformes; family Mormyridae; genus Mormyrus; species Mormyrus lacerda. The sequence goes on along the minus strand of JAABNX020000060.1, from coordinate 74,459 downwards.
GTTTAGAGAGCCACTTCTGTAATTAATAGCTGGAATGCTGCAGTAGGCTGCGCTTGCGGAGCACTGGGCACAGCCAGAGGCTGGGATCATGACTGTGTAAATACGGCCTGACCCTCTGGCCCTGCTCCCCCCGCACCGTGATTCACATCACCGGATTACTATCCTCCACAGTCACATCGTCCCATTACCACCCCCCCCAAAAAAAAAAACCTGCTAATGCCCTTGTGCTCCCGGAGCTGCTCACTGGCGTGAAACTCCTTGAATATTTTTAGCCCGGTGCTGACATTTTACGGATGTTGCTCTTACTTCATGCTGCGATTTCTTGCGAGGAAACAGGCAGCCCCACGCTCTCCTCTGTCTCTCATCATCTCTCCTCTCTCTGTTGCTGATTAAAAAAAGAAAGAAATATCTTTTCAGGGCCCTTATCGCCATTGTGTCAGCACGTTTTGTTCCCAACCCATATTTAATCTTGATTCCCCATCAATCTGCAGTGACATGGCCCACCCCCGGCAGCCTGGAGCCACTAGGGCTGACCCCCACCCAACAGTGAAACCCCTCTGCAGCCCGTCGTGCCACCTCCGTCATGCCCCTGAACCATAATTTGCCTCTTCCGGATTTGATCCTGCAGTTCTGCAGTTCAAGGTACATGCCACAGTGAACCCCCATAACAGTTAATGGTTCATTCCACAGTGAAGCCCCAGAACAGTTAATGGTACATTCCAAAGTGAACCCCCCCCCCCCCCAAGAACAGATAATGGTTGGCATGGATCATATGAAGGCATGGCTGATTTTTCATTGGCTGCAGTGAGGAGCCTTAGCTCTCCATTGGGTGAAGCTCTTTCCTCAGCAATACTATGAAACTGGGGCTGAAGAGGATCTTGAAGCACATTTATGTTACGGGAGGATGCACAGCTGGAGCGGTTATGGGGGGAAAGCGTGACAAGGCGAGCTTCATGAAAGGAAATTAATACTGACATAACACTGCAATCCTACCAGCCGAAAAAAGTCAAGTCTGCAGAATATGGTGGAAATGTGACCCGCAACGTATTTCCAGCAGAGAAGTATACAGTGTCCCTCAGAACATTCTCTGTGTTATCATCTATAAATAGTTCAGCTTCAGAAGTGAAACATTTTAAAGTTCATGACTTCCCATGAAGATCTAGAGAGGACCAGCTAGATCTTGAAGCATTCTGCATTTTTACTGGAAGGCTGCTTAAAATGTTTTGTTGATGGATATGAATTTTCCTTTTTTTTCTCAGATCATTACCTTAAATGTCTGAAAAAAAAGCTGTCAGTTGTACATCTCACTTTGTAAAATATGCCAACTGGCCTGACTGCCCATATTAAAACTCAGCAAGTCTGTATGCTGGTTTGCAGGTGGTTTCTCAGCTCAACTGCGCCCTCTATCAGTCAGCTGCTACAGAACACTTGCCTCCTAAGCCCTCCATAGCAATATCAGGTCTCAGCAACATAACACATTTATCAACACCCAATCACATTTGGGAAAATAACCAAGCAAAGTTTTTTATTTTTTTTCCCAAGAGCTACTGGCTTAATTTCTTTCTTTTAGTATCCATTAGTCTGTCATTGCCCCTAGTATAACTTCTGACCGAAAGGTCCGTTGAATAATGCATTGCCTGGCTTATGCCATAGGTGTTTGGGCCAAGTGTATGAGAAGATACGTAGTGCAGATGGATAATTTTTCCATTCTAAGTATAGACTTTGCCTACAGTTGAGTCCCACTACCCAGGCTGTAACAGTAATGCATTCTGGCCTTGCTTTCCGTTTCAAACAAATGAGCCAAAAAGATGAAAGCCTTCCGCGGGGGCTAACATAGCTAGCTGGCTAACATTCCCCACATCGACATGGAGAAGTCGGCTTTTTACGGGCTGGAGGAATGCACCAGGTTTTCCTGGGTGCGCAGGGTAGGGTTCTCGGCGGCGTGGTGAGCAAACATGAGTCCCAGGCCTAACTCGTGCCGGCAGCACACTTTGAAGTCTGTGGGCTTTGTCTGAGGAGGCCAGTGTCTCGTTGTGTCGGCCTATTTTCGTTCCCCTTTCCAGTGTTTTGAAAAACAGCATCCGGCCCTTGTGTCTGGCTGTGGAAGGCCAGGCTGTTTCCTGTGTCCCCAAATTGGTTTCACACGTTCGGCTTTGCCCAGAGACCCCGGGGAGGCCAACCGAGCCCAGCATCGATCTTGCTGCCCATCACAAACATCACACACTATATGCAGTGGATGTGGATTCACAGCTACATCAAATAGCTGCTGTTAAGTATAATAGCGACCACAGCATAATTCTTACATCTTTATGAGGTTTCGTGTTCAATCGACAAAGACTTTTTTTTTTTCATTTACACAACCATCAACATGCTCTTTTGCACTCATTTCATAAAGTATTCTAAAAACATTCACGTTTCCAAAGTAATGGAATTCTTTATAGTTTTTTTTTTAAGTAGTCACTTACTGAGGCCCACTGAGACACATAGTTTCAGGGGCTGTAAGAGGGCGCAGTCTGTCTGTCAGAGAAAACAGAAGGAAGGTTCTCAAGCTGAAAGTTGCCTGTTTAACTTCCCAAGAAGCACTTCACGCCCATGCTATCGTAAGAGCAGAGAGCCCTCTAGTGGGCAGACATTAAAAAGACACTTATTATCGCGCAGCGTAGATAGTGCGTTTCTTTATTAAATCCAGATTTGGCTGTCTAAAAACGCAGATAAATGAATTTGTAAACTAGTGAGTATCCCACACTGGATTTAGGCTGTCAGACATATCTGGATGACAGGGGCCTCGAGGTAAATGCATAAGAATGTGAGGCACAGCAAAACAGTGAAATCGCAGCAGACATTAAGCTGATGCTTTGACATCGCGAACAAAACCAGGGTAGAAATAAATACCCTCACTCAGTTTCATTAATTTCATTTAAAACTTTTTCAGTGTTTCAATGAACTGTTGTCACTACGGTTCAGTATTTTTGTTATTGTTGTTGTTGCGGCTGCTGCTCCTGCTACTGTTCCTGTCGGTGCAGATCGTGTCATGTTGCGTAATTTGTTTTTAAAATCATTGAGGTCACAAGTAGGAAATACCTTGCATTGACTTGTTTAATACACCTTCATTGTCATATATGATGTTTTATTCGTCTCTGCTGCTAACGTAACTTAACACGTGAAACAGACTAAAGGACTATAAGGACGTAGAAGCAAATCAAGGGGCGCCGGGGGGAGGGGCTGTACCCGGCAATATTTGATTTGGCTTCATTCGTCCGACCCCTCAAAAACTTTGCGCTTAAAATATTACGCTGTGTCCCCCAATATCAAACTCTCTCTGACGCCCTTGTGAAGGACGAAAGAAAAACGACACTGTAGCAGTATAAACAATGGCATGTGACTTATTTTATAGAAAATCTAATTTAACTGACTCACAAAGAACATGTCATATCCAAAGGTGACCTCCTTCGTTAGAAATTTGCCAAAGCAAAACGTATCCGGCATTCTGACGTTAACAAATACGGTCCGTGACAGGAAAACGTTTTGTATTTATTCTTTGCAACACCTGATGTCAATGGACACCAGATTTTCCATATTTTTCCTCATCTATATAATTTTGCACTTTTCTGTTTAAAATAGGCCTTCGTACCATTAAAACCGGTTATATGATATTACGATTATTCGACTTTGACAAGCTGAGGCAAATAAAATGGTCGTGATTAAACTCTTGTAATTTATTGACATGCTATAACCTTCCTAAAACAACTGTAGGCATTTACTTTATTTCCCTCATGAAATTATTATCGCGCGTAAATTATGTTCTTTTGTGGGTCGTATAATATCGAGGATTTCTACTGCCCGTGAATCTATCTTGTAAACCACGAATCTGCAGACTTTTTATTCTAGATAATATGTCTTGATGAACAAAATAAAGACGAGGGATTGGTGCTGTATTATAAACAACCCTCTGGCTCCCTAAAAAATGGAACTGGCTTCAAAAGTTCACGCTTTTGGTTTTGATATTTAGGTTTGCAGCGCTGTGTGCTGTGAGTGCCGCGGTGGCGTGAAAAGACGCCGTATTCCACCCTAGCAGCCTTGCTGCCGCCTGCCCATTTTCCGTCCCCAAGGACACATTTAGCAAAAGAACTTTCCTCATCGCAAGATCATCTCTTTGTTAACTCTGTAAGCTAAACAAATCAAAAATTATACCTCACTTAGAGCCTCTATTACCTCATTTGATGTGATCATAGCTGTCTGTATATTGCTATGAACTCCTAAATATACAAATATTTTACATTTTTGTGGCATTCCACAAAGGGTGTGAACCATACTTTTGTTTATGTGCAATATTACATATATGATGGCTTATACATTAGGCCTGGCCTGCTGATTTTAAAGAATGTGTCCATGCTTAAGCATTTTATTAAAAGCACTTTTTTTCTTTTTTGTATCAAACTTTTATGTTATTACATTTAAGTTTGTATGTCATAATATTGGCAAGAACGACAGACTACATGAAATAACAGAACAAATAACAAAAGTTGAATTTGGTATACGCTGCTTTTAGTGTGTTAAACGTAGTATTTTACATTACTAGGCTACGCCTTAATGGTTTTGATGGCATATTTCTTTTCGGTGATTCGGCGTATTTTTAACTTGAAAAGTCACCAATAACACAGATGCAGAGATTCCTATCCATTTGAAGTTCCCAGTCATCAAACCGTATCTCCGACTATCGGCTTTGTTTTCTTTTCCCGATTTCCCGCTAGGAGGCACTTTAATGCCCGCGGTCCATAAAGCATGGAATGTTTATCCCGGGCGATTCTGTCGCCTTTTTAATTACTGTAAAATGTAAAGTGTCCATTCGGATGCTGAAAATAAATCAGATTTAGCATTTAACAAATTTTATTTTATCTAGCGTATCTATTTTTATTTTATCTTGTGTTTTCTAATTATACGTGTGTCATTCGTAGGAGTTTATGCGGCTTCTCAAAATATTTGTGTTGCGAGCAAAATATTTGCATTATTGCCACATTCGTAAAATGTGAAAATCGAATCAATTTGCTACTAGTTGTTTGTTTATTCATTTGTCCACTTATTCGTGTGCTCACTTGTTCATTTATTATTTCTTTATTGTCTCTATATGTATTTTGATACATCGTGGGATTTTCTGAGGATAATTCCGAATGTTGTTTCGTATAGGTTTTGGTGCACCTCAGCTGGGTTTTTTGCAAACAGTTATACTCAGGTAATACTCCGCTTTTGGTGGATAGTATATTGAACCTTATAACATTTTGATTTAGAAGCAGTAGTGTTTTAGAGTGTTTTTAGGGCTGCACCCGGGAAGGCCGGGATGCTCGGTGATCTCACCTCTGGATGACACGACTCACTTCCCTCAGAGACGCTTTCCATGTGTGATGAAGGCACCGCATAGGAAATGGAGTTAGTGAGCTGAGAGGGGTCAACAGAACAGGAAAGACAAGCCCGCTGGAAACGCGTGTCTCTGTCACGAAGCCGGAGCCGCTCGGGTCCCGCTGGTTTGTGTCCCTAGGGACAGATCTACCAAACGGGTCACGCCGCTCCAGAGCCCTATACAGTCTCGTTTAAAAACAATAAATATTACTGTTCCGCCGTTTATTGCCGTTCGTTATTCTACTGCTACTTCAGCTGGTTCCTATAATAATTGCTGCTTTAAAACACGATACTTTAAAAAGAATGATTTTATTTGAAACCTGAAAACACCTGCATACTTTGCTACGTTGCATGGTTCGAAATGTTTGATATGAAACACTGTTTTTGAGCTGTTCATTTCAAGAAATATTTTGTTTTCATTAAATATTTATATATGTAATATTTGGTATTTTTCTTCAGTTCAATCCAGTGGTAATGGTAAAATTTGTGGAGATATTATACAGAACGTTACGAATTGGCCTATTGTATTTAAGTTTTTTTCCAGTGTTTGTAACTTTTTCCCCCCATTGTAATTTGTAACTTCACACTAAAGTCAGGTGATTCAATTTTAAATTTGTTATGAGAGCAATTTCACAACAATCATTTGAACGCACTATTACGCGTTCCCAGACGCTAATGGGAAGGTGAAACCGGTTATGGGCCGGAGGTCGCTTGTTTTCATATATAAAAATGGACCACACGCTTTTTTTTACGGTGCTGTTCCCATTTATGCTAAATTTCCCTTATTTCACGGTTCAGTGGTCTTGCAGTCCGGACTCCCTCCTACATAAGGATGCAATGGGAGAGTCGTCACTCCTCCCTCATTGGCTGCTGCTTGGACCTTCTCGCATCACAGTGGCATTCCCATTCATACATCCCGCACACCCCGTGCCTTTCAAAATAACGCAGAGCCGTCCATGGTAACTATTTTTTCCCCCTAGAAGGATCTCATTATTTAAATTGGATAATAATTTCAGAGAAATATTTACCAGCTGTCAGCAAAATATCGAAAGGTGAGTGGAGGGAAAGTGCTATTCTGCTTTTTTCCACCCCGTAACTTTACTAAATTGCAGCCTCAGCTGAGAAGGCAGTTCCGATGCTTCGGTTTCAGTATTTTCCAGCTTTCCTTGTCTGTCGACTGACACTCCTACGTTATTGGTGCCCTGCACGTAATGTCATCCATTCATTACGTTATCCACAGGCAATACGTGTATTGAAATTACATTCGTTTCGATGTAGTTAATTGCGAACGATACGTTTGTTCATGTTTTTATGTTGTGAATCTTGATTTCAATTGCTTTGGGTTTTTTTTCCCGAGACACGTGTAAAACACGGATGTGGAATCGTTTGAAATAGGTTTGGTATGCACGTTATCGTGCGCAACTAATAATTTCTAGCTCGAGGTTAAATGCTTAAAATGTAACATAATCGAGCCGCAGCCTATGGCTACAGGAAAGCAGGGGCAGTTACCCAAGCGTCCTCCGGAGCCTCGAAGCGGCTAATTGAGTGCAGATGCCGACATGTATACCCCTTTACGTTTAGGAATTGTATTTGGGAAACTTTATGAGGCGAACCCCATCAGCCGCCTGAAAGAGTTAAATAACAGTTTATTTTATGAAACATTTATCCGAAATTACAAATACTGTTCACGTTCATGTGCAGTTTGTAGCGCGACAAAATGCATAAAGTTTTTATAATAATAATCAAACGGAGTACATACAAAATTATTTATCGATCATGAGTGTTGCTTTTCTTTAAAAGCTGTCATGTTGTTGCCTTGGTCACCGTTTGTTTTCGTTAACCTAAGTGCATTGGCCTATTGATTTATGAACAAACATTTTCTTTTGGTTGGTTAGGCCACATAACCTAATTAAAGTCATAATTTGTGGTAGTTTCGGCACATTTGTCCTTGTTCCTTTTTCACAAATCTACACGACATTATTTTCGTGATCTTTTGCAAAGACCAGGAATTTTAAGCAATGACTTTAACTGTTTACGTAATAATACACTTTTCATGTCGATTAATATGGACCAATATGTTTAAGGGATGACAATGTATTTAAACGAATTTGTCCGTCAAATGGCGGGATAAAGTCCTTGACGATCGGATAGACCAGCTTTTAATGTGCGGTTTAAATTTAATCACCGTGCGGTGCACATTTATGGCACGTTTAAACACGCATAAAATGAAGTGAGTGAATAAACAAACATACTGGACAAGGTAAATAATATTCTTATTGCCAAAGGAAAAGTGTAAAAATAATTATTAATAAATCATAGCCGGGTGTCAAACAATGCAAAAATCAGCGTGAAATTTACGCAGAAATGTCTAAATAGTCCCCTTTTTGTGATTGGAATTGCTGAATGTCTTATACCAGCCGGCTCAGCAGTTGCAGGCCGATCCAGAGGGTAAAGGCGCAGTCCCCGGAGTGCCCTTTCACCTTAGACTTTGTAAGCCGCACTTATTAAACGGGAAAGTGCTTCAATATGCGACAGACTATTGCAACAACCTGATGGTGGGAGCAGATGGCCTAATCTAATTCTATTTCGCAACCTACTGCTGTTGTATCACGACAAATACAACAACAACAGCATCAATAATAATAATAAAATAATTAAAACTCGTTTAAATGTCTATACTGAACAAATAATACCGTACATGAAAATAGTTGCAGTTTTATCAATATGGGTTAGGAAATCAGATTGCCGACAAATTTGGCACTAAATACTGAGATGCAGTTAAATGCAGGGATGCGTCTGCTGTGGTGAGGTTTGCTGTATTTTGTGTAGCAGACCAACAACCGATCTCACTCGTTACGTGAAACTTTAGCACTGCATAGAAAGTAAGCTGCTATATAACTCTATATGTTCTCGCAACATACCAAAGTTAAGTAAATAAAGAAAACCGTTCGTTGCGTAAAATTAGTTATGGGAAACACGACCGCATTTAAATCCGAGGCCGATAAAATAAATCGCTACAGATTTTTAAAACTAAGTCAATAAATTATGAAGACACGTGGAACAAAACGGATATTGGAATTAGATATAAAATAACCCGAGGCATCAAATATAGTCGGGAAAGAACAGTATTTGTTGGCGAAGGGTCAAAAATGTGTGCAATTCTGGAATAATAAAACTAAACAAATAATATGATAAATATCTGAGAAACTTCGGAGATGCCCCTGGGGCGTCACAGTTTCAGTACTGGACAGAGACCTATTCAATAGCTTATTAAATGGACACGAAAAAGACGCAAAGCGATTGCGCATATTTTCCCGCTTTAATGCGGGCCCTGTGCTAACTGTCCTTCAGTGCGAAAAGTATGAGGCCGACCGGCTGGTCTTATTGAATGACTGAACGAATGGGGGGGTGATCTTTTGATGAGGAACCGCAACATTCCGCACCCGCTGGTATAATTCTGGGCTGTCATTGTTAATGCCATTGTTAAAATATTTTGTTTTGGGTTCGAAATTATTGATGTTCTTGGCTTTGTTTTTTAATTGGAAAATAAACTCAGCTTGGTATCATCCTCATTTTGACACAATGTGATTATTATTAGTAATAGCAGTAGTAGGCCTAGTTAGTAGTGGTGGTGGTAGTAGTTTTTCCTCACATAATTTATAGTTCTGCCGGCTTTTCCAGGGCCTGCAAAGTGAACATCCCACCATTTTCAGGCCCTTTTGACAATGTTTCAGACTGTCCCAGACACCGCGTCTTACGTCAAGGTAAGACAACATCGTCTCTTCTATCAGGTAATACCCCGGAAAGGGTTTGGGTTTCTCATGAAATTTACCTTTAACCTTTGCTTTAGCGTCATGATTGCGATTTGTGATTTGAATGTAACTAGGATCAAACTCTTATTGTATTTTAAAACATAATTGTTTTATCGGTATGCTGCGAAATTCAAAAAAATCCCCGCTTTTTGTTTAATGTCAGGGTTTCGGGAGTTCGTTAGTGGACGTGAGGTTTGTCATCTTCGTCACACATCCTCCAATTTCTTTCATTTGAAATAGAGTCTTGTTGCCGTCAGTGTTCACGCTCTACACTGCGATCTAATTTTTTTCGTGAATGTCAAAATAAATTTAAGGCTTTTGGCTTCTGCTGCGTGGCGCCCTGATTACTTTTACATATTATCATATTTGACATCATACAGTTTTTCTCCAGCCCCCCCCACACCCCCCATCCGCCAGTCTCTAAAGAATGTAAACAAACCAAATAGCCAACATCTGGTATACACGTTTTAAAACTCTTTACATCAAATCATAAGGAACAGTATGGACAAAAAACCCTGAAAGCTTTGATTTATGATCCTGAAATCTATTTTCTCTTTCATCTCCATTAATATATGACACAAGTCTTAAATATACTAATTTGAGAAACAAAGCTTGATATTGAGATGATAATAGTTTCAGCAATAATGAGGTCAGACCCTAACTTTTAGGATGCTTTGCGATAATTATCCTAATTAAACAATGCCTTTTACTTTAATGCATTTTTACAGATGCAGATGCAGTCGCTCTGCAGCATATGTCAAGAAATGGGTAACACTTTACATGAAGTTTCCAAATAACTTAGTAACTCAATTACTACTCAAGTACAAACTGCGAAAAAAATATAGTAAGTGCATGAGATGCATGAACCTTAATGACTGATTGATGATGGACATGGGTCCAGTACAGTGTGACACCTCATTTCTGGTTTATTAATACAAAGTAAGAACGCAGTGCTGCGTTATTTGTGCCACCTCAAGTAAAGTCTGTCCAAGACATGCATAAATATAGCCTATATTTGAAATATCCCAAAATGGAAGAGAATACTTAGTGTTTAGCAAATCTGCTGTACAGAAACATGTGCCTGACCGGACAATTCATGATTTCTCCATATTAGACTCTTTTTTTTTCCAATGGATGGTGTTCTGTTTTGAAGACCGATCACCCTTGACTTTGAGATATACAGAGCAGTAATATCGTTTGCGTTGCCTCGCACAAAGAGCAGTTTTCAGACTGGTTCAGCCTTGGACACTATGAACAATCCTCAGTTTGTTTCCAAGGGTTCTTTACTACTGAGGAATGTTTGAAGAGAAAATGCACTCTGAAATAATAATAAAAAAAACTCTTTTGCAGCAAACCTGGAGGACAAGAACATTAGGAAAATGGAAGCTTAATATTGCAGTTCCTTTTCCCTAATAAGAGCATTTCATCTATAATCAAAATTAAATATTTATGACCATAATAAATTTATTATTACATGTACACATATGTATGTACATTAATGGGTCATAGTGCTGTGTTCTATCTATTGGGGTCAATTTCCACCAAAAATATCCTGTGTCATTTTCGAACATTCTTGCATTTATGTAATCTGGGAAAAAAACGAAAGTTATTAAAAGGGGGTATTTTTCACATAACGTGGCATCTGTCATTCAGAATTTGGGTCATGATTCGAAAAATGTGCATTATTCTGCTCAGAATGCAAACCAGACACACCCCAGGAGAAATTTTAAAGAAATATTCAGCTGCATTCAGGCGAGTCTGCAGTCTAGCTGTAGTTTTGTTTGGGTAAGGCCAGGCGAGACTGGAACTCTCCAATAAAAATAAATCTCAAATTAATTATGGCCTCAAGCAAGAGGCCAGACAGTTTGAGCCTGTGTGCAGCAGCCTCCACTCTCTGCGTTTGCTATTTTCACATTGGCTTTGCCTTTACCCATGAGGAGGAAGGAGGCCAACCAGAGCTCTCCAGTCTAACGTACAGCCCCAGGGCCATAGTCCTCACCACGTTCAGGCCGAAATATGTAAAAAGTTTGTAACCAGAGCAAATTTGTAGATTCTTCCTGGTTAAACATTAGTTTACCACAGTATCAACAGTGACATTTGAAGGAAACATATGATCGTATTGAAGGTGTATTTATATAAATATGCATTATTTCTCCTGTTTCGGGATGCAGGTCTTGACTTATATATTTGCAAATCACTTATCTAATGTATACAGCAACTTAAATACCAATAAAATAAACTACTTGTAGATTTTGCATGTTAATATTTTATGATTCACGTATGGTAAATGTTTTGGTAAATTATGATAGGTGTGACTGTAAATGTAGCTGTACCTGATTCCAAATAAATACCTTAAGATATTTCTAAAACAAAATGAGATTGGTGTGAACCCCACCCCCATTCTCCCATTGTTCACTTCCACTTGCTGTTCAATCCCAATGGTGAGTAGTTCCTGGCCTCCTCTAGCTTGTGGTAGGGAGAAATGTCTGGCAGTGAAGTCCCAGTGTAGATCCAGATGTTCTGTGGTGCACTGTATAAACCAACTTTCATTTGTTTACTGGCCTTTCGAAAATGTTTGGTATTCATTAGGGCCCTGGCAAGTCATGCCTGTGGAACGACCCCCAACCCC
>JAABNX020000060.1:24155-43820 GCA_015163995.2 Mormyrus lacerda | reverse complement strand
GGACTGACTCCTGGTTTTGTCCCCCCCCCCACCCACCCATCTGAAGCCCGCAGCTCAGGAATGAGGGACACATTAAAATGGAGTAAAATAATAAAGGGGGTCCTTTTTACCGGGTCTAAGTGAACATTTAGTGAATGGAAAAAAATTCAGAAACATTCCTGCTTTCATTGAGCTAAATTGAATGTGAGTTGTTTCGGTACAGCTGGTAACTGCGCGATCGAATCAGGCCTCACAATAGCGGAGCCCCTCACTGCGCTGGTACAGTGTACTTCTTTCACAGGTTAAATGAAGTGAGCTTGTTTAAAATGGCATGAAGCCAGTGCTTTCTTGGTTAGGTAATAAGCATAATTCTGTTTTTGGGGGGTTTTTTCCCTTGAACTTAACAATTCATTGCACGCCCACCCTTAGTCAGACGGCAAAGGTCATTACGTCAGTGTGAGTTTCAGCAGCCCGTTACATTCCTGATACGATCCTCATGATTTGACCAGCAGCCTTTCAAATTTATAATAACCAAAAAAAGAATAATTCCACAATTGTACGTTATGCTTATGTATAATGCATAATTTGTATCTTTTTTTATCTTTTATCTTAGTTTTTGTTGTTATGCTTATTAGGATCAAATTTTGAAGTCTTTTGTATGCCTGCTTGCTTGGTTAATAAAATTGAGGATCCATCGATGCGTAAAATTTAGGATGCATCGTTTCTGTTGTTTTTTTTTTCCTCCACAAGGGGGCACTGTCAGTCCACAGGTCATTGGAGGATCGACAGAGTTTCAGGCAAATATTAATGATGCACACTTGAGCCTCTGATCTTGGTTCAGATTACGATGGACCTTGTTTTCTTTACAGCTGGTTACCATGACACTCCCGTTGTGTCGCTGCCTTCTGAGGGCCTTTAGATAGTTGATTCCGAAGTGAGTTTACATCCTCCTCACGTTTAATCGAGCATAAGCTAATGCACAGGGACTCTTTCGTTCTGTGATCTCACAAGTTGGCAATGTGCGAATTGGTCATATTTCTGAGTTGCAAGAAAGTCCTGAACAGCCTTTCTGCCTGATAAGCGCTTTGTGCTGCCCGTGTGCCTTTTTCTGGGCTTTATGTTTCCATGGCAGCACTCGCAGCATCCTAATGCGGCTTCTTGGACTGAGTCCAGCCCAGGGGGATCTTTAAATAGCCGTCTACAGGCACGGCGCGTGTATCCTTCCTGTTTCCACAACATTCCGGTTACTCCAGAAGGATGAGGATGACAGCATCAGCTCACTGTCTCCATCTGCTGTAAAAGAGAGGTGGTCAGCTTACATTTGGCTGATAGGAAGCTAAACTGCGGTCCATGGTGCCTCCTTTAGCCGTGAATTTTTCCCGTTCTCGGGAAAACCACATTGCCCCGGTGTTGTTTTACGACACGCTTAAGGGGTACCCTGTTGATATAATTATTTTCTTCTGGTGTGTGTGGAAAGATCACCTTTTATTTTGTTTTGGTTTTTTCTTTTTGGACACCCATTAAAACGTCTCCTATTCTGTCTCGCAGACCCCTCATATGATGCAGTGAGACGCAGTGGGTGGTCAAACAACATGCACAGTGGAAAAGGTAAGTGAAAAGCACTCACTTACTTCCCGGAATAGATCGGCAGAGTGCTGCACTCGTCTGGACTTATTTGATTTGATTTACACCAAGCACCTGGACAGACAGACCCCCTAATGCCACTGAGTAATGGTTTACCTTCAGATTATAGTATAATGACACGTAGCGGAACACCTGGTTTAGCACGATTCTAAATGGCCACCCAGCACTCGCTGGCAGTGAGCAGAGCCTGCTGTTGTGTGCTGATGGTCCGGATTTAAGGGCGGGTTCAGTGCCAGTTCTTAGCCGAGGGAGACAGGGCAGTACTCCAGAGATTAAGAACCCCGCAGCCAGCCCCTGGAAACCAGATGCTTAAAACTCCATTAAGCACTTAGAAGCGTGACCTGCTCCTGCCCTATTTTCCTTGGAATTGTCAGAGGCTGTTGTAAAGCGCTCTGTCCTGGTGGTCCTGCTCCCGCCTGACTTTCCGTCCCTCCAACCCGCCTCTCCCGCTTCACACACACAGGTTCACCGGTCGTCTCACAGAGCGTGTCCAAGACCCCTGAGCAACAGAGATCCCAGCCAGGTAAACAAGAACAGGGAACGTCCTCCCATCTCCGCAATGAAAGAGAACAGAATTAGCCCACAATCTCACATGCTGACTCTCTCTCTTTCTCTCTCTCTTTCTCTCTCTCTCTCTCCATTCAGATCCCTACCAGATACTAGGACCTACCAGCAGTAGGCTGGCCAACCCAGGTAAGCACACATCCTGTCAAAAATGATATCTATATGTGTAACAGTCAGTCTAGCATTCTTTACATATAGGTTTTCATTTATCAGCCGTACGGACATTTTTATTGGGATTAAAATCCAAAAAGAATTTTTAAAATCCCCTGAAAATTATGTCTCGACCCATTTTAAACCTGAAATAACTGAAATGATTTTAGCACACAAAAATACTTTGCAGTGTCCTCACAAAGACAGTTGAAACAGTTAGAACGGGATTATAATACATCCTAGATAGATACTTCTAGGATGAACTTCCTGAATCGACAACAGGAAGATGCATCCCTACCCTCTGACCTGCTGGTTTTGCTTGGCCCACACTGGATGGACAGGCAGTCTCTGGGTTAAAAATGCCTGACATGCACGATTCATACTTACCAACAGACAGCCATGAAGCCTAGTATAGTAAAAATTTGAGTTGGATACAATGGTTCAAAATAACTAATGCACAGATACTGAAGACAACATTGTTCTGCTTCTGTGATCCGTCGGCTCACGGTACAGTACAGTACTGTATGTAGTTACTATACTAGTAATTATTACTGTATTATTACATAATACAGTTCCTGACTTACCTACAAATTTGACTTAAAGACAGACTTAGGGAATGGATCTCATTGGTAGTGTATGGATTTAGTGGGAATTCCATGAATATGGGAAGAATGTAGCTCTGACTTTAGCCCCACAGAGCACTGCCCCGTGACTCTGGGCCTGACGTCCGTGTACTATTACCATCTGCTGTCCTGCAGGCTCTGGCCAAATTCAGCTTTGGCAGTTCCTCCTGGAGCTGCTGTCGGACAGCGCCAACGCCGGCTGCATCACCTGGGAGGGCACCAACGGCGAGTTCAAGATGACGGACCCGGACGAGGTGGCGCGGCGCTGGGGCGAGAGGAAGAGCAAGCCCAACATGAACTACGACAAGCTGAGCCGCGCGCTTCGCTACTACTACGACAAGAACATCATGACCAAGGTGCACGGCAAGCGTTACGCCTACAAGTTTGACTTCCATGGCATCGCCCAGGCCCTGCAGCCGCACCCCACTGAGTCCTCCATGTATAAATACCCCTCGGACTTAGCCTACGTACCTCCATACCATGCCCACCAGCAGAAGGTCAACTTCGTCTCTCCACACCCGCCCTCCATGCCAGTTACCTCCTCCAACTTTTTTGGACCAGCTACCCCCTACTGGAGTTCGCCAACCGGTGGTATCTATCCCAGCACCAGCGTGCCACGCCACCCCAACTCCCATGTGCCATCTCACCTGGGCAGCTATTACTAAACCTGCTCCAATGCTCACCCAGACTGTCCTGCACTCTTAGAAGAGCACATGGAGTCCTCACTTCTGAAACCCATTTTGGATTCGAAACTCTTGGATTTATTTCTCAGATGCTAAATTAAGGAAAAAAACTGGATATTGCTATCCACTTATAATGGAGTACTACTTACACGCCTGATGGTTGGTTTGTATGTGTTTGTGTGTCATTTTTGTTGGTTTTTTCGCCTTTCTACCCTGAAAGCTGCATCTGTGGGTATATTAAAAGGACCCACAACCCTCCCCAGAGCTGGACACCAGTATCTAAGTAGACAAGGGCATTGTGGGAAAACCGAGGCTGTCACGCCGTCTTTCTCGAGACATGGGCTCAGCTTTCTTGGGTCCCAAATTCTAGCTCCAGTTTTTGGACTCCAGAAGATGTCTGTCTTGTGTTGTTTGATGAGTCTTTCTGCGTGTGTGTGTGTGTGTGTGTTTTTTTTTTTTTTTTTCTTTTTGCATCTGAAGCATCTTCTGGAACTCTGGGAGAGTTCAAAAGCAAGGAGGCATCTCAGCCCCCAGGAGGGAATCTAGTGACTGGGAGTTGCCAGTCACACAAAACTTTTATCCTCCAAACTGGAAGTTGGAGAAGCCGGAGGAGTCGTGGTGCCTTCAAGAGGCCTCGCATGAAGCCAGTTGGGGCCGACGCCTTGATGGAACCAGACCAGTATTAATGTGAATGCACTGCTATCCGTGGGTCTCCCGGCCCACATACAGCTGTTGTTCCGAGACCCTTTCGTCGAGCTCAATTCCACGGGCATCTTTTGCTTTTCCTACCCTGGATGTCTGGCTCTCTTTTCCATTCTGGTTTTAGCAGCCTTAACCCGGTTCAGTCCGGATCAGCCTCGTTCGTTTCAGTACAGTGGACATCCAGGTTAAGGAGAGCGGTTACATCTATTGTTCGGCTCAGGGGGTGACTTCTCACAGCTGTTTCTTATGTTAACACATTACTCACCATTCCCTCGCTTGATACATTTATCCCACACTCTAACATTATTGTACATCCAGTAAATTTTTCAAGGCATTTTGAAGCAGCTCTCTATAGCTCCAACAAGAGGCTCGGAGCCAGTATCTCTCAGAAGTAAACCTGTAACTAAAACGGAAAGCGGAGACGAAGATTAACGATTCCAAAGCAGAGCATTTCTCGGATTCACGAACGCTGTGCGTTTGTCAGATCTATTGTCTAGTTTTGTTTTTAACATTGGTCAACCATGCGGTAAAAGCATCTTACTGTATAAATTATGCAGAGTTATTTTCATATGTGAAGCAGTATTGAAAGTCAAGAGAAGTAACACGAGTTGACCTCGGTCCAAAAAAGCAAATTGTTTGGAAAAAAGAAATAACAGTTACTGATGTGTAGTACGTGTATTTTAATGAAGTGTTTTTATATCTGTACATTTGGGCAGTAGCTTGTATGGAGTTTTTTATATCGAAGAAAGTTTCTGCTACTTTCACTACCTTTCGGTGACAAATCAAGAGACGATCCTACCTGATATTTTATTTTCCCAAACAAATTATGTTTGTTCCAACTGTTTTCCTGTGCCTTAAGTATCGAGACAATCACAGTTTTTTAATGCCTCCATTTTGAATTCTATCTGAATGTAGCAGGAAGAGCAGAATCCCAAAGACAGACTGTTCAGCTGCTTTTGTTCCTCTGACCAAACGGACTGAACATTTCACGCACCTGAACAGCATCACAGCAACACAATAAATACAGATCATCAAACCTGATCTGCCTTTAATAGCGCTTTTACCGCTGAGGTTTAAATCACCACGGAATATTTAAGGAGCAAGAGAGAGCAATAATGTTTAACATTTAGTGAAGTTCCGCTTTCTGCATCCTTCCCAGCCATAGGGGAGCTTTGCTCCTCCATATTATGCAATTTACTTAGGATATTAAATATATATAAATATATATGTAAAATTTTGCAAGTATTCTTTTTTGTATTTTTAAGGATCATGCAGTGTATACTATTACCTATTGTAAAAGGGCTGTCGTATAAGGAAAATGTGAAAAAAATAAATGTTTTTTTTTCTTCAAAACAACTTATATTTTTATTCTTTAGCTCACAGGTCTCCAAACATTTTTTTTACAAGTATTTACTTTTACAAAGACAATATTTTGGTGAGTATTGTGTATGTGTGTGTATGTGTGTGTCTATGTGTGCGTGTGCATGTGTGTGCGTGTGTGTGTGTATATCTTGCCACTCGACTGGTTGGTGTGGCCATTGCTCTAGGTCGAGCTCTGCAATTATAATTACTGTTACGAACACTTCTTGATTTCCGAATTATAGCAAACAAGCATTTTCCACACAGGGTTTCTGGTTTCTCTGCAAAACAGCAACAGCCCAAAGTTATTCAGAATTCTCTCGAATGTATGATGGACTGTTGACCTGTCCGGCATGTGTTCCGTGCACCTCAGGCTTCCGGAATGTGAACTAAACTCACTGCAACCCCACAGGAACAAAAGAACCTTGCTGAAAACAAACTTTATCAAAATGTTCTGTCGGGTTCCATGTGAGAACACTCACACAATGTCGGCTGAATTGGCCATCTTATATACCAGGCATTTTCCTGGTGGGCCTGTAGGTTTATGGGCCGGCAGAATTTATCGTGGGGTACTTTGAGTTCTACGGCTGATTTCTTTTCCCAGTCCAGCCCTATATCCAACATCCAAGCAAAAATAAAATGCCACCCAAAACACAACAAGCATTAAAAACTATTTGAGGTAGCATCATCATATCATGGGTCCACAGGAGAGGAACATGGACCTCCAGCTTCCTTAAAGCAGGTTCTGGAACATTGCTGTCCAGGATGATCCATCTCCCACATGGAAGCACTGAGGTTATTTCATTCTCGCCAGTTATAGGCTTGGTAAACGATCTTCCCCGAAAAGGCATATTTCATACCCACCTCTTCACCCCTGACTTTCTGCGGGCTTCTTCTCTGCCAGCACTAACGCATCCAGGGTCCGCTTTATAACCGACCTTACAGCCCCAGAAAGGCGGTATTGTATTCACCACCAGACACGCCTGGGGGGTTGGGGGCTTGATGCCTGAGTGGAAACACATTTCCAGCTGGACGCCTCTGGGCTCATTTTTTTCACACGGGGAGCATGTGGTGTAAGCCAATCCGCAGTTTTGCCAGTGAGACTGCCTGATGAAAACCCCACCTGATTGGACTGGATGAGGTTTTTCATAATGACGGCCAAAACGCATTCGACATTGGCCACGATGGCTGTTAGATAAGCCTCTCTCTGACCGGAGGCAGACAGGATGCATTAACTTTGATATTTCTTTTTTAATATGACTGGGCCCAAAGAAAAGCCATTTATCATGAATAGGAGGCAAGTTAAAAATGATTTTTCTGGTTCAGCCTCATTTTCAACAGCTCCCGCTGTGTGACGTCTCCAGGGTCATGCCTGACTTATAAAGGGAAATATTCTAATTTCATATGGGCTCCATATAGACTCTGTATAGACCTCCCAAGAATATGTGCTTTCTTTATGTATATAAATGTAAAAAACACATCATTAAAATGAAAAAAAAAAACATAAAAACTATTTTAGTCATGAGACATAAACTGCATTATTGAAGCAAAAATACAATAAATATGAATATAAATAAATAATAGTAAAAATTAAAGATTATAGCATGGGTGCAGAAGAAATATGCTATGAATTATTCTTCTGCCAAAGCATCTTACCATCAGATTCTCTCTCCATTTTCACAGAAAGTTTGAAGAGCCACTGTTCCAGAAATATCTCTACTAGTCTGATTCCACCCTCGGTCCTCTCCCACACTGCTAGCCCTTGTACTTGGGCCTTCAGCGGAAGCACAGCTGTACTCAGGGCAATATGCAGTTGTAGAGACCTGGTGACATTTTGTCAAGGGGGGGGGCAGAATTTCTAGCTACACCGTACCTTCTGCTTGACAGCACGTGTGCTTATAATGTGCTATTTGCGTCACTTGTACGTTACTTTGGACAGAAGTGTCCACTGAATAAAATGAATGTCAATGTATTTCAATGCTGTCCAGATAATTCCTCAACAGAGCACATGTGGTCCTGGTCCCACACGGATGTCTCCACACTTACAGTTCTCTCTGGCCTTCGAAGACGGAGACTGTGTCACATAGTGGCAGGATGGAGGTGAAACAATGGAAAACCCTAACACCGGATGCTGTTATCCCCCCCCCCTCCTTCCTGCCAGCCATGTTTCCATTGTTCCTTTGATCGCTCATGTCTAGAAGCTAATTTAAAATAAACATCATGCACATTCCCACCTATCTGAGATTGTTCACGGGTGTTAGGGAGTATCCTGCCATTAGTGTCTTTATGTCACCCTGGACAAGAGCGGACAATAAAAAGGAAACACAGACACACTGTTAAAATATCATTTTTAAAACAACTGACTAGGTAGCCCCACCTCGTGTCCAGAAAATTCCATTCGAAGACAAATGGACAATTGATTTAGTAGGGCAAGGTGTGCATTACAATGGCTGAAATGTCATTGAAGAGGCGTGCTGAGATTCTTGCATAAGATTGCTGTATTTACTTTTTATTTTGTAATAATCACAAAAACTACATCATTTTCACCTGAAATACAAACTATTATAGTTCAATGTCCAATTAGACTGGTATCATACAAGGCATAAGCAATAAAAAAACAGCAGCAAAGATCTCGTGTTTCTCATTACAGATGCATGCATTTCCTGGGATAAATCACAGGGGGTCAGTTTTCACAGTCTTTGGTACCTGACCTTAATTCTATTTAACTATGGATTTAAACTCATTTTCCATAGACGTCATTGTTGGCAGGCGAGTGTGTCCACTGCCAACCTTGGGGCACTTTGTGTGTGTGTGTGTGTGTGTGTGTGTGTGTGTGTGTTTACACTTTGGTAAATGGACTTGCCTGCTGAGTGTTTTGTCCCATATAAGCATAAGCGAAATGTAAATCAATTAGAACATCAGTCATTTACAAACCGCCAAATAATGCTGGTCAAATAATGTCCATAATAATCACCTGTTTGGCTGTTATTACACAGGAAATTGATTGAACCACAGCCCTGCCATGTTCGTGTCTCATGTCATTTACAGAGAAAGCCTCATTCTTCATTCTGCTTAAAATCATTTTACATCAATCTTTTGCATAATGAGGTAAGAAGCTGCATTTCTGTACTATATATAATATATATATATGTATATATATAATAAATATGCCAGCTTTCATCATGTGACCTTTACCAGAGGTGGAACACCTCTACAAATCCAGAACCAACCACTTGAGAACTCTGTGACTGTGAATCTTTATACTCAACTGGTTGTTTGAAACAAAACCTTGGTCTGGATTTGTACTTTCTGGACCTGAATCCACCTCTGACCTTTACAAGGAACATTCTTCTGACTGTCAACTCTCAATGAAGAAATCAAATTCAAGATCAGGACCCCCTTCCCTACTTTTCTGATATCCCATTACCTTCATGTGCTGAAACTGAGATCAAAACCGTCTTACAGTTTATACCCAGTGCAGGAAATATGACAGCTTCTCTAATATGTGTATGAAAGATAGAGACTTTATTCCACAGACATGGAGCTCTTTCCATAATAAAATATTTGGGCCTCTGAATCTACGAGCGATAAACCCTTGTTTTGTTAAAAGCCCACGGGGGCTCACATTTTGGTGATATAGGCGATCTCCGAAGGCATTTCAAGAATTTCAAAGCCTTGGTTGTCAATGCCTCTCCTGTCATAGTGATTGTGTACCTTATCGTTGTGACAGCAATTGGCACAGTGTGGAGTTGGCACTGGCAACGTCTTTGAGAAGTTACAGAAGTCTACACAGTACTTGCCCTCCTTGGTTCGAGAAATGATAGGCTGGAAGGCGTAGCCCCACTGGATCTCCCGGGGGATGAAGGAGGTCCGTACTTGGAAAGAAGTGCTGGTGGACTCGGCCGTTGCTTCGAGGAAGACCACCAATTCGAAATCCTGCTGATGCAGAGTATCTATAGTCATCTCGAAGAACGGGCTGGTCTTGTTGATGACGTGATAAAGCGTCATTGGACAGATGAAGAAGAGGTTATCCTTGCCTGCATCCACTAGAAAGTCAATGTTAACTTGATCAATGATAATGGTCTCCCCTTCGGGCGTGATGGTAGTCCGCAGCAACTTGCCGTAAATTTGGCTTCCGATCAGCAGAGTCTTGCGCAGATTCGCCACCTGGATAGCCAGGCAGAGGCTGCCATTTTTCATGCAGATGACAGCTGTTTTGCTGAAGGTGATCGTTTTCGACCTCTTCTTGGGTAGGGACATTTTTGCCAGGATGACACCACAGAAAGCGCTGTTGATGATGGTGCCGATTATGATCTGGATGATGAGGAGCACGATAGCTTGAGCGCAGTGAGGCGTGATGAGTCGGACCCCGTATCCGATGGTCGTCTGGGTCTCAAGTGAGTAAAGGAAAGCCGTGATGAGTCCATCCACATTGTTCACACACGGCATATGATTAGGGGGCGGGGTCTGCCACCATAAGTCCATGTTGCTTTGGGCGATCCAGTACCATAGCAGCCCAAAGATGAACCAGCTGCTTATGAAGAAGATGGTTGAAAAGAGCAGCAGGTAGCGCCACCGGATCTCCACAAAGGTGGTCCAGAAGTCAAACAGGAAGGTAAAGCACTTTCGGTAACTTACGTGACCAAACTCAATATTGCAGTGGCCATCCTTAGTGACTAGACGGTTCCGGGGACTCTGGTACTCATGAAGGTATTTCTGCAGGAACTGCATCATTTTCGAACTCCACAAATCTGTATGACACAAAAACAGAAGATGGTTTTGAGTTACTTTAATGTTTTGAAAAAACTTTGCAACTTGTACACCTCACCAGTTAATGACTGCACTTAAATTCTTTTAAGATTCCAGCCGAGATCCAGTTAATGTTTTGTTTGTTAGCAATATTCACTCTAGGTTTTAATTAGCATAATTTTTTAAGCGTTAAAGTATTTCTCTCATGACCTAGTCCCTAATTATGGTGACTTATTAAAATGGATGGTATCCTAGCAACTTATCCCCAGTATGTTTCAAACCTGGATAAAACCTGTGAACTAATAAATACATTATGCTGTACTGTTGCATGTAAAGAAATGTGTAAGATCAAATACCTAGAAGAATAAAGAGCCATGCTTTCCTAGAACTCTTTTCTTAAGTGCCAGTTCATTGAACGTTTAGCTGGCCATAACAGACAATATGTATAATCCACTTACCTGCTATCCAAATTTGTTTAGATGTTACAGTTCCTCTTCACTAAACTGTATTTTTCTGCATGTATTCCAAGTTTTCATACCCTGCTGTCTTTTTGCCCTCCCACAAAAAAACATTCTGCTTCTCATACAAAGAATTTCTCTAATCCCATTTAATGTTTTGTCAGCTTTTCAGTCTATTTAGACCGTTCCTCCGCCCTCCAAACCCTGCAACAAAAACAGTCCATGTTTTTCACCATTCTGAGAAAATTCTCACATTCGGAGAAGAAAGAAACGTACCCGACTGAGAAAATTTGTTCGTTTTCTAGAACCGGGAAACGCTGTCTTTTTTTTCATTGGGCCTTTGCTCAATGGCCTTCAAAAATGTAATTCCTGTGGTTTTAGCGATCAGAAGCCTCCTCATTGTACCTTTTGAAGGGAGAGAGATTTAGAGCTGATGAGGAACTACAGCAACATAAAATTCAGTCCAGTTTTCCCAGGAAATGTCGATGATATTGGAAATGCTGATTGAACTGTAGAAAATGAAATAACAGAACCCAACAAGGAACTGTGACCTTCTTGGTATTTTTGCAGGGCATCATCTATACCAGTGTTTCCCAACCCAGTCCACAGGGACCCCCAGCCAGTCCATGTTTTTGTTCCCTCCCAGCTCGGAACGCACCTGCACCAGGCATTCGATGTTCTTGATTGGATAAGAGATGGGAGAGAGCAAAAATGTGGATTAGCTGGGGTTTCCTGAGGACTGGGTTGGGGAACACTGCTCTATTCCCACAGCAAATTTGCAGCAGTGCTCTTTAAACGTGTATAAATTACACACATCCAGGTACTGCTACATAAATGCAAAGTACACACTCTGCAAAGGAACTGAATTATATATATGTCATGCAGACTTATCTTCTGATTGTATGAGATTTAAACATGGTCGCCACCTGGACCTTTTCCTGTATGTATCTGGGTTCAAACCACCAGGATCTGTTTCCATTTAACACTAGCTGGGTCCCATTTTTATTGGAAGAAAAATATAGAAAAAGTAAAATAAAAAGAAAAAAACACTTTATTCATTTTGTGCCGTCACTCCTCACTGAATGACAGTTTACATTAGTCATTGTTAGTGTAGCTACAATTTTTTACTTTCTGAAATATGTGGTATATTTGAACCATATATTTGTATTGTTATATAAAGCAGTATAAAATTTGATTTAACATATGTTCCGGTGATATTTCATGGTCTAGGAAAAAATATATGGGAAGAGTAATATCTCAGGTGTTTGGATCTTGTTATGTTTTTCACTTGTAATAAAGGGCAGACCACACTTTTTGTGTGTTTTGCATATATGTCATTAAACACGCATGACTGCTAAACGGACATTTGACGCATGACACTGACACTTTGGGCATGACAGTAAAAAAGAAGAACAAATTCCCGTGCGATTAAAAAAAAGAGCTTTGCTGAGACACGTTATGGGTGAAGTTTGACTGCTAGCTAGTTAGTTCTGTCCTTCACATTTTCCCGGTGTCTGACTGTAACGGAGCATTTAGACATTTCTTTATTTCCAACAGGATGCTTGGTGACTGTTGGAATCTCCTGATTGGAGGGAAGAGTGTTACAGTTCGTGTGAAGAAGCTCTTTAATAATCATCATCATCACTTCATTAATCCCCGTGGGGAAATTCTTTTTACACCTCCCTCAACTTGCTCTTTGTAGGGCAAGCTGTCCACAAAGGACAGCCACCTGTCAAGGGCCTTGCGCAAGGTGAGCTTTGAACCTGTGATCTTGTGATTACCGGCACACAGGCCCACTGAGCCACATGCTAAACAATAAAGGAGAAATGTGGTAAGTGCTAGAGACAGAGTAACCAAGGGAGAAGAACCGACAGCCTACCTGACAGGAGGGTCTGCAGGAGAAGTCCTCAGTCTTCAGGTGAGTGTAGGGTGTCTGATGTTCCCCTCAGGAACGTCACCTGCTGCAGGTATCAGCCCTGGTACCTTCACAAGCGCTCTGTCACCTTTTTAATACTTCTGCTGTTTTTATAACAAACTTTCCAGGTTACGGTAACTTATCTCGAGACCCTGCCCCAGTCCTACACGCCCCAGCTTTGGACAGCTGTGTTTACCCTACAAACCCTTCAACCCAACCAGCAGCACCACCACACTGACCACACCCTACCATCCCCACCTGGGACGCCTTGGGGAGAACAGAATCAAATGTCCTTGTTTGGTATCGATACACCTCACATCAACAGTGTTCTGTTGAAAGATTAAATAATGAAGACCTATGTTTGATGCATGTTGCAGGAGTGTGTGTGTGTGGGGGGGGTGTACATGCTGTTGGGAGGGGGTGTCCTGGTGAGGGAGATCCTGAGCAATGAGCAAACCAAA
Source organism: Mormyrus lacerda (assembly GCA_015163995.2). Lineage (NCBI taxonomy): Eukaryota > Metazoa > Chordata > Actinopteri > Osteoglossiformes > Mormyridae > Mormyrus > Mormyrus lacerda. The sequence goes on along the minus strand of JAABNX020000060.1, from coordinate 30,533 downwards.
TGCCACGACGAGCCTGGAAACCCGGTGCGTCAGGTGTCAACATCTCTGCAGCCATGCCTGAGGCCCGCTTTCACTTCCAATATGAATATCTGAATTTAAAGACTCCTGATGTGATTAGAATATAATCCTGGACAAGATCTAGGGTCCCACTCATTTTTTTCCAAACCTGTGCTCAAAAACAATGGCCGCCCCCCCATGAATAAGAAACCTTAACGTGGTAGAATTAAATACAGAATTAACTATAGAAATTCATCTGCTCATTTCCTTTGCACTTTGTCACCTAAATACAACAGAGCTTTTTTCTCATCGCATTTGCTGTTTTGTTGTGACTACATGTTTGTGATCAAGCACAGACATTGTAAAGACTGTAGGCATGGCCACTGGGAAAAACAGCGTGGCAGGTGACGGGATCGATGGAGTTGCGTTTTGCAAGGCGGGCAGATCGATGTCCTCGCTTACAGGTAAAATGTCCACTTCATCATTTGGAAGGCACACTCTGACATTCTTGTTGCCCTAAAACCAGTAAAGGAGGAGTTACACCTTGCAGATGATGAGGAACTTTCGTAACCTGGTGAATAACAAATGTGCAAAAACATTTAATTAGCAAACACTTTTCTCCAAAGCAACACACCTTTTTTGAGAAAGCAGGATCGTCCAGACCCTGGAATAGCTGGGGCTTATGGGTTCTGTTCATTGGCTCAACGGTGACATCACTCTGCCAACCACGGGATGTGAACTAGCAGCCTTCTTATCACAGGGTCCTAAACCACTCAGCCGTACACTACACCCCCCCCCCCCCCCATAAAACAGCAAAATGGGTTTCACATTTCTGTTATTTTGTGAGACTGAGTTTGCATTTTCCATGTTGTGAGATTGCTTTATATCATTTCTCTTCTTTTATATGATAGCTTCAGGTAATATTATCAGCAAAAAGGATGTAAACATACAAACTTTTCTGTCTAACTGCATTATCTGACCCTGACTAGATCCTCCGATATAAAATTACATGCATTGTAAAGATATAAAAATCATTATTTGAGTTATGACACTTTACATTGAATTTAGAGGGACACTTTTCACCAAGAAGAAGCCGTTTTAATGAAAGTGTTTCTAAATCAAAATAATGAATCAATAAATTAAACAAATGCATAAGCTAGTCTAACTTATTACCACGTCATGAATCAATAGTGAAATGGGCGTATTATATGTACGTTTTATAAGTCTATAAAATACTCTGTGAGTTATGTCCATGTCCAGGAGGGTGTGGGTTTAAATTCCAATGGCTGGCAGAGTAGTCATATAACCACTGGCCCCCTGAGCAAGGCCCTTGACCCCAACTTCTCCAGGAACGTAGGTAGACTCTGCAATATGATTCTCGTGTCACTTTGGACGAAAGTGTCTGCTAAGTATGCAAGAGCATCAGTGTTAGGTAACCAACTACTTCAGTGTTTCGGTTAATCAAGGGTTTTCTTCGAAGGTTTTGAGGAGGTTTTAGTCTCAAGGGGCTAATTCGTCACGACAAGATGTTCCAGAAAGGACCCAAACGAGGACCTGTTTGAAACCTCTGATCTCGACAGAGCCGAGTTGTCTGTCAGATACAACAAATTAAGCACCGCAGGCTTGTCACCTCTTGTTCTCCCTCTATGTCATTTTTGTCTGACGGCTTCCACAACAGCTGCTTAGCTACGGTTTGCTTCACAGGGATAAGCTTATCAGATCCTTTGTTCCTCAATTTGCTTTGACCATTATTCTGTCTACGTTTCTATTACAAAATACCCAGCTTCCTCATATTTGATGTCCTGCACGACTGGGGTAAATAATGTATTATTCAGTGTTTGGTGTAAAATAAATATTGAACACTTTTCACAGTCCGGAATTAAGATTCAAGAATCTCTACAATGTAAATATCTGCACTTGAAAGTCTCAAGCCCCCTTCTTAAATGTGAATCCTCTGGATTTCGGCATTTTGATAAGCTTCCAATTGCATGTCCTGCCCTGACCCACGGAAAGCATCGATGTGTGACGGGACCCGTGTGCCTTAAGCTGGCAAAGAGTTTCAAACCTGACAGAAGGTCTTGTGACATTACAGTTTATCCTGGAGTACAGAAGCTAGGCTGTAGTCACCTTCTTCTGTGACGTCGGTGCGGCTCGTCTGCAGCTCAGTAGGATCGGACGCTATGCTTGTGACTGGAAAGTCATCAGGTTGAATCCAAAGCTTGGCAAAGTAATTTCAGCTTTGCACCCTTGAGCAAAGTCCATGACCCCCAATTACTCCTTTAGGGGTGGGGGCGCTGGCCCCAGCTGAAAGCTGATTGGCTGCCAGGGTTCCCCCTCCCCAGTCACTGAAAATTCAAAACATATCATTAACTAATGAGAAGTTTATCTCTGTATCTCCTGTATAAATTTTGTCCCACCAAAAGCCCCTCACCTTAAGAAAAAGACACAGAATCCCCCAGACAGGGACAGTCTTCCCTGCTTTCTCAAAAAGATGAAAGAAAAAGGATTTTTGTTTTTGATAAAGGTATCTGCTAAATAATTAAAATGTGACTTTCAAAAGTATTTTCAAAACCGCATACTGCAGACTGCACGCTCTGTATACAGCAAACACTGCATATTGCAAACACTATATTCTGTGTGCTGTTAGTCAGTGTAGTAGCCAGCGTGCCATCTTTTTTGTAAGAGTATTCTAGCATGGTACATTTGACCCTGTCCGCCAGCCTTTTAAATCTGTACTGACCATTTTCCATAGACAAGGCATCGTTTAAGGCGGTATTTTTCAACCAGTGTAGCACATAACTCCACGGAGAGTGCCATGGAAGACGATCAAATTCTTATTAAAAAAAAAGCTTAATACAAATAAAATGCTAACTAAACCATTAGCTTACTCACTTGGTGTCACATCCATTAAGCCTCTCGTGTATTGAAAGGACAGATACATTGAAATGTGTAGACATGATTGAATTGAATTACAAAGGCAATCCGGGCAAACAACTATATACACACAAATTGAAAAAGAATGCAACATTTTAATAAATAAATTACAAATTACAAATAAGATTACACTTAGATTGGTGGGCCCGAAAAACTGGAGGAGGAGGCACCAAGACATCTGATTGTATGATCCTGTCTCTTCTAGTTGTCTGGATACACATTCCTCTGCAGCCTGATTGGTTATCTCTCTGAACCAATAATTTTTTTTTTGTCATTCCCTGTGTAAGTAAAACTTCCATGATCAAAATGTTAGCAGTTAACATAGCTTGCTAATCTTTGTAGAGCTGTTAACTTGTTTGGTCCAATTACTCTGTTGTGGGTTTGTTGTACTTTACCCTCCTTTTTAAAAACTGAATTAAAGTTTCAATAGCTGTTTTTATTCTAAGGCTGAGCTCTCCCTGGTGGCCATCAGTCCGCCATTTTCTTTCCACGTTAAAGTCAAAACAAGGCTGTGGCATGCTGCCGCATTGCATTATGGGATGCAGTAGTTGAGGTAGACTGGTCTTGTACATACTGGTGATATTTTCCAAATCAACACACGGTCTGGGTATCTTTTGCATACTGCAGATTTCTTCTTTTTCATAACTACTTCTTGGTCTAAATCAGTATATACTAGTAGTATAGTATGCAGTTTTAAAAACTGCCAAAGATTAGATCAGTCTGTATACACTTATCAATACACACTTTATTCATGACAGGTGGCGCAGTGAGGCCAGGGGATGGAATCATATGCCCATTCTCTATTTGTTGTGGATGCTCCCAGTGAGGTAAACTGGCACCTCTAAATTGGCCATATTTGTGCCCTGCAGTGGACTGGCATCCCATGCAGGATGCACCCCATGCTACGAAGGATAGGCTCTCAGTGTCCCTATACTAAAGAAGCAGGAGGAGATGGATGGATGGATGTATTATCCTGTTGAGATGCTTGTCAAAGTTGAGACATGTTTTTCTGGTAGATATGTTTTGGGTCAAGCGCTTGGCTTAAGTTAAAGTGCCTTTAACCATCTGGTCATGACTCCTCAATGGGGTGAGTTGAATCAAGCTCGCTACCTATATGCTTTAATTACCTGAAACACAGCTGTGGTTGCATAGATACAGCACTCTTTGGGTGATTTCCACATTTCCAACTGACCAGAAAGAACGCCAATCAGTGAGACCCAGTTGGCCCTGTTTGGAATACTTTCTAGATCTGTTGTTATAGGGTCAACTGGATGAATGTGAGGAGGGAGCAGAATCGGATACCTGGGCTTTTCCCTAGATGTTCTTGCACATTACAGATGATGCTGCAACTGGACACATACTCCTACAGTGTGCAGTGCAGCCCAGGTAAACCATCAACTCTGCGTGCGAATCAATGCCCTGACGTGCATTAGTATCGCAGTGGAGAGACTCATTTTGTTTTAAGATGTTAGATTTTATACTCGAGAACCAACAGTGAATTTAGTAGAGAAGGTAATCAAGCTGATGACAACCTCCATGGTTGTGGGTTGGAATCCCGCCTCCTTTCTCTGTGTGTTGATTTCTTCAAGTGGATATCCAAACTGCCCAGACTGTACATGTGTCCTGTCTAGGATGCATCCTGGCCTTGTGCCTGTTGCTGCCTGAGATAGGCTCTCTGTGACCTGTGCCTGGCATGTGATTGGGAGATGCGTAGCTAAATATCTATCCACCTATTGTCAGGCTCCTTCTCCAGATGAGGATTGCAGTGCAATCTGAATGTCTCCAGAATATCATTCAGCTATTCGAGTGTATAAAATTGACAGGGGTGAAAATCAATCTGAGGAAGCCACAGACATTTTTTTGATTATTTACAGACCAGACATATTAATATTGAAACCGGAAAGCTGAGAAAAATGTGCTTCGGATTGCCAGATATTGTATTTTTTAGATTTATGATTCAGTGAAAATGAAAATGTACAAATTCTGCTTCTGCTACTGACAGAATAAAATTACAAGCCTGATCTATGCAGTGATGTTGCTCTTTATTTCAGGGACCCCAAAAACGAGGCACAAAAGGGGTAAACCCAGGGACATACGGGGGTGAGGCCACCGGGGCACTGGCCCAGGCTGAAAGCTGATTGGCCACCTCACCTGTCAATCACAGATTCAAATCCTATCAATACAAGCTAATGATAAGGTTAACCCCTTTGTATGAATTATAATCAATTTTATACCGCACAAATTAAAAATCCTTAGTACCATCAAGGCCTTGCATGACTCTTGGAATGCTATTCAAAGCACCTTTGTATTCAAGTCCCCACCTCCTAATGTGATGCTGCATCATTTGATGCTTAAACAAGAAGGTCTCATATCTCGTATTGTAAAGTTCACGGTGATTAACCATGCTCTGCTCTAACGCGATTAGCAGATGTCTGGTCAAATATCCTCTCTGAAAGTTGGATACCGGTAACGTTTTTGACACCCAGAAATGCTCGGTGCGTCTTAATTCTTTTTGTGAGGGTTTAATTGTGTGTTAGGCAATAAGAAGGTGAATTGCAATCTAAGTTTTAGGTAGTAACATGAAACTGTGAGAAGGGAATGAGGTTTTGAGTCTGTGACGCAGGACCTTAAGCTTCTCCTTTGGATCTGCATTGTATTTACCGCAGTTTAATCACTCAGAATGAACTACTGAAGGGTAAAAAGTTCATGATCGCATCGCAGAGCTCACAGAATTACCCCGGCTGCCGTTAGGAGCTTCTGGAGATGCTGGTGAGGCCAGATAGGGAGAACAGCGGACAGAACCTGAACGGGCCGCGCACTGGCGGTGTCCCCGAACAACATGATTTAATGTAGGGGAGTTTCCACACACAGCCCCCCCCATCCGAGAGCTGTTTGGCAATATATGAACAGGTGCATGGAAGGAGGCAGCAACAGAACTGCTCAGAAACGTTAGACGGCTGCGAAGGAATTGGCTTGGCCTCGTATGCACCCAGCAGCCCAGCTTACAGCCTTGGCGGGAGAGCCTGATCACATCCTGCTAGGATATCTGAGGCTGTACTGACCATGATGCCGGTCTGAGGCAGGAAAAGACTGTACATTTATCTGCTGTTATACCCAATTCCACCACACAGTGTCACTATCTGTAATTACCTTTTAAGTGAATCTTACATTCCCGTAAAAATAAATAGGAAACTATAATTGTTCTTGTTGTTGTTGTTATTGCTATTATTAAGGGTCCAAAGCACTACATTATTGTTTTTGTCATTATTATTGCTGTTGTAATTGCTGTTATTATGATTATTATTGTTACTATTATTGCTGTTGTTATTGCTATCGTTATGATTATCATTATTAGTGCTGTTATTATGATTATTATTATTATTGCTGTTGTTATTGCTGTCATTATGATTATCATTATTATTGCTGTTATTATGATTATCATTATTA
>JAABNX020000060.1:0-23713 GCA_015163995.2 Mormyrus lacerda | reverse complement strand
CCACATAAATAAGTGATAACACTGGGATGGAAGAGAGTAGGTGGCAGTCAGCAGATATGGGTGGACAGGACAGTGGTCGATTAATGCGTAGGTTATATCCCGGGGGCCTGGCACACGTCAGTGCCCACGAAGCCAACAGCCCACTGGGAAAATGCCCAGTGTGCCAGATGGCCAGCCCGGACCTGGCATAAGGCCCCTATATAGGTAGCTCTGCCCCTGCATATGAGGGGGGGGGACTGGAGGGGGGAGGGGGAAGAGAGCATGGTGGTCACTCATTCAGTTTCTTTAGGTGGTTTTCCATGATGTTTCAGAGATTGCTGGTTGCAAATGATGCTTTAGAGTCTCTCATGAGCTGCATATATGCCCCTCATATGAGTCCTATGGCACCATCACCGTTACTTTAGCTATTATTCCATGTCATCCAATAAATTATTCAGATCAGATTTGCCTTCCAAATGGATTCTCCCTCACCATAATGTCTTGATTCTGGCTCCTGGAAAACCCAGAGAGGAGCTTCGTCGTCATTCATATTTTCTGTTTTCGTTCTACCATCTGTCTTCCTTAACTGCTCGTCCAGGACTGGGCCGAATTTCTTCAATGCTGTAGATATTTATTAGCAATTGAGACCAAATGCTAAAATATTAAGGTTTCATCCCTGGGACTCCATGAGATCAAGAAACACTGTCCCTTATCAATGTTTATCTTTACAGGAAGAAGACACACAAAATGTCAGAACAATCAAGTATATGAATGCGTCTATGGTGATGATGTCGTGCGATATCGATTACGGAGCTATCCTAAATTTGAACTGATTTGACATTTTGATTAGAAAGCTTACATTTAACACCTCTGTTGACATTTTGGACTAGAATGTTCCATTAAGGCGCAAGTCCTAAAGAGTTTCCCCCCCCGCCACATGTGTGTCTATGATTACACCTGGTCAGTCAAGGAGTCATTCACTAGAGCTCTGATCAAATGCAGATCCGGCCCTAAAGAATGACATGGGCTCACAGACGCCAACCTTTTGCCTGGTGACCCGGCACGGAGCTACTCGATGGAGAAAGCAGAGCTGAGTCATGAATAGAGAACATCTACTTCTGCGTGAAGCTGGCAGGAACCTCACAATTCCAGCCCCCGTCTTTTTGTTTTTGTCTTGCACTCCACCTTCACTCATTGTACTCTGACCGCCATCTCCCTAACCTTGGGCCTTCATGCTCAGCTATGGTGCTACAGTGATTTATTGCAAAGTAATAAACTAATTTCTCTCTCACTCTCTCTCTCTCTCTCTCTCTCTCTCGTCTTCCTTGCTATCTCGCTCTGTCCTTTCCCTCTCTTTTTGAAACCCCCCTATATTCCATGTATACACGGTGTACACACACACACACACACACGTGCACACACATACAGAAACATACAGGGACGCACACACATACACACGCGCACGGGGCACACACACACGAACAGAACACATGCACACACACACACACACACACACACACACACGCGCGCGCACACAAGGCACATACACACACACACATACACACGCGCACAGGACACATACGCACACTCAGCCACAAAGAACAAATCCTGGGAGATGAGAGCTCTTGTGTGGAAGTGTGGAGAGAATGAGTGAGGGGGTGGGGGGTGCAGGGGAGGGACGGGGGGGTTTGTAGGAATCGCACACAGGCTCAGACACACGCGCGCTTCGCACGCTGACGAGCAGAGAAGCTCGGAGCAGAAGCTCGGGGGGGGGGGAACGGCAGGAGGATCCGAGCCGGGGAAGGACGCGGAGAAGCCGGCCCGGCGCCCGTGAGATGCGGACGCCCGGACCCTGCATCCTTCGGGGACTGAAGGTGAGGTGAGGGAGCGCCGTGGCAACGGCGGTGGTACCGGGAAGCGGGAATTGTGTTCCCATTATGCACTTTCCTGTAACGGCGGCAGTGATTCACGGATGCGTACGCTGGAGGGTGTAGCGCAGGCAGCAGCAGCGTGCCAGTCTAACTCCTCTGTTCTCCTTCTCCTACCAGTGCCACTCGCTCCCTGTCTGTAGATCATTCCGCTCGTTCCGTCCCCATTATCCAGCGGCTGCCGGAATGTTAAATGTGAGCTGCTTCTCTGGTGCCAGCAGAATAGTGCAGGACTTCTCAGAGTCGATCCGATCGTGGTCCAAGACCATTTTAGCATCACACTACCATCAGGCTTTTCGGTTCCGTTGCCCGGGTGAAGAAAGTAGGGGGTAAATCACAGAGTGGCCCTCTAATTGTATCTATGTGGGGGTGAGGGGTGTTAGTGACTTCTGATGAATTCAAACAGCGCCACCCTGTTGTCCGTTCTGGGTAGAGCATCATCTGCCACACCAAAGTTACATTTCAGCTATCCCCAACAGAGCCCTAAAAGACAGTTCGTTCTCAATACGGGAGTCGCTCAGAATGGGAATAGGTAGTAGCTATGACTATTAAACTTTTCTCTCGCTTGTTCACTGAGAAAGCCTCCGTGTTGACTTTTCTGGAAAAAAATATTCAAAGGGGGTAAATTATGGAGTCACCTCTGCAAGTGTCCAGCAGAGAGGCGGTATTTAGGTGGCTTCTGGAGATGCGTGTGATTCGTTTAATCAAGCATGAGCCCGCATGGGGCAGACAGAAGCCCCCGCCAACCCTGTTAAAGGGCAGCACTGATGCATCTGCCCCCTGGAACGGCTCTGCACAGATGCTGCGCCTGACCTTGTAAGCTACATTACAGTTAAAGTGAGTTGTTGGTCCTGAACTCCCCCCTTGTCCTTAACAGCCCGACGTGGTAACTGCAGTATTCGTTTTTCCGAGCCATATCTGCAAATGACATCAGAGGCAGTTTTACCTGTTTTGAAAAAGATGAAGCTCTTGCCTACTGTGTGGCAAAGACAGACCCTTAGCTTAATGGATTTAATTCTTTCATCGGTGCTGCAGTTTTGATGGTTTCACAAAGGCACTAATTACTGATTGAAGGTAATCCATGCTTCAATAAAATATCCAAGTGAGAAAATTTTACACTTATTTTGTACAACAAAAAATATGAAGAGTTTGATTTACATACTGTAACACTTTTCCTTTAAGGGGAAGCCAACATGTATTAAGTATATACTGCATACAAAAATGTTGTATGAGTTATGCCTGTACTTGCCGTCATTTTGCAGTATCGAACTGTATCATTCTTATTTAAAACCCATAGATCAGACTGTGTGTTGATTAACGGGACGGTAATTGAAACCACAAAGCATCTGAAATACTTAATCATTAAATGTATGTTCAAAGGCGGCCCTTTCTGTTTGCTAGACCCTGAAAAGTCACGAGAACACCCCCTGTGGAGCTGGTATGTCGCCATTGTGCCACCCCAACCCTCCCCCCCGTTCCTCCCACAACCCTTAAAGCACAGCAGCAGGGGGTTAGTGGCTACCGACTGGGCTTTGGATCCAGGAAGGTGCGATTCGCCATTAGCGTCGTCGAGGACGGCACTCGAGGCTGGGAGCCGTCTGTTTAAATCCTTAAGAGTGCTTCACATCACTCAGCCTCTAATTTCTAAGCGTAAAAATAAATAAATAAACAGTGAGCGCTAAATGGAATGGAGGTGGCAGAGAGGTTCATTGCCTGGTTTAAATGATCTATGCAAGATCGGCTATGGGGGGGAGGGGGGTTCACAGTTATGTCTTTATTGCAAGACTGAGAGAGTGTCAGCAGGGGCAATGGTTGTGCAGTGTGGGAGTCCTGCAGTGTGGGGGTGCAGTGAGGGGGTCCTGCAGTGGAAAGGGGGGGGGGGGTCGTGCAGCGTAGGGGTCCTGCAGACTGAGCATGCTGGAGTATGGAGGTGCTGCAGTGCGGGGACATTGCAGTGTGAGGGTCCTGCATTGTGAGTGTAGTGAAGTGTGGGGGTCCTGCAGTGTGGGGGTGTCACACCCAGTCAAATGCGATCACTGTCAGACTACCTGTGCAGCCATCGCGCATGGCCAAGCTCACCAGACAAACCGAGACCGCATTTTGTCGGCATTTTAAGAGCTTTAACGAGCTGCTGAGCTTAACGCATCACAGCTCCGGCGGCCCCGCCGTCAGGCCGCTCTTAACGAAGACTTCTGCGTCCCGGGTGGATTCAAATCAGCCAGAGAGACGCGGCTTCCCGCAACTGGCCGTTAGAGAGAGACGGAGGTAGGTGCGGGTGTGACCGTGCAGGGCTGGGCTAATTAAGTGACAGTGGTTTTTGTGCTCTGCTATCTGGTAGCGGCGCTGACGGCACTTCGGAGCGCTTCGACACCTCGGGGATGAGCCTTGCACGAAGCGCGTCAGGAATTCTAATTGGGACGGTTTGACCTTTGGCTTGTCCCACACGCACCCCCCCCCCCCCCCCGAGACATCCACAGTCTCTGCCCCTGGCCATAAATCACAGTAAACAGCTGACGAGGCACCCGATACAAGGGTTCGAGATGATAGAGTGTCCCTCCTTTCTCTTCCCGCCCCCGTATGTTACCGTGACAGTCCAGATGGGCGTCAACAAGCCCCCCACATCCCCCGCCTGACATCACTGTTGCGTTGGGACTGCTTTCTTTGCGTTTTTTTTTTTTTCACGCATGCAGCATGCACCCCCTGCTCTCCTGGATGGTGCAGGAGCGAGCAAAACCTTCGCCGACCCAACATCTTCCTCACCGGATCCATCCAAGCTTAGCCCACCAGCTGCACGGTGCGTGTGCCTTATTAAAGTCACACAGTAACCTTCGAAAGGTTGGCTGCATGTGGTGAGGGGGTGGGGTGGGGGATGGGTGGTCCAAATCTGGTCCAAAACCGGGGCAGGGGTTAAGTTCACTATCGTCTGCGCTGGGAAAACGAGAAGCCACTTACCTCTGGATGACCTTAAGGCGTCGGAACCGGCACCAGATAAGCCCTGAGTGCCATTGCAGAAGCTGTGAAGTGGGTGGGAACTGTGAGGTTTGGGCTGGGGGGGGTCATGCTGCAATCCCCCAAACCCTAAAACTACAGCTCGGAGCGCCCAGACGCTTCCCGGTCTGCTTGCCCGGCACGGACCTGAGCAGGAAGGGTGCATTGCCCATCTCCTCTCCCTCAAACAGACCGTCGCATTAATCTGGTAGATCATGCGTACACAGAACCCCAAAACCCAGGTGATCGATTTGGCCACAATCAGAATGCATTTGTAAATGCGGCATGCACAAGACTGTAAAAAAACAGCCTCGCCTCCGAAAGTCAGTCACTGTTGTACAAAAGCAATGTGAAAAAGCATGCGATTCTGTTTACACAGAAAAACAGATCCCACAAGCTTCTCACACGATTATCCTCAGCAAGAATAGAACAGGAGGGTGAAATAACATATGAAGCCTGTGCATGAGCCACAGTTATCCAAGACAGCTTACAGGAAACACTCTTTTAGAAAGATGAGAATTTGCTAGAACGTTTAGGAGTTATGCGTTAATATAGACTAGTTCTGAGACTTGAATCAACAACCCTATGGTTATAATCCATTGCCTTAAGCTACACCACACTGCTGGATGCTCCTTATATGAAGGAATTATTTGCAGGAGGAAAAAATGATATTTTGATATTTTAGTCATGCCTTATATAACCTTGATTTCTTACTTTGCTTTGCTTGACCTTGCAATTCCTGCTGGTCCCAGGGAGGTGTGCAAAAGTGGTATGGGAGAGCACCCCTCTTGTGCCGCACCCATGGCACAAGTGCGGTAGTGCTTCAAGCTCTAATCTCCATGGAAAAACACGCAGATGCCAAGGCTGGTTTTAAAGCTATCAGACGTCGTTTGAGACAAAAGCGACATTCTGCAAAAGCGGGGACAGAGATATAGGGATCTGCTGAGGTTTTATCGGGGTATCGCCTGGCAGCCGCCGGGGCGCCTGGCATTTGGGGTCTGAGGCCTGCCAGGCTGGCTGGACACGTGTTGTTTTATCGCAGGAGATTATGGTGCGATCGTCTTGTCGAGGAGCGCAGTTTATTCTTGGCGCGCCGTGCTTTTTCCCTGGTGCCAGGCGTGAGAGAGCAGAGTACCAGGCCGCGGGGAACTTTTATCGAGCCCCTTAAGCACAGCGGCTAAAACATCCTGCGCCTCTGAGGGCAGGCCGATAAACGGATCTTGCTTTCTTAAAAGGCCTCGATAAGGACTCTGGCCCCGCAAACGTGCGAGGAGCTTCAGCCGTATCGCTTTAGCGCTTCGTTCCTCACTTGCTGCTCCTCTGGTTCCCTGCGGTCTTCGTCCAGTGAAAAACAGGCCTCTAGCTGATACACAATGACCAAGTCCCTGGAAATGGAGCCTTGTCAGGCACTATGGCATGTTCTGAGGACTTTGCAATAAGCACGGTGTCTTAAGCAGAGAGGGGTACCATGGGATACACACACACACACACACACACACATATATATATATCTGGGATATGTATGCATTGTTGGGAAAATAAAAAATGCATATTAATAGCATTCCTTTAAAATTCCTTATATTCAGTTGCATGTCATAATTTAAAATGCATATTTCTTTGATGGCTGGCGCTCCATCCAGGGTATGTTGTTTCTGACAAAAAATCCCTGACCTTGAATTGGATATGCAATATAGATATTTGATAGATATGGATGATTAACTTCAAGGGCATAGATTTAGACATGGACTATATGGAAATGGTTCTGGGCTGATTTTGACCCCTACCGATGTTGAAAAGAAACCTGTTCCCTTGATTAATTTACATGTGGTTGTTGTTTTAGTTATATTAATATTCTCTAGGTGATTTTATAGATTATTATTAAATGGTGTGTCTTACGGGTTTCCGTGGCATCACAGTTTGTTCGACGTGCTATTACTTTTGCCCCAGTAAATTACATTAAACCCACCCTAAGTCCTGACACCCCAATGGCATTCAAAGCAAACCACAGCCATTTCTTTGTCTTTGAATATTTGTAATAGTCCTGAATTTGTCAGTGAAATAAGAACTGAAAGAATAAGAATGGAATGGAAATTTCCTATTGTGTTTGTGTCTCCCCTTTTCATTTTCTCTGTCACCCGGCCGCATAGAGTACAGCGTCGGATCCACTGGGAACGGCAGTTAAAGTATGACTTCCTGTCTCTCTCGGCGTCGAGTCAGGGAGGCGAAAATGTAATGAGCCCGAGCCAGACGGCAGAGAGAGGCGTTGCGGGAATCACAAACGGGAATGTTGTTCTGGCTGCGGGTGGCAGCAAAGGTGCGACGGCATCAGCCTCTGTCTGCAGACAACCTTCCGTTACTCACCATTCGGCTGAAAGCCAACTGGAAGATACATCTTTGACTCTTCTTCGAGTCACGTTCTTGCCCCGGAGCTTCCGCTAATATCCGAAGCCTGTCCTGTTACTCTGCCGAGGGACCCGACAGGGCGCTCCCGCTTGCGTCAGTGCTGGATCAGGAACGGCCCTTGCAGGGCGCCTCCATGGGGAGACGCGCAAAGATGAACCCAGATGCTGCGAGCGGCTGAAGTTAATTGTTTTATGGGCAAAAATTAGCGAGCAGGAACTTCGTGGCCAAGTCGGGGGGGGACCAATCAGAGTAGCGATCAGCCCTGCAGATGAAAGAATAAGGGTATGTTGTTTAATGTAGGTGCTGAGTCCAGAACGCCGAATGCTGGTATCTGAGGGAGAATATCAACAACAATAAGAAGGTGGCAGATGTATTTAAACTGTACGTTTTTTAACAATTCAAATATCTGCAGAGCCTGGTTCAACTGATATATCAGGCAAGACAGGCTCCATTAATTTATTAGTGTCAGTGGAAAATCTGCACAGATAATGTCTCTTTAAACATTTATAATGGGAAAAGGAGCTGTCTGTCTGGGGATATGCCACGACTGGCCGGGGATTATTAGGAAACTTTGGTTGTTGGTGACTTGGAATGGAAAGAATAGAATAAAATAGAATAGAATAGAATAGTGATAGTTCATTGATCCCCTGGGGAAACTGTCTTTTTGCCTACCCTGTCCCCGGTAAATTACATGAATCACACAGACGCATACGGCAGAAAGAAAGCTTGGGGGTCACAGTGCAGGTCAGCCACCGTGCAGCGTCTCTGGGGCACCTGGGGGTTAATAGCCTTGCCCTGTGGTCCGACAGGAGGAGCAGACTGCCAGCCCCAGGACTGTATCACACTGCACAAAAGCTTTTTTTTTATGAATACAGCTCATTAGCAACTTTTACTTTTGTGAAGTACAACCAACAATATACTTAAATGTACTCTCATTCATGACCTCACGTTAATTACTTGTTGTAAGGTTGTAGTTTTTCAGATAAGGTTACTTGAAACTGGTTTATTAAAATAAGGTGTATTTTATTTCAGTAATTTGTGAGTTTCTACTGTTTCTGATTAATTGTTTGCACCTTACCATTGGTATTTGGGAGAAAATCGACCATTGCGCCCCAAACGTGGCGTCGACGATCCTCTTCATTCACAAAGATGGTGAAACCCTGCAGCAGTTCGCTGTTGAAATACCTCAGCAAGACTTCATCATTATAAAACATTTTATTAACTATATAATCCTTTTTTCATTATTGTCAATATCATAAAAATGTATGAGGCATATAATCGTTCTTTTTAAGGAATGAAATGGAATTTTAATACAAAGATCAGCTTTTCCTGGAACAAAGTTATTTAGAATTTGAATTAATTATTAAATTAATTTTATAACTTTTTAAATGATCCCCTTTCTGGCACATATTGGCAATATTTGGCCAAAACACGAAAGACAATATGATCTTGTGACCTTTATAGAGCTTCCCTACACTGTACACACTGCCTTGCACGCTGTCTTATTTTGCACTATAACGTGACGCTGTGGGGCCAGTCAGCTCGATTGATTATGCAGGTTCCCAGCATGCCCTGCGGCAAGTTCGATGTGTCCCTGGGTCAATGAGGGAGGGGCTTGCATTTAATTTCTGTTAACCAACCACAGTCTTCATTGTATGACATCACCACCACATTAATTCAAACCAGTGTTTTATTTTAAGAAGCAAGGTGCCCAGACCTCTAAGGCACCCATTTGTATGCCTTTTGTAAAGGGGCATGTCATAGATAAGCACAGACAAAACAGGAATAGGCTTTACCTGCAGAGGCTGTACAGAGCACATCTTTATTTCATGATGTTGATAATAGGGCAGCACGGTGATGCTGCTGCCTCACAGAAGGAAGGTCCCGGGTTCGATCCCGGGGTCGGCCGTAGGTCCTTTCTGTGTGGAGTTCACACGCCCTCCCCACGTTCGCGTGGGTTTCTGCCGGGGGCTCTGGTTTCCTCCCACTGTCCAAAAGTTGGATATGCAATATAGATATTTTCTAAATTCAGAATTCTGACATTAAAGTCTCTAATCCTCTTCCGTAAGTCGACAGAAGTAAGTTAGGCAAGAAGAAGTGAAACAACACAAGCCCCTCCCATTTGTTTACCGAGGGACAAATGAAATCGAGGCGTTCATGCCTTGCATGCCACTGCTCTTATATGTTATTATGCTATATAATATGCGCATGTGTGTATTTGGACATAATAGTCGCCGTAGCTGGTTACTATTCCCCTCTAAGTGCATCTGCTTCATTAGAGTCTCCCCCCGAGTTTACATGCCGTTTACTGTAAATAGTTGACTTGCATATCGTGCTGCATTTGGTGAAGGTCTGGCCGATAAGAGGCGGGACTTCCGGTTGAAAGCGCCGAAATTGCCCTATGACCCACGAGCTCGCCACAAAACGTTCATCTGCACTTCACCAAATTGGCTGCCGGAGGCAAAAGAGTTGCCCCCCTGGGACCAATAAAGGTCACCTGATCTTGTCTTTTCTCCCCCAGGTCTGCGGCTCCAGCTGAAGATGGCGGGAGACTCGCGAGTCCACACGGACCACGACATGGAGATAGGCGTGAACCCGAGGGAGGTCAGGGGAGTTCCTCACCGACGCCGGGCCGCTGTAAATTAATCGAGTTCCACAGAAGGGCTTCCGTCAGCTGCCAGCGGGTTTAGGGCGTCGATAAAACACAGCAGAATTGGGAACTAGCAGAGAAAGTGAGGAAAGCCACTCAGTGGCACCAAATCAATCCACGCGGCTCCCGCTGGGACCGATTTCACTTAAAACCAAAACAGGATTCTCATCAACGCTATTAAAATAACTTCCTTAGTCTTATATTTTGCAATAACAGAATGGTTTTTAAAACTAAACATGTGCAATGGATTTTCAAAAAGGGAAGAATTTGGACTGAGTGTGTGAGAGGATTATCATGTTGTATGTTGTTACATACAACAACAAATAAACAATGTGATATACTGTATGTATGCCTGTTTTAAAGGGTTGGTAGTTCATCAACCGAGGAACCAGGTTTGTGAATGATACGTTTGACCCCCCATGTCATTCGATAATATACATTCAAGCGCTGCTAGATGCCTGCGTTGTGCCGTGAAAGCTCTAGGCCTCATTATTTTTCCTTGTCACTGTTCTCACTGCCAGACTTATCGACTCTCACTAATGCCTGAATCAGGTCAGTCCAACCATTCCCAGTAACGAGCTTGACTTTTCAAACACTACTTCCCAGTTTTTTTTGCTCAACGAACTGAGCTTACCAATGAATATATATGTGTATGGTTTAAACGCATCTAAATCAATTGACCCTGCCTTGCACCCATTGTTTCCAGGAAAGATTCCAGATCCCTGTGACCCTGTATAGGCCAAGTGGCTTGGAAAATGGCTGAATGAGTAAATGAATAATTCCACTGACTGGGCATCTTCAGTTGTTGTGAATCAGAATCAAAATCAGAATCAGAAAAACTTTATTGATCCCCAGAGGGAAATTATTTTGTTGCAGTTGCTCAACAACCGGTTAAGGGGCAAAGAGGAAAACTAAAGTAAAAAGTAAGTAAGTGGTAGTACAAGAATAATACAATAAACAATAAAAAAAACAATAGACCAATGAGTGTAGTAAATTACCCAATGTGCAGTAGTGTAGCTAAAATTAAATTGGCAACAAACCTGTGATCTTTCAGTGCCAGGATCTACATGTCATACCAGGTGGTTTCTGTATAGAATTAGTCATTTAGTTCATTAGGAATTGGAAGCTCTCACAGGGCTCTTGGGTGAATCAATACTCACGTGTGTGTGTGTGTGTGTGTGTGTGTGTGTTGGGGGGGGTCAGTGGGCAGGCTGGTTTTCACAGGGCACGGACCATTAATGAGGGAGCAGCACAGCTGCGGGGGCAGCACGCCTCATTGGGCCCCCGGCCAGGAAAAGAGGCAAAACACGCACCTGCATTATTAGGGGCAAGTCACTCCAGAGCCTGCAATTCAATGTCAGGCTCCTTTCAGTCTGCCGGCTCCTTTCTCAGCCCCCAGCTGTTGCATTTCAGTAGCTTAATCAAAACTACTGAAGCGCCAGAGGCAATTAAGCTGTAATAGTTGGTCAATTAAAACTGTGTTAGCAGGTCACTCAAAAAATCATTTTAGGTTAGAAGATCCTGGCCCTAATGGGCTGCAGCGTTTACAGGCTAACTTCAGCAAACGGAGAGGAGGTCTGGTTTTGTTCTGTGGAGTTCATTAGCACTCTGCATCTCATCTGAGATGAGGGGTGAGATGCAGAGGCCGCACCAGACAGCTCACCGTTTCCCTTAAAAGGTTTCGATCGGCTTATGCTGTTGCTCTTCTCTTTCCAGGTAAAGAAACTCCCTAAGTACCTGAGAGAGCCCCAGATAGCCACTGACCGCACGCACCTGATCGCTGAGCCGCCGAAGAAGCCACGCCAACGCTACGTTCAGAAGGACGGCAAGTGCAACGTCCACCACGGGAATGTGCAGGAGACGTACCGCTACCTGAGTGACCTCTTCACCACCTTGGTAGATCTCAAGTGGCATTTCAGTTTCTTCATATTCACCCTGGTCTATGTGGTCAACTGGCTTTTCTTCGGCTTGCTCTGGTGGCTCATCGCGCTCATCCGGGGCGACCTGGTCCATGGAGACGAGGAGGGCTGGACCCCATGCGTGCAGAACCTCAACAGCTTCGTTTCTGCCTTCCTCTTCTCCATCGAGACGGAGACCACCATCGGCTATGGCTACCGCGTGATCACGGAGAAATGCCCAGAGGGCATCATCCTGCTGCTCGTCCAGGCCATCCTCGGCTCCATAGTCAATGCCATGATGGTGGGCTGCATGTTTGTCAAGATTTCGCAGCCCAAAAACCGGGCGGAGACCCTCATGTTCTCGCACAAGGCCGTCATTTCGGTCAGAGACAACAAGCTCTGCCTCATGTTTAGGGTCGGGGACCTACGCAACTCACACATCGTAGAGGCCTCCATCCGTGCCAAGCTGATCCGCTCGCAGCAGACAAAGGAGGGCGAGTTCATACCGCTCAACCAGACGGACATCAACATTGGCTTTGACACGGGTGACGACCGCCTATTCCTGGTGTCTCCGCTTATAATCTCCCATGAGATCAATGAGAAGAGCCCATTCTGGGAGATGTCCCAGGCTCAGATGGAAAAGGAAGAGTTTGAGATTGTCGTCATTCTGGAAGGCATGGTGGAGGCCACAGGTAACGTTATTCCTTATGGTCATTTTGACGTTTTACTTCATTGTAAAGCAACCATTTCAGACCATGCGGTACTGACACAAGGTGGTTTTAGTTAAAATCACCAGCCATTTTCACTCTGTTTCAATCATATGCAGCTTTATTCATTTTAACGCATGTTGTCCCCACCAGTCATCCAAGCTTCTCAAGAAATGAAAGAACACTAGAGATCCCCAGGGCCCATTCCCTCTTATCTCCTCAGCTGGGACACGTAGGCCCATATTGCAAATATGGCTATTTGTCCTAGAATAAAATGTGTTCAAAAAGTGCGAAGATAAAAGTATCCATATAAGCTAGTTTTGCACAAAAACAATTTGTCAAGTAGTTAAACCGCTGAGTTTCACAGTACAAAAATCATACAAATGAGAGCTTCACACTCAGCTAGGCTTTTGTTCATGATTTGGTGATTATGCATATGTGGAAATATTTTTAGCTGGATACTTCTGAATGCAACAAGTTTCTTCTTCAGCATGGATGACATCGTCATATTATTTGGTGCCAAATGCCATGAGGTGCATTAAGAAGCTTGTACTCCTATATGTTTATATATTTAGACATCAAACAAGGAAGTGTGTGACTGTGACTGAAAAGAATGCGCGATTTGTGTAACATATAACATTGGGAGCATACAGCTGGAACAATCAGGTTATGATGCGGAGAGAAACCCCCCCCCCCATCCTCTGAAAGGATGCATATGCAGAAATTCATTACTTTTGCTAAATCCCAAACCGGTGCTACAAACCTTGAGCAGCCATGTACAGAATATTGATTGAAGAGCGATATTTATTGTTTGTAGAGACTCCAAGGTAATAAAGAGAATTTATGATGTTAACCCTTCAAAGCCATATCAGGCCCATGCAAAGTGTTCTATTGTTCTGTCTCTCCTATGTTTTGCCACTAATCGAAATATCAAGTCAAGTCACTTTTTAGTGTCATTTCACAAACATGAAATGACATCGCAAGTCTTCAAAGCATCAGATAACTAGAACAAGGAACAGTTGAACAATAAACACTGATCAATAAGTACTGGGGAGTCAGTTAAAAATGAAATAATAAACAACTGCATAACAACAGTAATGACTCAGTGCAAATAACAAAAACACTGTGGTGTAAATAGTCACATTGCGATGTAGCATAGTGCAAATAGTCATACTGCAAGTCATGTATATTACATACAATATAATTAAACAAATTACCCAAGAATATACACAATCATTTTTTTCATTAGCTTTGCTGTGTAATATACACAATATCTTACGAGGAGAGGTTAGCAGACCTGAATCTGTTTAGCCTCGAGCAAAGGAGACTAAGGGGGGACATGATGCAGGTCTATAAGATTCTAACAGGTCTGGATGCTGTTCAGCCAAACGGCTACTTCAATATTAGTTTAAATCCTAGAACTCGCGGCCATCGTGGAATTTAGCGGGAGAACATTTTAAACTGAAAGCACTTCTTCACACAGCGTGTAATTAGAGTATGGAATATTATTCCTGTTAGTGTAGCACAAGCTAAAACGCTGGATTCCTTTAAATCAGAGCTATAAGATTTTAACAACTCTGAGCTATTAGTTAAGTTCTCCGCAAACAAGCTTGATGGGTCTCCTCTCGTCTGTATGTTTCTTATATTCTTGGATGTAAAGTCAGACACCTGCAACAGCAATTCAACTAAAGGAATGGTTTTCTTCCAAAGAGATACTGCAACTAGAGACAGCCCAGATCAGGCTTGAACGTTTTAGGGGGCGAAGTTGGATATTGTCTCCATATAGTCCAAACACCGCTGGGTTACCCATGCAGGAACCCATGCATTGCTTTCTCACCACCCAGGACCGGGGGGGCTCACTTGATGATGGGGGTAGAGATGCTTTAAACAAAAGCGACGCAGGAGAAAATGGAGACAAGACAAAAGGCAGTCATTTCAATGTCAATTCAGCAGGAGAAAAACACACAAAACAAATTCGGGACGAGAACGGGGCCAAGCTGGGGCAGGCATGCAGTCTGCCCTCTGCTTGTCTTCCCCGGGCAGAAGAGAGAAATAAAAATACCTCTTGTGTAAGGATTTCTCTTTAGTAACACGTAATCTGAAAGACTCATCATGTGACAGGAAGTCCACACACTTGTCCCATCTTTCATCCATCATCCATCTTCTGTAAGCACTTGTCCTATTCTGGGTTGCTAGGGGGTCTGGAGCTTATGGGCACAAGGCAGGGAACAACCCAGGATGGGGCGCCAACGCGTCACAGGTCACACTCACACACCGTCCACCCTCACATGCACACCTACGAGCAATTTGGTACCTACAATTAACCTCAGCATGTTGTTGGACTGCGGGGGGGGGGCACCCATAGTACCCGGAGGAAACCCCATGACAGTACGGGGAGAACATACACACTCCACACACATGGGCCCATGGTGGAGACTCAAGCTCTGGTGTGTCATTTATTTCAATAACTTCATTAAAAAAAATATATATATTAAAACAGCAGATTACAGCCAAAGGCATTAATTTTGCAATAGCATGTGAACTGCCCTTTGCCAGTTTCACAGCTGAAATGCCAGGTCACCACAGTACCAGAGAGCTTCAGAAACTGATGAATTGGACTCAAGGTTCCCATTATCTTATTATTCCACAATAACGGCTTCCTTTCTAAATGTGATTAAGACTTAACACTATCATATGAGGTCATGTAACATATGAGGTCATGTAACATATGAGGTCACAGCTGGGTTCCTTTTGCAGGACAATGTTAGACTCAAAGCTCCCATTTGTCTTCTGGAACAAACAAGCTTGTTTATATAGTCTGTTATCTCAAAGTTATTTACGGCGAGGACGGCGCTGAACGTGCCATTTCCGTTGCTCTGGTGCCAAACGGCGTATAGCTAATTCCCCTCTGAGAGCCACGCAAGTGATTGACGCTGGCGGGTTTTACTGCTTACTGCCTCTGGAACTGATAGCTTGCACTGAACTGCAGATTCAATACCAGGTGATTACTGGTACGTGATACTCTCTCAGGCCCGAGAACATATCCTGGCTTAATAACTAGCTTGGAGATTGTAAATAAATAAACAAATAATTAAGATTATTATATGGTTGCATTTGTGTACCCTTTGGAATATCCATCACTCCTTTATTGCAATTAAAATGTATGAGATTCATTTTGCATTTATAATTAAATTAATCTTCACCTCAAGACCTCAGCTGCTGAAAGTATGAAACAAACAGATGCCAGAAAAAAAACCTTAAATTAAGTGAGATAAATGAAATTTACTTCACAGGTTGGATTTAGCCCCTATATGTAATTTAAATCATCAAAGCATTTGCATACCCTTGTCCATGAAATGATTCTCCATGGTTTTACTTCGTAAAACTTCATGCTCTGACTTTTCACTAATTGCCTTGTGTGTTTTCTTCTGGAAAATTCTCAGGAGGGATGAATGCGGAGTGCCAACAGCCTCATGGCGCTGTATCAGTAGACACTAGGACTGTATTTTGCTGCTTACAGGAGACACCAATGGAGACTCTGACAGCTTCACAGTGCATCCTACAGTCATAAAGATTGATGGATTGTTTATTTAGTGTAGCAATTAACTCGAATTAGCAAACTCTCATTAACTTGTTCAGTCTCCTAACTATTGCTGCACCCCAGGTCTCCTCATTTACTTTCTGGCAGCAGATAATCCCCACATCATGTTAGTTGAGTTGTTTATTATGATGCTACTTGTTCAGAACTTGTTTGATTATATATAAGTATATATAAGTTCTAGCTTTTAGCCTAACACAGATTCTTCTACAAAAATATCAACATTACAAAATTTTCACAGCTGAAATTGTTTGATTGTGCATTTTGTTGACACTAATAGCACCAAGAGATGGTGATAAATGTTTTTGTTATCATCAAAGGCCAACAGAAGGAGGTACAGCAAATTTTAAACGACATTCCTCCATAAGGAGGTGTGTGATTTTGTGTTCCAGAACATTCCGTGTTGTGCTAGGCCTTTGTTTCCCAGAAGGGCGTCTCTTAATTTTCTGCCCTTTGAGGCATCGTCTTTCTTGGAGATGTGCCGTTCTATAGCCATGAATCATTGCATATGTTCACATTTCCTCGTGGTAGCCACGTTTGTTGTCACAACACATTACTCACAACATGCAGCCACATGGCGGGATTTGTCACGGGCCAGCGTTTTGCCGAAAGAGGCACTATCCTTTTAGCGCCGCTCCGTGACGGCGCACATCCGAGCGACCCTTCAGGCCCACGTGGACCCAAACACATTAAGCCTCGATCCCCAAAGCGTGACCATCACCATGAAATCCATGAGTCTTGCAAGACGCTCCAGCATGCTCAAACATCTGTTATCTGCCGGCTTTGTGCTCCGCAATGTGCAAAATTCTACGGTGAACGACAGAGTGAAATCGCCGCAGATTCGAAAGATAATAATATCACTGCTTTCTGGAATTGTGTGGTATCGATTTCACTTTCTTCAAGCATGAAACAACCTTATGGAAAGAGCCATTTAATTAATGTATCATCCACCCACCCATTTGTAGCACTTCCATAAATTAATATTAATTTATGATACACGCATGTTTTCAAATGCGTATTTGTTTTACTGCAAATTAGCTACATGTTTTATGATGTTACATCCGTTCCCTTAGTAGAGACTGAAACAGATTGGCCTGAATCGGCAAAGGGTAACGAGCCTTCCCGTGTCTCCTTCTCCATCCCCCACCCTGATACTCCCTTTCCACTTTCCCCCCTCCCTCGAAGGGATGACCTGCCAGGCCAGAAGCTCCTACTTGGACACGGAGGTGCTGTGGGGTTACCGCTTCACGCCTGTGCTTTCCTTGGAGAACGGCTTCTACGAGGTGGATTACAACAACTTCCACGAAATCTACGAGACCAACACCCCGTCCTGCAGCGCCAAAGAGCTGGCCACAGCCCTCCGTGAAGGACAGCTACTCCCGCAGCTGTCTCTACTCCCCCCGGAGCCCAAAAATTTCACCCTGAGTCCACTATCCACTGTGGACCCCACTTTTCAGGAAGAGGACAAGCCAGAGGAGGGGGACAGAGGAGAAACCAACGGCTCAGCAGCAGCACTAGAAGAACAGGCCTGAACCTTCATGGACAGATGTACTGTAGGACGATGCTAATCTCATAGCAAGCTTCTTTCATCACATTTCTTGCAGAAAAAGCAGACAGCTCACCTTGGACCAGCTGTCCACCTATGTAGGTTGTGATTTTGAGAGGGTGGGTTTGATAGAAAAACCTGCTCATAAAAACATTTTGTATTTTCATTAATATATCCTGGATTTTCAAGTCAACTTGCAGCTAGGAAAGACTGCATTACAAAACACAGGTGTGGCAGCATGATGAGAAAGTCAGTGTGGCAGCTTCTTCCATGAAGTGAAACAGACGAAAGTGGCCAGTTGAAAAATTTGTTCTGTTGTTTATATTGACCCCTTCGAGTTTGAGATCTACTTTAGTTTGTTTTGTAGTACACCAAGGACCTTAACCCAATCAAGCAATAGTCACACAAATCTTAAACCCTCCTCTCAAATACTCCCCAGAAGAATACAAAAGATAACATCGATTAAAAATAAAAATGAACGACAATTAGCCTTTTATCAAAACAAATAGTTCTAGGATCTGGAATATGGGATTGAATCTCGTACATTTCTAGAAGGTGAAATGACGGCTAAGGAGTCGAGTCATCAAACTGAGATAAATATCGAGTAAGTTAGGCACGTTGTGCCCCCCAGCTCTATTCCAGTAGGTTTTTTCCATTTTCATGGTACAGGAGCACAAGTAGCCCCCAGGCCAAAAGACGCTGGTGGAAGTTTGACTTTGGCGAGGTGAGAGGCAGGGAGGGGCTGTTTGTCCTCAGGCTTCTGCTGATGATGCCTGTTTCTGTGATTGCATCACCTCCCTGTGCAGTGCGACGTACCTCACGGGTTCCGTATCTCAGTGCGGTTCAGCAGTCTCTTTGGGTCCTTGCAGCAGCTGCATTTCCTTAATCCCTCATGTCCTGCACGGCCATTTCCAAGCCCCCAAGCAGATTTCATGCACTAGTAATACAGGGTATTTTTTTTAAAGCATGCAGATGCAGTGAAAGCTTACTACCACTGTTCTTAAAGGACATCTGGAATGGGAAACCTCATGTCAGTGTGTTTGGTACAGACTTCTGGTACTTTAAGGGTTCTGCAGTCCCTAAAATATTTATTAATGTTTATGTAGACTACTGCTCTGCCATTGTACCCAATTACACTGTCATCACAAAATTATGTTTACTGCAAGGTCTTCCTTCATTTGAAACATGTAGTTAATGTGGCAGTAAGGTCGGCTGTGTGCTACAATGGAAATTAAATCTAAAACAGGGCATTGGCTTATTATGTAACTGAGCTTTTATGTGTCTATCATATAAGGATATTTCTGTGCTGACTTAAACACATATACCTGACAGATGTAACATTCAGAAATCTAATTTCAGGTTTTAAAAAAAATTGGAGAGTACATCACAGAATTCAATTTTATATAGTTACTGAAGCAGTTTATTTATTTATTTATTTTTTTAAGGTTTCCACCCTTGGCAGCAAAATTGAGGTGTAGCTTCATTCAAAGGTGAAAACTCAGGTATCATAATGTAAGAAACCACCACAACTGTGTATCTCAGAGCCAGTCACGCTAGCCTGCTGCTCTTATTGTGCTCTTTAAAATAGATTTTTCCTTCTCGTGACACTGTAATTAATCTCTAAGCAAATTTCCAAACGGCGAAGATGAATAATTAATGAATGGAGTACTGAATAGATGCATGCGGAATAGAGGTACTCGAGTCTTTACTTTTATGTACCAAAAGAGTCACGGCACCGCAACTTAAACATCAGCAGAATAGCAACTAACATGCAATGACGGTATCGAGTGCAGCCCAGTGGGGATGCACACGTTCTTTCAAAATCACTCAAACTCACAATAGGAAGCAGAATGGAAAATTTACTACTTTTGCTTAACTGTACGATTTGTTTGGAGTTTGGTATTACTTTGTTAGCTAAACAGAGACCCACTGTGGGAGAATGAACCGGTTGATCTGTGTAATTATACACACAATTCATGTTACCAATAAATGGAGCCAATTCAGACCATCTTCTTTGACTTTGGATTTAATAACTAAAAGTTAGCGGGCTCTTATCTAGAGCTAAATGAACTGAAATAGTATACTGCCTTTTCTGAAAGCTTATTGCACAGCCCCCCCGTCCCTCATCCTGTCCTTAGTGTAAGGAAATATTTTCTTTGGTACTAGCTCAACTGTTCCCCGTAGAGTTTTCATTGAGGGTGTGTAGTCTTGAATTATTACGAAAATTAAGGCAGTCCTCAGGGCTGGGAAACGACTGGAACCAGGACCACGGCGATAAGACCAATATTCCTGTGCTTCTTAGCAATATGGGAGCTGGGCTTCGGAAAGGAGTTAAAAGTGAGCTTTAGATTGAGTGGGATAAGTAATCTGCTACACTAAGAATGGTTGAACAGACGTGAACAGAATGTGCTCGGAATCTGAAAATTTAGGACGTCTAACTTCTTAAAGAACTGATTGAATATGGCTGAAGGTGTTTGTACGTTTTGCTGAATATTTTGCAAACTTTGGCGACATATGATCACCTGCATTGTACTCACACATAAAATCAAGGCTACATGGCTTGTCACATTGCCATCCAAACTATTTATCATTCAAGTGTCTTAAATTTGCAAACAATTTGTTTTTTGCAGAAACATGATTTAAACATATTGAATTACGGTTGTAAAATACAATCGCATTTAAACATGAAATAGATTCCTTGCTGAAATGGATGCACTTTTGCAACACGGACAACTAAACTTGACAGCATTTGTACATTATTGATCTACCAAAAAGAAGCACAATGATAATTTTTCGTCAGTTGAAATATGCTTTGATTTTGTCGATACTGCCAATCGTGACTAATCCCTAAAGCGTCAGGCGACAGTTTGCGGCCATTAGCACTTTTTTGTAAATCATAGGGGAAAGTGGGGTGATTTATGCCAGGGAGGGGGGAGTTGTGCCACCCCCTGTTTCTAGGGAACCATAAAAGAAATTGGTCATGTGATCACGCATTTTTGAAGAGTCGGCCATTTTACTCATCCTGCAAAGAAGAGAACCTAATTGCTTGAGAGGTAAGCACATTTCAGTTCAAAAAACAGTTTTTTGTAAAATTTCTATGATCTAGGTTTTTTGATTGTTGTGTCTGAACAGTTATAGACAAGTTTGAAAACATTTCACACGTTTTAGTGCTTTGGTAAGCTACACTATGAGTCTATACAACTAGCATGACGTTAGCTCAAAACTGCTGGATGATGTTGGGGTGATTTGTGCCAAATGGCCTGGGTTAAGCTGTACCAGTCGCACCCCCACTTATGAATATTTTAAACATATTATTTTATTGTAATTGTACATTGTATTCTTACATTTTATCACTAAAACTAAAACATTCTTACTTTTAGACCAAAAATATAAATGGACCATCATGCCACGGAGTTATAGAAGGAAGACAGGCAGGGCATCCACTCCTCTAAATGAACACTCCTCATTCGCCAGGTGGTGAGGCAGACGAACATATGCAGGATGACATGAAAACGATATATGGAGAAGAGAAGGATAGACGGAAAAGAAATAAGGCCAGGATATAAACGAACTGGACTTGCCAATCAGGACAAACATACAGAGACAGAGCAGGCAGAACATATAAAGGCACTAGCAGCAACGTTTCACGGTCTAAGTCCCATGAAATGCCGTGAATGACATCGATATCCCTGCCTGCCGGATCAAATGTGAAAAAGCAGGTTGGGTTAAGTGTGCATTCATTAATAAACAGTAATAGGGAACATTAATAATTATTTTCCCAGGAAATGCTCATTAGCAGTTATCACCATGCAGATAGTTCACAGAGAAGCAAAACTGGGTACTTATTGTACTTAGAGCATATAGCTTCAACTTATGTAAATCCGAATGTAAACTGCAATGGCTCAGTAGGGGACAGATTAAGAGGTAATGCTAAAAATGCTAATTAACTAACTTACACACAGTTTCTGAGATCAAAATATACTGTTTTATTGCAATAATCAATGGTACAATTTACCCCAATGTACAGTATTCTCTCCAAAGGCACAACTTAACCCACACTGGGGGCAAGTTGTGTCACGAGACCATTTTTTTTCCATAAAGCTATATTTCTTAAATACTGTGTTTCAGATCCAAAGTGATTGTTCCCAGGGACACACCACATCCTGAAATATATGTACATATTTTAGTTGGAAGTACTACTGCCATGGCTTTAAGTAAAAATTTTAAGTAAAAACTGGCACAACTCAGCTCCTCTCCCCGACACATTTTGAAAACCAGGCAGAGAATGAATGGGTGCTGGTGGCACTGGTGAAAGGGGGGAAAATACTGGTGAAATAAAATCAATCAGTAAGTCACACTAACAGCGGCTCTCATAACACGAAGCGTAACAGAAATGCAGAATTATGGTGTAGAGCAGCATGCATGAAAACTGCAGAAATCATATGTCTGCGGGGACCTTGATGGGAATTGATGCGGTAATTCTTCCGTTCGGAAAAGAAAACAGAGTTGTAAAACCTGCAAGGTACTGATCCATAATTTATGGGTACATCGGTGCAACAAGCATAGATACCTAAAATGTCTCATGTATTTATTTGTAGGAATGAATAAATTATGATGTCATATTTGCCCATATTATATGCGTGCAAATTTACTTGAGTGGACATATTAATTATAATACATGTATAAAATATAAATGGATTTTGCATGGTTTACACGACAAATACTATCCATCTTCCAGATGTTATTAGGTTTTAAAGAAACTTTCAGAAATGATGAATAGACTGAGAGTGGATAAACACTTTCGTCCACTGTCTGTTAAGGCAATTGTGTCCGTTTCGGTGCTGTATCACCATTCATTTGGTGTGAAACAGACAAGTGGGGCTGTTTAAATTTCTAGGAAAAGGAACAGTGAACGCAGCGGCTATTAAACGCGGTTAAACATAGTGACGATAGCTAATTTTCATCTTCGTCGCAGGAAAGCGGAGGCTGACGTTTCTGCCATCTCCCCCCGCCAGGGTCCCCTCCTCTTGTTGAATCAACATAGTCACCCCAAGGCTTCCAATTATCGGCGTAAGAGGGTCGCAGCAGCGCACAGCATGTAAACAAAGCAATTAGCTCAGCAGCGAGCTGACGGGGAAGGAGCATGGAAATGAAGGGCTTTGTGACAAGCAGGAATCCCGCAGAGAGGGAAGTCTGATACAGAAAAGTCACTCTCAAGATTAGCCAAATGAAAACATCCACGGTTAAGAGACGGCTGCCGAGCTGCCAGTTCGGTTAATCTTGTCCGGTCTCAAGGTGCCTCAAGGCAAATATGAAAAGTCTCTGAGGTTGTAAAAAGTGGCCCATTCTTATGATTGTTTAACAAAAAACTGGAGGCTGGTGCAGTATTGTTGTTTACCTGTCACACCAGTACTGACCATGTGTGCAGGATACTGACAATGACAGAAAAAACAACCCCCCTCCCCCCGGGTGATATTGTAAATGGTAGTTCCCTGTTACCCGCTTTTACAAAATGGTTAGTCCCACTTAAGTCTACGGCTTATCAACCTGGGGACCCTAACAGTGAGCAATTTTGTTCTGAAGTACCATCCATAAATGCAAATGAAAACACGTATACATTTACATTTTTCACATATTTTTTAGACACTTTTATCCAAAGAAATATACAACTGAGGCAAACAGCACATTACAAATGTTCATTCTGCTAAGGGGTCAACTAGGCATTGGAGTAGCTGGGCTGAGTTTCCAATGAATGCACGGGTATAAGGGTGAGCAGTATAGTAGCAGGAGCTACAGAGGAACATCCAAATGTGGGTGAGCAGTGTAGGAGCAGCAGCTACAGAGGAACATCCAAATGAGGGTGAGCAGTATAGGAGCAGGAGCTACAGAGGAACATCCAAATGAGGGTGAGCAGTATAGGAGCAGGAGCTACAGAGGATCATCCAAATGAGGGTGAGCAGTATAGGAGCAGGAGCTACAGAGGAACATCCAAATGAGGGTGAGCAGTATAGGAGCA
>JAABNX020000059.1:982690-1041418 GCA_015163995.2 Mormyrus lacerda | reverse complement strand
GCCCTGAGACACAATACCATACATGAGTTTAATTGAAAAACAAAATATTTAATCTTTATGACACTTAAATATGATTTACATAATAATTTGGAACATGGTGTAGAAATGTTCTACCAGAAGCCCAGAAAGATACACTGCAGTGACCAAAGCTGCAGTTACAGGCTTTGGAGACACAAAACAGATTTATTATTGATCAATTATATTTATTACTGATTAATTGACATCTGTTTAGGCTTAATTAAAATTCAATTTTTAAAAAGAGGAATTCTTAAGTGTTTTAAAATGTAATTCACTGAATTATACTTGTTTTTGTGATCAGCTTTCCAATGGTGCTTCCATTCACCCTTGGAACTTCAATGTCACAGCAATACACCATGTGCAACACAGAATGGAGTATTTCACCATCGGACTAATAAATTTTGGGGTCTAGATCTTGACCTAATTAAGACTAATTTTATTTTAGGTTTATTCATTAAAATTCATTTCAGGGAACAAAGGTTACAATTCAGCCACTGAACTATGGCAGGTATTAGGTTTGAGTATTTCTACTTTTCAACACCAGGTGGGGCTACTGCTTGTCTTTATGTCTCAGAAACAAACCTTAAACATACACAAAATGTAAAATATATATAAGTGCAAATAAAATAAAATTTCAAATCAATGAATACACACAATAAGGGAAGTGGTGGCCTAAAGGTTAGGAAGCACACTTGTAGTTTTCTGGTTTGAATCCCGGACCAGCAAGGCATCACTGAGGTACTCTGAGCAAGGTACCGGCCCCAAGCACTGCTGCCAGGGTACTGAATTAGTGCGCATGTTTGTTAAATGGAAACATGTGGGTTAAATGGAAAGGACACGTTTCGTTGTGTAATGTGTCAACAATGATCATCGATCACCAAATTCTAAACACAAATGAAGACTTTCATCAACCAAACTACATTAGCAGAGTAACCACAAAGAAAAAGGATGTAATTTTATTGAATGACACCAAAATACAAAAAAAGCTCAGTGAATCAAGATGGCCACCACACAGATGTCCCATAATATTAACTGCTCTTGTGGAACTTTTTAATAGCATTTGCACTGCAGGAGTTCAAATATGTGACCATTTAAAAATATATATATATATATATATACCGAATTAACTGGGTTTAAGATGATTCTAGTGATGTATTTACATGGCTCTTATTGGGTAACATCCTTGGAATTCACGGGATGGAGCGGCAATCAGACCAAAAAACAAAAGCAGAATCGGACACAGAGGTTGTAACCCATGAAGAGTCACGTACTTAAACTATTTACCTGCCGTCTCACTCTTCTGTGTGTTGTCCTTTCTTTTCTCTGCTTTGTCACTCTTTTCACTGTCACTTTCGCTACTACTACTACTGCTGCTGCTGCTACTACTGCTACTGCTTTCGTCATCATCATCATCATCATCATCATCCCTGTCACCAACCGCAGGCTCTCTGGCATCCTGCTCAGCCAAGGGGACATGGGTGTCCCTTTTTGTTGCTGCAGTCTCCTGACCAGTCTTCCTCCCCGGCTGCTGCTCCTCCTCCTCCTCCTCCTCCTCCTCCTCTTTCTTATCCTCCTCCTGCTGCTGCTGCTTTTTCCACATCTTGGCCATGGCCAGGAGCTTGAGGTTCGGCTGGTTGGCTGAATCCTCTGGGAAGATGTAGTCGTAATATTCTTCCCAGCCCGCATCAGTCTTTGAGGGAAGAGAAATCAAAGGGTGCTTTAAGAAACATACTGGCACCAAAGACGAGAAGTCGCTCAAATCAAATACTTATTTAAAAAAGTCATACCACCAACATGGTGGCTGTAGGATTAAGTGCACAATTTAATCAACTGATGTTTACTGGTGACTACCTACTATTGTGTATTTGTGGAAACTACATATTCCTCCAGTACCTCCAGTCCATCTCTACATGTAAACCTTCAACTGGGTATGAGCACTGGCCAATAAACAGTCACTAATGAAGTGCAAACGCCATGGATCCTCACCCCATCCTCTGCAGTCAGCTTCCTCCTCTTTTTCACCTTCTCCGGCAGAAGCTTGGCGACTCGTTCTTGTGTCCCAATGCTGCCAAACTCGGCCTCAAAGTCCCGCCAGGATTCCAGCAGCATGAGGCGCTCTTCCTTCTCCTCACAGCTGCGCAGACTCCGGTTGGCCTCCTCGTAGATTTGCCTGCATCTCTCCAGCCGGTCTGGGGTCTCTATGGACAGCTCAAACTGGGCATAGCTGATCCAGACCTGTCAAGTTATTGGAGTTCATTACAGAACATCTATATGACAGTGTAAACAGAGAAATTAACCTTTCATAATTAGCTACAGGTCCATTTCTGCAAGAAAATGCAAATATGATTGCACCCGCAGCATCAGTGGGTCACTGGATATTGTGACCTATGCAATCACGTGGATGCTAACATTGGGCCTATGCAAGAAAGGTTTGACTTTCTGAAAGAGGGACGAAAAAGACAGATGCGGGTTGAATATCAAATAGAGAAATACAAGAACACTGATGGGTAACGTGGATGGGTAACATATGAGGTAGAATGGAGTTTCTAGGTCAATAAGATATGTGTCATGAATTGATTTAATGAATTGATGAATTACAGTTAATGGATAGAAAATAGAGGGTTGAAAAAGAAGGGAGACGGAGGATTAATAAGCAAAACATCTGGTGGAATGGAGTTTCAAGGTGAAGGGCTCAAATCACAGGAATAATAATGAAAATAATAATAAACACAAGAATCACATAATTAAATAATTAAAATCAGTTTGCCATTTGACCAGACTTAAGGTCAGGCTAATAACAAATCACTAAGAATGAGGGTTTCCATTCCCTGGTACCAGACTGGTACCAGTTCATGACTAGTATTCCACTGGGCAGTATTTCACTACAGGAAGAATTGGTTCCACTGCTGAGAAAGAATTGATAACAAAAAGGTTTTACTTTGTGAGGAAATGGTTTTTATTTGCGAAATCTGATGTGTATGGAAGCCCATTTCCGCCAGTAAAAGAAAAAAAAATGAAATTGAAAGTCGAAATTAAGAGATAAAAAAGAATCGAAAGTCATAATTACGAAGTCGAAATGAGATGTCATAATTACGAGATAGAAAATCAAAATAACGAGATAAAAAGCTGAAATTATGAAATACAAAGTCATAATTACGAATGAAAAATCATAATTACAAGACAAAAAGTCATGCTTTCACACACCAGTACAAATATCACATATTTGACTTGAGATCTCACTCTGTTTAACACAGGAATGGATGACTACATAGAGGATTACTTTAAACATGGCTTTACAACAAATGAAATAATTTGCTTGTAGAATTGCATGCCATTGTATTAAGCAAATGTACCCTTGAGAGGATTTTAAGCAAGAAGCAACTCTGGCAACGGAAGTATAAAATTGACGTGGCTGAGGTGGCAACCTTTATTGAACAATAGTGTAGGGAGTCCGGCAGTTGTATCTAACATTTAAAAGCATCACTCGTAATGGCTTACGTTTGAACTGCGTCTCTCCACATTGACGCCAATGAGGTCTTCAGCTGGACTGGAGTGCATGAGTACTTCCTATCTCGTAATTTCTATTTTTTTTTTTAATCTCATTTTTTCGACTTTCTATGTAGTAATTTTGGCTTTGTATCTCGTAATTTTGACTTTCTATTTCATTTTTTTTCTTTTACTGGCAGAAATGGGCTTCCATAGATGTGGACTGATGTACGGTAATTTACAAACTGCCGTACAACAGATGGCAACACAATCAATCTTTTTAACCACTTAACCATAAAGTCAATGCTTACAAGTAACAATGCTTGTAGATTAATAATACGCTTTACTATTAACTCATGTAGAACATTATACATATGAGACTAACTCATTATAGCAATTTAAAAAAAATGTCTATTATTAAAATAACTATTAAACTTAAAATTGTGTGTATGAAAGATGATTTACTACTTTAGGCAATAACCACACACGTTTGAACTCAGTTTCTAACAAATACAAACAAATAATGGATAAATAAAAGAAATCAATAATAGAATTTAAGATTTAGAATTTCTGAGTCAGTGTCTGACTCTGTTTGGTTACTTCAGAATGCATGTAAAATGTTAGGCATAACCAGACATTCCATATGTGCATCCCTAGTTTTTTCATATTATAACTTGAAGGAAAATAGGGTGGTTTCTGTAGAGAGAAACCCCTCACCTTGACGTGCTGTGTGCGCTGTAACAGTCTCTTGTAAAGCTCTCTTGTATTCTGATACTCCTCCTGCTCGATTTCAAAGTCGATGTATGACTTCCAAAGCACCTGAAATGTCAAAATACAAAGACTGAGGAAGAAATACATCATTTGAAATCACAACAAACCCATAGGGCAGGGAGGCTGACCTCAGGCATGTCCAGTCGTGGCTGCCCGATGGCCAACTCAAAGATGGCACGGGCCCTGTCCGTGTCCCCCAGGATGGTCTCCAACTCGGCAAACTTGATCCATGTGGTGCAGTTCTCCGGGGAGAACTCCAGGTATTTTTCATAGAGCTTGCGGCAACGGTCAAACTCTCGCAGTTGAAGTTCCAGCTCAATGTAGCCCTTAAACAGCTTGTTCTTCGGGCATTTTCCTATACTGGTGCCCTGGGGAGGAGCAAAAGAGCATTGCGACACTGTACCTTCAGAAGCCGCGGCTAAGCAGGACGAAAATGGCTGGCAGCCATTTCATTGGCGACTATTACTTACCAGGCCTCGCCGAGCAAAAGGCAGGTTTTTCTGTCGTATTTCAAACTGACCATATAGCAGCCATATTTTGGCAAAGGTGAACTGAAGAAGGGGGAAATGTATTAATGGCAAAGCAACCACGACCACTTTGCTGCAAGAAAAATGAATGTTGCAAAAACATTCAAAAAGAATGAAAAATAGCAATACAATGTATCACAATTTACCCTGTTAATAACCTATACTCAGGCATGCCCAAACCACTTAACGTGCCCCCCGTTAAAGATATTGAGTGCCTTTATGTTTGTTTATATTAATTCATTCAGGAGCAGGGGTAGCCACAACTTATACCATCACCCCCAGGCTCCACCAGTCACTATTCGCAGAACTTATTCGCACAACAGTTTACCTTTTTATGTGGGATTAGTTCAAGACACGCTTGGTAAACCTGCCTTGTCCTCTCAGGATCCTACCATTGGGTACAAAATGGTTTATGAATAAATCTAGTTTTAAACAAGTATAAACATGTGAAATGACAGCAAACGGTTGCAAGACAATGAAATTAAAACTTTTAAAACAATTACATACAAAATCTGACCAGGATGTACATATCAGAGGTGAACAAAACCTACCTTAACCTCCAGCTCTTCATATAAGGCATAGTTTACCCACAGGTAGATATACCTTCGCCAGTGTCTCTTCTCTTGTATTGGAGGGATGTTTGCTATAGCTCTCTCGTACACTTCCCTGACCGTGTCTGGGTCTGCATCACTCTCCACCAGACGCAGGTAATCAAACCAGGCATCGTAATTGTGGGGATTTGCCTGAACAAAGTCAGAGGTTTGAAAGGTGTCGGAACGAAAGGCAAACCCAAGTTTAATGCCAGAAAACCGCACCCTGCATCATGTGCCCATTTCTGTGCTCACCTTCACCTCCTCCTCATACTGGAAGCGCCTTTTGCTGACAATCACGTCCTCTATTCCCCTCCGGTCACCGAACTTCTTCTCAAAAATAGTGTAGCTCTTGAAGAGCTCCTGGGCTTGGTTCTTGGGGACCCGGTCCAAAGCGTACTTGTAGATAACCCGAACCCTCTCAAACTAGCACAAGTATGAAGGGGTGATCAGAATACATAAAAAAAATTGTGAGACAGAAAACCAAAATCATAACCTAGTCAGAGGCTAAATATCCACAAGGAGACATGCTTAATTATTAATTTCCTTAAACTTTTAGGCCTGATAATGTAACACAACAATGAAAATTCTGATTTGAAAATGGGGAAAAGAGTTAGTGACAAAGGAATAAATTAACATTGAAAGAAAGAAAACAATATTAATAAACATCCAGATTTATGCTCAGTGGGACGCACTGACACACTGTGATATACTCCATCAACATGATAAATAAGGCTGAAAACAGAACAACCGTAATCTAGCGGTTACCTCTTTCTGCTTCTCTTCAAATTTGGAGAAGGCTACATAAAGGTTTTCATCGATCTGTTCCTCCCCAAAAAACTCCACGGCCCTCTCGAACACCTTCCGGCTGTGCGCAATGTATCCATGCTTCTCCTCAAAGCGGGCGTACTTGACCCAGTTCTTTACTTCAGGGTGGACGATGACAAGTGCCGCGGAGTTAAGAATCATACGCGATGAAGGCAGCATTGCATGCTTCCTATAGTCAAACAGAAGTTACGCTCATACGAAGAAAAGCTAAATCAGAACACACCCATGCATTGCTTCTTGCACTGCCGGGGCGGCACGCGGCACACCTCCCCAAAGGATATATTGCTCATAGATGGAACGGGCCTTCTCCACTTCCTTATACCGCAGCTCGAAGTTAATATAGGAGTGCCAAGCTTGCTCTTCTGGCTCCCACTCCATCCAGCGCTCAAACACCTGCCTGCAGCCTGCGACATTTCCCAACATCTCCTCCATGTATGTGTACTTGTACCTGCCCAGGGAAAAACATCGTACGGTAAATGGAAACAATGTAACAAGCAGCTCTACATTGTAATGGGAGAGTGTAAACAATGTAAAACAGGCAAAGGAGACCTGGAAAGAAAATGCAGTCATGCTCATTTTTTATGGAAACATCAATATATCAGTAGAGAATACACGAAACGTTATAAATAATTAAAATGTATGCATACAAAAGGCAGTGGGGATTTGAGACAGACACATACCAGAACTGGCTGACACGGGGCAGGATGGTGATAGCTCGGTCCCAGATGTTGCGAGCATGATTCACCTGTCGATTCTTCATTTCCATTTCGGCATATTTTAGCCACAGTGTGATATTCCGGTGGTCCACATCCAGCGCTCTCTCGTAGATGGAGCGTGCTCTGGTTCAATAGTATATGCAAGTTATAAACACCAAGTAGAGTTTCGAGGAAACCAAGTTTTCAAAGCTAGCAATCAAATAACACTGTACCTTTGGACTTCTTTCAGGCTCTCCTCCCATTGTGCGTATTTTATCCAGTTACTGATGACAGTTCGGTTTTTTCTGATGTTGTCTTCAAATCCCTGCCAAAACACAAAAATGTGACTATCTTCAGGAATAAAAAGTTACCACATCAGCAAGGTATTACCATAACAACCCGGCAATAAATCAACTATACGTATCGGACACGTAAAGAGAGAGGTAGAATACAGTAATAATTATAATTACTTCAATTATTCTAGAGTATCTAGACGTTGCTTTCTTACAAATTGTGTGACAACAGAATGCTTAAATACTGTTACCTTCCGTTTCTTTAATTTGTAATCGTTTAATTCTTCTTCATCTGTAATCTTTTGCTTGGGCGGTGGCGGCAAAAGCTCGAGCTCCCTTTCTTTCGCTTCTCGGAGGAGCTGTTCGGCAGTGATCTGAACCTCCGCCGGAGCTTTATTTTTCACCTGCGAAAAGCAGTCGGAACATCACACTCTTTCGCGGGCAAATAGTAACATGCTTAGCCAACAAGTTTACCGAGGACTGTTTTATTGCAATGATCAACAATTATTTTAGTAATTTTCAGAAAGACATTCCACATTTCTTCATTTCATTTTCACATACATGACTAGCATTAGCTACATCATAACATCTCGACTTTACAGGCCTTACTAACATGCTGTTAGCTAGTTCGCTAGCCAGCTAGCTAGCAAGTTCATTTTGAACCTATCAAATACCTTTGCCACTTTTGGTATTCGCTGTTTTCCCGCCGCCGTTGACGCCATGACTGTCAGCTACTATACTGTAAATATAATATAATAAATTAAACAATTCCTAATTAATAACTCGAAAAGTCGAGCGATCCAAAATATTTAAACTGAACGACACACACACGTCGTACATGAACTCTGACCTTTTGTGCGTATGACGTCACGGCGTCCTGTTACTATGGTTTCGGCTAATGGAAACGTTATACTGAAAAGAAAACTGACTACAACGACAAAGTTTTAAGGTAAAGTAGAACATTCATAATGAAGAAAAATCCATAGGCCTACATATAAATACATAAATCACTTTCCGTGTATCCTAACCTATATGCATTGTTTTATTTATTGAATAGCACTTTAGTGTATTGGTGTGATAATGCTAATGAGCTGTCAACG
The DNA here is from genome assembly GCA_015163995.2 of Mormyrus lacerda. Taxonomy (NCBI): domain Eukaryota; kingdom Metazoa; phylum Chordata; class Actinopteri; order Osteoglossiformes; family Mormyridae; genus Mormyrus; species Mormyrus lacerda. Next base: position 1,033,110 of record JAABNX020000059.1, on the reverse strand, counting down.
TAACATAAGTACATTTATGTTTAATTTACAAACGAGAGGAGGCCATTCGGCCCAACTTAACTAATAGCTCAGAGCTGTTAAAATCTTATTTAGCTCTGATTTAAAGGAACCCAGGGTTTTAGCTTCTGCTACACTAGCAGGAAGACTATTCCATACTTTAACTACACGCTGTGTAAAGAAGTGCTTCCTCAAATTTGTTTTAAAATATTCTCCTGCTAATTTACACTTATGTCCACGAGTTCTAGTATAGTTCTTTGTTATTCAAACAAATTGGAATTTTGAAATGTCATAAAATTAATGTGCATATGACTTTTTTAAAATTATGGCCAGCAGACAAAGACACACTGGAACTTTTGGTTTAATATTTATGAGTACAAGTTTTCTCCATTTGTAGTCTTGTTTATTTATTTAGATTTAAAAAATGAAAACAAAAAAAAAAGACGTCACTTCTTTAAGTGGAAAAGTTGAGACTGTAACAGTGAGGAGAGCAGAATCTGCAGACGCCTTGGAAATCAGTGGCCTGGTCTCTCCATCTACAATTGCTATATTCGGAAGAGTTAATGTGCTCAATCTGCTGTAAGTATATCGCTTAACATCTACTTTCATTTTATGTTTTATGGGCTGCCATGACATATGAGGCAACATATGACTCAGCGGGTTAAGACTGTTATTGGAAGGTTGCTGGTTCAAATCCCATGGTTGGCAGAATGATGTCACCATTAGGCACCCTCAGCAGAGCCCATAACATCAATTGACATTCCACTGGCTGACCCTGTTGTTTGAGTTGTATGTCACATAAGATAAAGACATCTTCCAAATAAATAAATGAACTGCAATGTAAATGTATGACCTAATCCAACACAATTCGAGGACTAAAAGACAATGCTAGAAATTGTGCATATTATGTGTATAATGATTGTGCTTTTTGAATCTTTTCCTATTTCACACACTCATTTTACTAACAATATTCGGTAACACTTTACAACCTAATTAATAACCAGATTATAAACCATTCGTAAACTCTTTATATGGGTAGCCTTATTGTAAAGTGGCACCCAATATTCTAACAATAACCTCTAATTGGCATGTCCTTTATTATTGACTTTTAGGGAGAGGGCTAATTTTGCAATCACATTGAGCAACACCAGAAATGAAGTTCTTGCCCATGCGGCCTTCCTCGACCACCCTAGCGTAGACCTAGTGGACCAGGGCAGTTGGGAGCCATGGTTTCATGAGCATTTCAGGATTGACAAATGCACAGTAAGTAGGCATTATTACTTCACTTTAATGATGCACAAAGCATTAGCAGAGGCAGAAAAATATTTCTCGCAAGATATTTTCAACAGATCAGCTCATTTGACATTTACCAGAATGTTTTACACTTTGTGTTCCATCAGCCACTGAACTCGCTGTTCATGCACCTTTTTGTGGCACAGCCAGCCTTCTCTATTGGGAGTGCTAAAGAGATTGTGAGGTGAGACAACCAATGAACAGCTGCAGACCAAGCTTGCACTTGCTGAACGTCTTTTCACCAGCAGTGTAAAGCAGTGTTTCACAGTCCGATCCACGGAGACCCACAGGCAGTCTATGTTTTTGCTCCCTCCCAGCTCCCAAAAAAATGCAGACTGTATGATAAGGAGCTCAGAGGGAGCAAAACATGGACCAGCTATGGGTCCCTTAGACCAGTATAGCTAAAGGGATAATGGGGTATCCATCCATCCATCCATCCATCCATCCATCCAACCATTTCTTTCCCTTAACTGCATGTCCAGTGCAGTATTGCAAGAGCCTTGACCACTGGGCAGGAAGTGGCTATGCCCTGGATGGGATGCCAGTCCATTACAGGCACACGCAGAAAGAACAATACAGAGGCACCAGTTCACTTAAGCCTCCAGTCCCCAAGTTAAGAACACCTGGCTTTCGGATAACTCATACTTATGAACAGGCTCTCATAAAGCCTGTTACATTAAAAAAATCAGGTTAAATGCAAAGGTTCATAATAATGAACACAAGCACTATTTTGTGAGGCTTCTGAAAACATTGCATGGCTTCTGCAATTCGTTGTCTCGAGGTCCAGTACAGTACCAAATTTACTTTTATATTTATGGTATAATGATAATCATCATGATTTATGATTATTATTAGTAGTAGTTGTAGTAGTATTGTCATTGTTACTATGCACTGTATTTATTTTTCCAACTTACCTACAAATTCGACTTAAAGACAGACTTCAGGAATGGATCTTGTTCATAACCTAGAGACAGCCTGTATCCAAAGGGGATACAAGGAGAACAATCAAACTTGGGCTTTCAGCTAAACAAAAGATTATACATTTCAGATGGGTATTTTAAGGCTCCTGGAGCAATCTAGCAATATTAGCTGCTATAATGAGGCATTTCACATGCCATTCACCAGGCATGGTATATTTCCTGGTATCAAGATATCTTATTTTATGTATAAAATATTTTTTGCCTACTTTTTTTACAGGACAGTATTCAGTGCCATAACTTACCTGCACTACATTTTACTGGTTACACCCAGCATGAATATGCTTGGTAAGACAGAACAAACTTCCTACCTCTTGCCAGAAAACTATAATCAACCAATATTTTATATATGTAAATCATTTTATGAAATTTTGACCATCCAAATCACTGTTGTCAGGAACAGGCCAATGTGTGAATAAATGTGTATCCATGCTGCTTGTTTTAGAGCCAGTGCTGACTAAAATCTTCGAGCCCATTGAGGTCACCCGGGACCCTGAGCGTCAGTGTGCAGTGTTCGTGTGTCACAGGCACCCTCACGTTCCGATACTGCATGTGCGCAGAGCCAGGTCACTGTCACACTTCCTGTTTTGCATTTATTTTTATCTATGGTACCAGTCAAAAGGTTGTGCACACTTGCTTGAAACCATAATTATTTATTCTTCAAACTATACATTCTTGTCTATTAACAGGAGCAGGAGTCGATCTTTGGAGTCTAAATTTGAAATATTGTTCGTTCTCACTTTATGCAAATTTAAATTACACTATATTAAAATAATGCCATATATTTTCAAATATGTTCTTCTTTAAATTGCATGTAAAGTCCCAATAACATTCCTTGCATAGCTATGCAGTCTGTATACCCCGGTCCCATAGCACAGGTATGGGACATGGGACAGAAAAGTCAAAGCAACTCACAGAAATCCTACATTTCAGGAAAATGGTGCAGAAGCTCTAGATGGAAATGTTCTGTGATTGTTTGCTGAATGTTAACTGAATGTTTTATGCTTTTTGAAGCTGTTATTAAAGCTATATTAGGAATTGATGATTTAGATGATTTTCTGTTTAATTGATCGCTGCAGTGGTGCGTGTGTTTTTTTTGGCAGATGCTATTTGCACCCAGAAATCCAAAAACGCTATTTTCCCCCAGGGTTGGATAGCTCATGTGGCTATTTGCACCCTGGTGTATATAGCAGGCAGATGCCATTTACATCCAGGTGCCAATAGCCAAGAATGCAATTCCATTTAAATTTCCATGGCTAATGCCATTGAATTCAAACAGGTTTTAGGTAACTATTGTTAGAACAAGTGTACATTTTATGTTTAATGTACCCTACCTTTTATCTATGTATCCCACTTTGACACCTTCAGTGATGTGCAGTCACGCAAACAACACAGTTGTACTCAAGCATTTGACTGGTACTGTACAAACATTTAACTTTATAGGTCCAGGCATATACTACTATATATGCTTTTGTAGTATCCTTGTGTTTCTTTGGCTGATCTTGCAATGGTAATTAAGACATATGCTCCAGGGATGTCTTTAATCAAGCTGAAAGCATTAGCTACTGTACTGTAAGCATATAACCTCTTTTTCTAGAGTTGAAGATCATGATGATCTCACTGCAATATTAGCAGAGCGGAGTGGGACACTCTCTGATGACTATGGGCCCTACTTTTTGGCTGAGCTCATAGAAGCTCAGGATGAGGACCATCAAGCTGCAGTTTGCGAGGTTTGTCACCCTCACTACTATTTGTTTACATGATGTACCTTATTTGTCCCCAGATTCATCACTTTTTGGTGTTTCCTGGTTGGTGTTCGTGTCCGTTGAAACATTTTTATGCATTTAAGAGCATGAATTGTGCGTTCAGAGGATGTAGACTCACCAGGAAGTCCTGACCTTGATGTAGTTGGGCTTGTTACCCTTTGTTTGGGAGACTCTCTAGGGTTCTAGTCTCACCGCAGGCCATCCCCAGGAAATACATTACTATAATTTCACAAATAATATCTAGCTCTGGATTTAACGCAAAGCTGAGTGCGTTTGCGTGTTTACAGAATGAAGGAACGCCAGTTGGCTTCATCAGCGTGAGTGCCGACATCAACCTGAAGCTCCTTGACGAGTGCTTCGAACTTGACCCATTCGATGGCCTTCGCCGGCGCACCCCACCAGGCCCGCATGAGTCCACTGGTGTCTCTACAGAAAGGCCATTTCTGCAGGAGCCCAGCCCCCACAATCATCCAGACCGAGAGGTACGGGTACTGTGACCCTGAGAATGAAGTACCGATCCTGTACAGGAAATAAAGAATCCTGCCTGATCCATAGCTTGTAGGTTCAAGTCTCAAACCCTATGGTAGTATCCCTAGCTAGGGAATCACTTCTTCAATTTATATACAGTTGAATTTTTAAACAGGGATTGTAGTAATACAAAGGATTTTTCTAATACTAAGTACATGGGTTTTCAATTTATGACAGCTGCATTCTGGAAATGTGCTAATATTTCAAATTTTAAAAATAAAAAATAACCATGCAGTTGGCTAATGTTTGGCATTTGTTTGGAGTTTAAATAGGATATATGGTATTATTTTAAAGTTATGTATTTTAACTGTACTTCGGGCCCAGTGTTGCAAGCTAACCATACTCATTAGTGATGTCATCCTGTAAGTTATGTTCTCCTTTGCTGATAGGGCTACCGCTAACTTCCTAATTGTTTCAGACGAATGCCACAAAGGACCGTGTCTCAGAAGTTTGCCAGCATGCTCCAAACGCCTTCTGCATCCAGCTCTTTTTTGTTGACAGGAAATATGAAATGCGGTGAGTTGAAGGAATGAGGGAATCAGATCTGTCCTCTGTGTAGCCGTAGGTTTATTTTATTTATTTTTTTCATTAGTTATATGAAAATGTGTAACTATAATTACAGTATTTGTACAAAAAAAACTGAAAAGTTTACATCAGAGGTTCACAAATTACAGTACGGTACGCGTGTCACTGGTAGTAGGCGAGCTCCCTCTAGAGGTATCTCGTTTTATGACGTGATAATGGTGTTGACAGAGAGCCTAATTCTGCGGTGTAAAAAGTTGAGCCACATAATCGCTCTATAAAATAAATGAAAGATCAAGCAGTTATTCATTTTCCTTCGGTTGAATGATCGCGGAAAGCCTGATGGGAAGCTTTGGCGATGTGAGACGGGTTCGTCTCCTGTCAGTTGGCGTCCTCCCCGGGTGAGTCCCCGGCTCAGTCAGACAGCTGTTAGGAATCGCGGAGCGGAGCTGTCATGCCGACTGCTGCCGCTGCCATTCGGCCGGAGACTGATAAGCGTGTCGCGTGCGCTGACAGCTGGCCGGGGGGGGGCGTGAGATGGCGCACGGCGGGGACCCCCGCTGCCATGGGCTGCCCGTTGGCTGAGGGTCGTGTTGTCGGCCGGATGCCTTGTCAGTCATCTGTTCCCCTCTCTCCCTCGTTCCTGTTCACAGCTCTGTGGACTTCCTGCCGCACGTTTTCGGCTGCTTCCCAGTGAGTATGCGAAGAACGGCACGGGAATTTTATTCGTGACAAGCCGGACAAGTAGCGGCAGCGCATCAAGTGGTTGAAACTACACATATTTTCTTAGGCAAACAAACAAGCACATAAAAATAAAATGTAATTATGCAGTAGAACCGCTTTTATTTGTTATTTTGAAAATACGACAAGACATAAACGAACTAAGTAGCCTAGCTGCATTGCGCCAAGTGTCCTCCAGCCACCCCCTATCTGCTCAGCCTATAAATATGAGAAGGGAAATAACAAAATACAACTATAGGTTGATCAAGTCTTGCTCAGGTCCCCGAAAAGTGTTGTTTACATAATCATGAAAAAAATCTTCCGTTTTGAATGCGGTAACTACTGCCACGGGCTCTCGACTGCAGGACCGTGACTTCTGCATCATCACCGTGCCCAAGACAGCTCCCGAGCCCCCGCTGCTGCAGGCCTTCCTCCGCGTGGCCCCACGCGGCAACAGCGTCCTGCCTCACGAGCTCTACGTGTGTCACCGCTCAGGGCTGCTCAAGTGCGTTAGCATCCCGGCCGTGAATGGAGTTTGCACTTTGTCACCCAACCAGAAAATACGAACATAATAACTATTATAGCAGTGATCAAACAGAGAGTTCTCGCTTCAGGTATGTTAGAAATACAGTACACAAAAACAAAATAACGCCAAGTAGGCTGTCCTCTTTTCATTTCAATCACATTCTTTGAGTCGAATCCACGCAATATTATTGGAGTGTTTCTAGAATGCAACTCCCATGTAAATTGAGAACCAATCAATGTTGATTCAAAAGTCATAGATCGGAACCATCCATGAGTATTTGTGCAAGATGTTGAAAGTGAAAAGCCGGCAAGCATACAGTATGAAGCACATGTCATTGGAAGTTGCTGGCAATGCACCCTGCCTGTTATCTCTGTCTCAGGACCTTCCAGGTCAGGGCGGCCCTGTCATCAGACAGACCTGCCATTGAGACCCTGGTGGAAACTCTCACTCTCCATGAGTCTATCTTGGGGGACCTAGACATGTTCTACCAGGCCCGGCAAGACCCAGTGAGTTTTCGGAGTATTTTAAATGTGCAAAGTGCAAGTTTTTTAATTATGTGTATAAATTAATTTAATGTAAGTCTGCTGTACTGTTAAGAACATTCCAGTTAGAATGGCAGCTCTTGTTTATTCACGATACGAATGACCTGAATAATTAAGAATCATTTTTGAAACGGTCTGCCTTTCTGAATAAGAATTAAATGTCCAATTAGGTTGATACTGCCAGCCGCTTTGCGGAACGGCCCCTGCTTTGGCAGGCTAATTAATTTGCGGCTTTAATTAAAGCCACCGAAACGGGCAGCAGAATTGCCAGTCACCGGCAGACAGATGAAATCAGCTCGCACTCTGGTACAGAAATTGGATTTTCACCAAAAAGTGAAGCAATTAATGAGCGAGAGGCCTGGTGAGGAGGTGGGTGGCAAGACCATGGGAGGTGCTTTCCTTGCTGGTGCTAATGGACAGGCCTCTGTCTGATAGGACGGGACTCTTCTGCAGGCATTCCTGGCTCACATCCAGGGACAAGTCGTCGGTTTAGTAATTATCAGGAACGAGGAGGTTGGACTAAATTATTTTCCCCATTCTCACATTTTCCCCCTTTTCTTTCTAGTCGTCTGATAGCTAAACAGTTTAGAACACATATACTTATCGTTCTGGATGCTATCTGTATATCTGACTTTGTAACTAAATACTATTCACAGTAGCTTTGGACGTTTTTCTTTTAGTTTAAATCTTGTTAGCCTTCCTAAAAGAAAAGTTTGTTTGAAATAGAATAGAGCGTTATTGTTGTTTGCAGCCTCCAGGCCGCTTTAACTCACTCTCACTTCCTGTCCCAGGACGTTGAGTATATCCAATCCCACTACAACATCGAAAACTTCATATACTTCAGCTATCACCACCGTGAGGAGCATGGACGGCTCTGCCACTTTGTCCTCAACCCTATCTTCCAATGCTATGCCAGGCACTTCCTCAAGGAGGCATTGCGACTTGGCCAGAAGTCTTGCCTCTACTATACCGTCTATACCTGCAACCAAAGTCCTGAGGTGAGAAGCCCACATCCTGGCAGGGTCTTGTCATGGGGTGAGGACACCCTTCCCAAAGAAGGTTCTGGTACAGGTTTTGTGGCGACCATGTCGGTTGCAAAGTGTCCTACTTTTTGCTTATGGGATCTATGAATGACCCTTCTAAAAACTCCAGGGGGAGAGCCTCCAGTAGTGTCAGAGTCACTTGGAGTCAGGGATAAGCAGCAGTGGGCAGGGCCAAAGCTCAGTCACAGAGACAATCACTGCTGGAATCACGCTGACGTGTGTTTAGTAATCCGGGACTCTATTAGTTTAATGTTGCTGGACTCATGCTGACTTGTGATCAGCCTTGGTCCTGGGATTCGTTAGGTAAAATTTGACTGGATGTGCACCATTTTATTACTAACTGGTGAATACTTCTCATTGTGTGGCGAAAAAATCCGTATGTAGTGAAAATCTCCTAAAGCCAGCTGCTTCATTCCTTCCCTTGGTAGGACAGCATGTAACGATAGGCAGCTCTTCCTTGCTTGTGTTTAACGAGCCGTTAACATGATCCTACAATATCACCTTCTCTTGGCAGGATGCAGCATTCCCTGGATCCTCTCCAGCTCCGGTGCTCAGCTGCATGGTTCCTGTTCGGCCACGCCGGCAGATCTTCTACCCCCTGGAGGAGCTCGGTGCCAATGCACCTTCTAGGCAGATTACCACGGAGCGGGTGGGTGACCTCGCAAGTCCGACACCCAACAGGTGCCATAAGCAACAATGGCATTTAAACATTAGTACAGTAGCTGAACACAGACTCTATACCAAGGAAGCTACAAGTGAAATTGATCACAAAAAGGCCTACGATGTGATCTACATAGGTTTCCAGAAGGCCTTTGATGTTGTCCCCCACAAATGGCTCTTGCTAAAGCTCAAAGCTGCAGGGATTTTAGGAACTGTGCAGCTTGGATTGAAAACTGGTTAACTGAAAGAAAGCAGTGTTAAGTGGGGTACTGCAGAGTTCAATTTTAGGACCACTATTGTTCCTAACTTACATTAATGATATTGATAACAATACATACAGTAAATTGGTTAAATTTGCAGACAACACCAAGGTGGGTGGTGTAGCAGATACTGATCTAGCAGCAGAGAGGCTACAACGGGATCTGGAATTAATTAATGACTGGGCTGATACCTGGCAGATGAAATTTAACACAGATAAATGTAAGGTAATCCATGCAGGGAGCAGAAATATAAAGTACAGATATTTTATGGATTCCACAGAAATAAAGGTAGCTAATTACAAGAAAGATCTCGGTGTGTATGTTGATGCTTTCATGTCCCACTCTCAACAGTGTGGGGAAGCAATAAAAAAGGCCAATAGAATGTTGGGTTATATCTCTAGGTGTGTGGAGTTTAAGTCATTGGAGGTGATGTTACAGTTATATAATTCCTTGGTAAGACCCAACCTAGAATATTGCTTGCAGGTTTGGTCACCATACCTTAAAGAGGGACATTGCTGCCTTAGAAAAGGTGCAACAGAGGGCTACGAGAATGATTCCTGGTCTAAGAGGAATGTCTTACGAGGAGAGGTTGGCTGAGCTGAATCTATTTAGCCTTGAGCAAAGGAGACTAAGGGGGGACATGATCCAGGTCTATAAGATTCTAATGGGTCTGGAGGCTGTTCAATATTAGTTTAAGTACTAGAACTCGTGGCCATAAGTGGAAATTAGTGGGAGAACGTTTTAAAACAAATTTGAGGAAGTACTTCTTTACACAGCGTGTAGTTAGAGTATGGAATAGTCTTCCTGCTAGTGCAGTGGAAGCTCTAACCCTGGGTTTCTTTAAATCAGAGCTAGATAAGATTTTAACAGCTCTGAGTTATTAGTTAAGTTCTCCCCAAACAAGCTTGATGGGCCAAATGGCCCCCTCTCATTTGTAAATTTCTTATGTTCTTATGTAAGTCTGTTGAATATGGTGTGTATCTGTATGTGTTTTCAAGCAAAGAGTGAAACACTGAGGAGTGTCTGTATGGTGGGACCTTGTGCCTGCACCCTGAGGCCTGTACCTGTGAGGTTATCTCCAAAAAGAAAGATGACAGCTAAAAGAGTGTTTCTAAATAAACTGAACTGGTTTAAATTCGGGTACAAAAGAATTATGAGTAGGAGTGGAGACATTTTTTTGCAGAGCATCAAAGCAGAGAACATACTGACAACCCACACACAGCACCAGAACTGCACGGTAGAATCCTATCACCATTCTGCATGTAAAATCCTCATTTAGGCTCCAGTATCTGTGAGCTACATCATCTGTTTAATTTTTGCTACAACTGTTTAATAAAATGTATGATTTTTAAAGAGTTACGCTCTCAGGTTATCAAAGCAAGATGCCACCTCACATGCACTAATTTACGGGAAAATCCTGTGACTAAACTATACATTGTTCAACACGAGGGGGCGCTGTTTAGTAAAGCACAAGCTTAATGTGTTTCTGGCTTAGGTATTGTAAGATACCCGAATGCCGGACGGCTCAGACGATACGTAGTGGTTAGAGAAAGTCATATCAAAAGGGTGCTAGATTTAAATAAGAGATTTTTAACAGAAATGAGACAAGACCAGAAATAAATAATAAGATTATGCATACAGTAATACTAACAAATCGTTAGTCATGTTGAAGAAAATTTAATTCATGGAAGGCAATTCATTTTAATAGGGTTAAAGTAATGAGGCATTTGGAGGTAATTTAATCAGCAATTATTAATAATGAAAAGTACAGTTTTAAAGTTTATAATCCATCTTTTGTGGGACACATCATCACATGACAGGGAAATTCCTCCATACGAGCACAGAAAGCCACTGCTCACATAATCAAAATACAAATAAAACATCTCACTTTTCACCCACCCGTGAGCATCAGCCCAGGCCGCTTGAAGTCCTCTGTCCGGCAGCCTATCTCCCCGTGATGTCTCTTGCGCCCCCTGCAGCACACATGGCCCTTGCTGCTTCCATGCCCCCTGTCAGCATGTCCTCTGTCATGTGCTTTGGTGTCCCATGCATGGAAGCCCGGTACAGCAGGTAGAGTGTAGCATCTGTTTTGAATAGGTACAGTGAATATGGACAAAACTGCAAAGGGCTCATACTGTACATCGACTTCAACAAAACTCCCACAGAACCTTACGGTAATGTTTTCCAACCTGGTCCTCGAGGACACCCAGACAGTCCACATTTTTCCTCCCACTCAGGTTCCAGTAGGGAGATGGGAGGGAGCAAAAACATGCTAACTATCTGGGGGTCCCCGAGGACCGGAATGAGTAACACTGACCTAGGAAACATCTTGGTGGTCCTGAGCACGTCTGAAGAATACTAGATTACTGAGGTCTTAAAACATCATAAAGGAAGCATCCATCCATCATCCATCTTCTAACAGCATCCAGTAGATGATGGCTGGCAGTCTGGAGCCTGTCCTATGCAGTACTGGGCAGGAGGCAGGGGGCCACCCTCCACAGGAGGCCAGTGAAGAAGAAGAAGAAACATTATCCAATCCATCCATCTTCTAACAGCTTATCCCAGTCAGGGGTGGAGGGAGAAGAAACATTAATTACTTTGAAATTTAGTTGACATCCCTTTTAAGATTCAGTCAACAGACCTAATGTGTAAATGCACCATCGGCATGTTTGTGTTTAAGTTTGAATGAGCGTGCTGAAGAGGTGGTTGGCTGGTTATTTTATTAAGTGATGCATTAATACAATATAATAAATTATACCGCTGTCGTCTCGGTAACATATAAGCAATATCTGCTGATTTATATATGCCAAAATATTCCGCAAGTTAGTATTGACTGCAGTGATTATATATAACCCCTTTGTAGCGTAGCATCACAGTCGTGATTTATAGGTGTCATAAGTATACTCAGTGGCCATTTTGATAGCCGCACCTGGCTAGTACCAGGTAGGACCCCCTTTGTCTCTAGAACCTCTTTAATAGTAGAAAGTTTGTGTTTTCAGAGATGCCTTTCTGCATTCCATTGATGTATTGAGCTGTCATTTTTCTACTTGTGGCCTTCCTGAGATTTTTAAACATTCCTCTGTGACTTCTCTCAAACATTTTCAACAACTGAAATGCTGCCGACTGGATGTTTGTTGTTTACTCTCTGTAAACTCTAGACCGTGTAATATGTGGAAACCTCAGGAAGATGGCTATTCCTGAGATGCTGGAAGCACCAGTAATCACACCACTCGCTTAAATCCCGCATCTTAGCCGTTCTGATGTTTTGCAGCACAGTATGGCGACCTCCAAAACCTGCCTACGTGCCGCACATATTCATCCTCAGCCAGCTGCCATTTGGACAGCCGGGCTGTTAGTGCTAACGAGCAGGTGTACCTAATAAACTTGCCCTGAGTGCACGCGCTCCACGCCTCAGATTAGCAGATGTACCCGATTTTCACTGTTGTTCCACTCCAGAAGTCGTCATTCTGCCCTCACAGCAACCCGGGGGCTGCAAGGTTGTGAAGCAGATAAGAGCCGTCAGGCCCTGTCCTGGCCTCCAGCTGTAAACCACGGTGCCTATTGTCTGCCCGTTAATTAAGTTTAGGCCACCTGTCCCCTGTCTGTCTTTGCTGTATCACATTACCACCCACATTAGTTTTACATCTCGCCGGCCATTGGGTTCATTTAAAGGATTCGAAAGTGCCTGGTGTCATAGATGGCAACACCTGCACAGGTACTACTGCACAAGGACGCTGTAATGCTGAGCCCCGGGGAGTCTGTTCCACTCTGTTCTTTACCAGCTTTGTTTTCTTTTGTAAATGCATTTCTTGTTAAACACTGAATATGAAGGAGTCGGTAAACCTGGAGGATGGACTGATGTTATCAGAAGTAGTTCGAAATAACCTTCTTGTTCCTACTTGCTCTTTTTTTGTTCTACTGATGTTGCTCTTATGGAGGTCAATGCATTTTAGGTATTTCAGTGACCAATAAAAATGAATACGTGAAGGAAAGCAGCTACTTTTTGTGCTATAAGTTTGTCTGTGATTGAAATCTGAAGTGTCTCCATCTCAGTTTATCTCAGCATTTCTAAACACAAACCCCAGGTCTACATGCATACGGAGCTGATTAGATCATGCCCCAGGGGGCTACGATCTCTGCCCAGTATGGTGTGTTGTCGACCCAGTCTGCCTGATTACTAGCTCTCAAGGACCAGTCAGAGCAGCAAACTCTCCAATTGCTGGTGCAGCTGGACGGCGCCCAGATTCACCGTTGGCATTTCACAGAAGTGAGATTCCCTCACGCACTCATCTCATCCATTTTCACGGTGTCCCTCACGTTAGGAACCTTTGGCATTTGGAAATGTCACCATATGACATGAGGGACAGACGGCAGCCTCAGATGTTACGGCTTTTAGCTGATGAGCTCGATGGTGGAATCTCTTTTTGTGCTCAAGTGTGAGTCATCTCTGCGCACCCTGGGAGTGTCACTCTGTATTAAGAACAGTGAAAATTCAACCTGTAGCGGAACACAAATGGCAATAAAAGTGTGCGAATGTTCCCAGTCCATTCAGTACCTGTCGTGGTATTTTTAGAACCTTTCTAGAGCCTTCATGTGAGATCAAAGGTAACTTCACTTGAAAAAAAGTGATGAATAAGTCTTATTTCTGTGTTATGGTGCCATTTAGATCCACACTCTGATACCACATTAATCTACATTTCTTTCCTTTCTTATCAGATGCCATATGCATTGTACCACTTTAACAGAAAACTGACAATGGAGCCAAAAATAACCATCAACTCCAGAATTGTGGTCGTCGGAGCGTCAGACACTGGGATATCCTTTCTGGAGGCACTGTGCTTCTGGTATGTGATTTATAAGCCTAGAGTCCAGAATGGCAATGTATTATGACTTTGGCATTTTCCAGCAATCTTGCTTACAATGTGTGCAGTAGGGAAACGCAACATTGTGGTGCAAGTGCCTCCCAAAGGTGTAACAACCACTTGAACCAGTGGTCAGGACCTGGGACCATGGAACACATCTAAACAAACGGGCGCCATCAGGAGGAGAGGGGGAGAGAGTATGTTTGGTTTTGAAAAACTCAGGTATAACTTTTTGTTGATTCCTAGGCTTTCCCACCAGAGTTTTTTTCAAACGGGTGTGATTGGCACCATATGTATTTTCTTGTCAACTCTTCAATTGCCACAGTTACTGCAAAATTACGATGCATGCTCAACATGTCCTGCTCATTACCATTGATTTGCCTAAAATGAAAATGGACACAGTGTACTATGAGAAGGGTCTTGGGACGCGGATATGACTTGGGTAGAAGGGGAGATGCTCGTGTTACTCAAACAACAAAAACCCTCATCCCGTCCAAACACCTCGAGATAGTAGCTGGCCGCCGGCTGGCTCCTGCGTGAGGAGGTGAGAATGAGGGTTAGGCTTTGGCAGGTGTGGCATTCAGCGGGCTGCCTCCGGCCCTTTAATTACCGCCACTCCGCGAATCCCAGTCACGCATCCTCGCCGGAGCTGTGTTTGCCGAGGACTAATGATTTGACTAATGAGGCAGTTAGTATCCAGTCAGCTGATCGATGTGCCAGAGTTTAGACGGTGGGGGGAGACCCCCCCCCCCCCACAGCGACCCCTGCATCAATGCTGCTCCCAGGCCAAATGTCCTGTGGCCTCCCGTCGGCTTGGTGTCAATGGGACCCTCCATCAGTCTCTGGGATGGGCCTTAGTCCCCTGCGGGTCACATTCAAAAGCGAGCAAATCTGGCAGACAGTGACAAATGGGGCCGGCAGTGCCCCCGTGCCTTATGGTTGGTTCCTGGTCACAACGGCTCACTGTCATTGGCTGATAAGGGGAGTAATCCACTAGCTGGTGATTGGGTCAAGGCCAGACCCCCAGACACCAATGGAACTAAGTGTTACAGCATAGTGAATTTATAAATACTAACTGACTATTAACACTGACACTGAGTGACAAAAAACAGTGGAGCTGTAGTGTCATTATTTTATGACTGTTGAGAAAGAATGAAAAAAGAGTGCAGTGTTACATTTTTAAATTATTTTTCACAATAATTGTAATAAACGTTGTCAGCAATTTTTAACTTAATGTTTAAGAGTTTGTTTTGGGCATAGTCATATTGCTGCTCACCTGCACCTTTATGCACCTTTATCTCAAACTGAATATTGCGGATAAGCCTGTCACCAATGGCAACTTGGAGTAACAAGCTTTTAATGGCCAGAATCAATCATTTAAGGCGAGCAGACTTGCGCGTTGTTCCAAGCGTGAAATGCACAGGCCTTTGTTGGGCATGAGCAATCATCCTTTCATTCCAGCCGGGCAGATAATGTCATGTAAGCAAACACAAAGGAGGTCGTCTACATCACAAGGGCTTTTCTTTTGCTCTCCTGGGGACTCGGGCACAATGGGGGCTCGGCTTCAGATAAGGAGGAATGAAAATATGCAACAAAAAGGTGCAATAAACGGAGTCTGGAAGTGAGTAGATTTCAACCTGCACCTTCGGAGTGGGTATTCATTCACAGGAGGTCCCTCCTCTGTAATCCCCACTGCACGCTGTCATCCGTTGCCCATCTCAACCGCTGAGTTCCTAGCAACAGCTAATCCCCCCAGGGATCACACTCCAACATGCGAGCTTACCTCCTCACCTGGCTCACCTACACATACTACAGCAATGTGGAAACATGGGAAGCTGCAATAGTGAACACTGCAATAGTGAGCACTGTAGTAGCAAACACTGTAATAGGGAGCACTGTGCTATTCAAATGCGAAAGTATTTTTATGTTATAATTTTGTTGTCCTGTTGTTGACATGTGGCAAGACCTTTTTGATAATTACTTTTGTCATTGATGTGGAAATGAGCCTTCATACAGAGTAGATTTCATCCATACTGATTTAAAATATTTTTAGTGAACTATTATATTTTATAGTATTTTGTGTATTGTTTAGATATAAAATATTAAAATAAATAAAACTGCAAATATTCCTCTTAGTTGCATATGTGATGATGATGATAACCTCACAGTCTGTTAATAACAAGGTGTTATGCGCAGTAAGTTTATGGGTGTATTTTAAAACATGTGATTATACTGCAGACTTAGTACTACTTAGGAATTTGTTTATTCTCCTTCCCATTCCAGCTCACATCTCCAGTTTAACAACCTGACGCTGATTTCCACGCACGGCTACCCCGCGTGCTACTCTGATGAGAATATGGAGTTTCTTGCCACAAGGTGTGATGCTCCTCAGCATTTATGGATTTATCCAACATGAAAAATCTGTATATTCTTTGTTCTAGTTATTTTCTGAAGTTAATCTGAACCTGAACCTCTGTTATTCATCATTTGAACAATATTACCATTATTAAGAATGATATATGAGATATATCCATGAGTGTCTAGCTGCAGAAGGAGCCTGAGAGTGCGTGTCCTCTGTCAGGCCCTCTCCACTCTCAAGCCCCTACGTCATTTCTGTTCGAATGACAGAATCCGTCTTGTTGCGATAGATTATGACTTGCCGACTACCGCTATAAATCCATCTTGTCGCGCATATAATTATTAAAACTTGGTATGTATGGCTTAACAGTTTAAAAATTACTGATCACATCGAAATATGCGTGTGTCAAACTCCTCTTCTTACAACAGGCAACTTGTGTTTACCTTTAAAAAGTCCTAAGACTAGTGCTTGGTCACATCATAAAGTCAGCCAAGGTCTGTTTTACTGTATTCTGTTGACATTCTGTTGGGTTTGAAAAATAAACAGCTTTCCTTTTGCTGTTTTGTGAGGAAAAAAACATAAAAACAACATAGTTTGTATATAACCAGAATAGTAGTTTTAGAGAATTAGTAGAAATTAGTAGAAATTTAAATTCTCATCGGCTCCTAAGAAAAAATTTACATAGTAAAAATATTGTATTATGGCCAGTAACAAAGCACAACTGTTATATTTATTGGCAAACGTTTATTTAAATTAGGCAATTGTACAACTATTGCAACTTCACATTATATTATTGTCTTCACAGTGTAATTAAAATAGTTTTGTTTTTGGTTTTTTTAATTAAAAATGACTGACTTCATCATCATACATTTACATAATTTTGAGGTCTGTATTAATATATTCTATATATAGTGTAATACACGGCAAGAAAGTTCAAATTGGCTCTTTTTAGGCACTAGACTCTAGATCTATGTTGGTACACTGGACTCTAGATAATGTTATTAAAATGATGTTATTACTTTGCACATATCTTGGATAAAACAAATACGTTTTGTTAATACCCAAAAACGCACAATTTATTCAAAATATTTTAATTAGATTATAACTTAAAACTTTCCATACAAACATTTAAATGTTGACATTATTAAAGTACAATATTTCACGGCTTAAATATGGCACAAAAATAATTATTAAAAGTACATATTAGCTATAGTCTGATGTCTCACAATAATAAAACATTATTACAGTACCACTATATTTACACACATATGTACAACGGTATCGTTCAGGTTAGAGACGAATTCTATCATTTAAATGGAAATTACATATTCGGGTTTGAGAAGACGGATTCTGTCGTTTTAATGGAAATGTCTTAGGGGCTTGAGACTGGATGGGGCCTGACAGAGGACGCATGCTCTCAGGCCCCTCCTGCAGCCAGAACCTTCTCGATATGTTAGAAGAGATAAAGAGGGGTGGAGAGATGATTAGGGCCGCAGTTTGAGCATGACTCTTGCGTCTGCCTTTACTCTCACAATCACAAGCTCACCTCACAGATATCACTTGATTTCTTTCCTCTATGATGTTGTAGTGTTATATGTGATGGATGCCTTCACCCGAAGACTTTTAGCGCTGAATTGTTTTTGTGGAATGCTTTAAGGACTGGGTGTGTATTCAGCCTTGTGCCCTGTGCTGCCTGCGATATGCTCCAGGCCGTCTTGCAAACCTGATAAGTATAAGCAAAGATGGATGAATGGTTGGGTGAATACTTAAAATGTAATTTGGCTAAAGTATTAGAATTACATCATCCATCCATCCATCCATTCATCTTTAAACTGATTATTCAGGCTGTCAGTGGGTCTGGAGTCTAAATTAGCCTACATCATTTTATGCATCATTATTAATTGGCTATAACGACTAACGACAACAGATATACTTCACATCCATCTGTATTCCATCTGGTTACCCATTTCAGGGTCATGGGGGGCATGGGGCTGTCCATGTAAGGGCACACATTCACACACATTGGACAATTGAAAAACGCTAGTTCCCCTACCTGAGTGTTTTAGGATACGAGGAAGAAACCCACAAAATATAAGGAAAGCATGTGAATTCCAAACATACTGAGCAGGTTTGTGATTGGGACCTCCCATATGCATTTCCCAACTGCGTACATTGAGCAGGGTTGTGGGAGGAGACTGAAGTCTCTCCCAGGTAGCACAGGACACAGGTATACCCTGGATGGGATGCCAGTCCATTGCAGGGCTCACACTCTCAGCCATTTAGCGATGCCTGTTGGCCTAAATGGTAATTTTGTGCCTGTACCCAGTCACAGCTACAGCAGCAGGGACCACGCCCAGATCTCGCTGCGCTCCTGGGTCAATGTGGTGGAGGGCAAGATGGTCGGTTTGGACAGGGTTTCCAAGCACGTCAGAGTGTCTGCCGGTCGGAAGGTGCCCTACGACCAGCTGATTCTTTGCACTGGGCAGCAATACCAGGTGACTTGTCTCCCCCCATGAACAGCACCTGGCAAACTCCGGGGTTGGGGCAACAGCTAAGTGAACGGGCCCTCAGTTGGCCAGTACTGGTCTGATATATTTCCTGAGCTTCTGTACTCACCTTATATTTACAGAATGTACTCAATAATAATTGATACTTCATTGATACTGTGGGGAAATTGTCTTTACAACTCGACCAACTTGCTTTCTGTAGATGAGAGCAAGCTGTCCGCGAAGGGCAGCAACATGTTGTGGTGATCAGGGATCTGGGGGTTAAGCGCCTTGCTCAAGGACCCACAGACATGGCAAGGCCAGGCTCAAAATAGCAACTTTCTGAACACAGGCACAGAGGCTTAGCCCACTGAGCCACACGCTCCCCCATTAGCAGTGAACCTGTGGATCCGCATATGAACAGATGTGTCATGTGTGTGTGTCACGTCCCTTATTTTATTTTCCTGAGTAAAAACATAAAGGTGAATCTTCATGGCTTCAGTTTTTCCTGCTCTTACTCCCAACCCATCACATTGCCACCTGGGTCTTAAAACCGATGATAGCATGATAGCCAGTTTCTTCCCAAGTTCCTCTAATATAATGTTAACATGTTCGCGTGGGTGAAAAGCGGATAATTAAACCAAACAGAAGGCAACAATGTCACTGATTTGATTAGTCCATTGTTTTTTCCTCAGTTTCACCAGAAAGACCTTAATTAGTATTTATTTACTTATTGATTATATGAAGCAAATCATTTCGAGAAATTATAGCTTGGTTATTAAATTGTGATCGTTGGACATTAGACTTCCTGATGAAGGGTCAGCCTCCACACTTGTGCTCTGCTTCTCGGTGAATAGAGGCTCTTGTAATTAAAGGAATAAGTTAAGATTGATTGGATTGACCTAAACACTCTTGAAACGTTTAAACATTCAAAACACAATCCAATCTTGTGGGCTACATGGTGTGCTATGGTTAACATTGCTATAAATCTTAAAGAAATCATTCCTCATTAAAATTTCATAGTAACTGTACACAGTTAAACATTTTTAACCATTTTTATTGTTTGCATTATTGTACACACATAGATTGATACCCATAACCCTTCTAACAGATCCATAGGGACCATATCTTATAATCAAGCCAGTTTTACAGGATCATTGATAAATGATTCATGCAGGTTAATGAATGAATTAATATCATGGTATATACAGGATTTATGCACACATTTACAAAATTGTATAATCAATTGTTTGGTAATCAAAGAAAATGTTTAAAGTTATTTATTTAGGGAGTAAGAATATATCTCAGAACATTAACATTATAGTATATACAAATAATCCGTAACTAAAAATTAACAGGAATTTCTTAATTCCTACACAAAGTTACTGATATCTTGATGGATGGCTAGAAGAACGCCGCTTTAGTTCCCAAACCTCTCCTCAGTGGCACCTCGTTGCCACCTGAACCTTCCATGTATTTGTTAAATTTATAATTAAATAACATGATTGAGGTATTGATAAGCCAAACATGGTTTGAGAGTGGTCAACAAATACATGGGTGTATTGGATGGTTACTCCAAATACTGGGGTTACATTTAGAGGGGTCTTGAAATTGACAGACATAAAATCATCGTTTATACATAATTTTCTTCAATTCCACCAGATATTTGCACAGAACATACCTATAGGCTTGTGTAAAATATTCAGTAAATAAATAATCTAAACTCAGCAGTAGAGTGTTTTGTAGTTTTGTGAAGACCCAATCTGTTCTGGTTCCCACTTAGGTTCCCTGTCCCACCGCTGCAGCAGACATCAGCCAGCCAGTTCCTAGCAGCCAGCTCAGCAGTCAGCCTAGGCAGAGGTACACAGGACCCATACCCTCCAACCTTTTTACCCCCAACGACCCTACGGACTTCCAGAGGACCTATCGTTGGCTGCTGGCCAACTTTGTGGATGAGGAAGGTATGGGGAGCTGCACCTGAGCCAGGGCTCATGGCAAATCTGATCTCAGCCAAGCCCCGGCCGATCCGAGGGAGGCTTTCCCCTGCCGCAGCCGGGCCCATCTGCTCATCCTGTGCGCAGGATCCTATTAGTTTAGTAGGACAAGGCGCCTGACTAATGAAAGCAATAATGTAATTAATAAGGCTCTGTGTTATTAGCTGATTTAACGATGAGATGAATTATTCCGTAATTATTGAACGCCTATTTATCAGTGTGTCTTAGGCTGCTAACTGTAGAGATACATGCAGCTCCTCCCTGCAGCATGAGCCCAGCAAGCAGCACCTGTGGCCAAGCGGGGGGCACGAGTGCCTCCCCGTCTGTGTGCCCCTGTGCATTTTGCTACCATCCCTTCCAATGGCTGTGACGGTAGGCATGCTTACTTATTGCACAGGACTGATTGCTAATTTTAGAAAGACTAAGATAAATCGGGTATTTCAGTGAAACACATATGAAGAGGAAAATACTGGCATATTGGAAATGTGATTTTATCAAGTACAAATGCAAAATCGTTTGTATGGCTACAGAGACATGTCCTGGTCCTGCAGATTAGAAATAAGGGCCGTTATAGTTTTAATGTAATAATAAATGTCTCTTGTGGCAAGACCTTTCTGATTATCACTCCTGTGGCTGTTCATGTTTTTTCTTTTTCTTCCCCCCTGCCCTTGAGGGATGTAGAGTAAGATGCTGGATTGTGTGCTAAAAGAGGTGCCCATCCGTAGATGGCTGAGCTTGTCCATAGTTAGCGGACCTGGATGTTAGCATTTGGGAATCAGAGTAAGCAGCCTGATGAAGGTAGCAGCGGTGCAGCTGCAGGATGTGGTTCAGGACCAAGGACAGCACTTCCACAGTGCTCTGGCAGCTGGTGGACAGATCGCACAACATAGACACAGGCTTTAAACAAGTTACAGGAGGTTTTTTTATTGTAATTATACTATTTTTCCAGTTTTATTCTATAAAAGGGTGTGTTCAAATGAAAACCAGACTGGATTTATTTGTAAATTTCATGGCCTGCATTATAACATAAAATGTTTTTCGATTGATTAGATTCTGATGTAGAAATCTCAGTCAAATTTTTGATAAATCATTAATTTTCTGTATTTCATATATTATTTTGTTTTTCCAATGTGTGTGCAGAGGTCCATTGCAGCCTTTATTGATTTTCGTAAAGCATTTGACTCAGTTGATCGAGTTGCCCTGTGGGACATCCTGAGACTTCCCGGGATCCCCCCAAAGCTTCTGGATGTCATGGCTGGCATATATACTGGTACTGTGAGTGCTGTGCAAAGTGGAGGGGGAACCTCTGTGTTCTTACAAGTTGATTCTGTGGTTTGCCAGGGGTGTGTTCTTGCTCCTGTTCTGTTCAATGCTTGCATGGACTGGGTGTTGGTCAGGGTCGTAGGGTCCAGCAGCTGTTGGTGAAGAAAGATTTACTGATCTTGACTTTACTGATGATGCTGTAATCATCGCAGAGTCAATGGAGGCTCTGACTGGGGCTCTTGAGAGACTGAACGAGAAGTCTGAGTGTCTGTGATTGTGGGTGTCCTGGATAAAGACCAAGATCCAGGCTTTTAATGAGTTCTTAGGCACAGCCATCAGTAGTGTGTCTGTTTGCGGGGAGGATGTTGACCTTGCTGGGAGATTCACTTACCTTGGCAGCAGCAATCATGTCTCTGGTGACTTTTGCTATGAAGTAAGTAGACGGATTGGCAGGGCATGGGGGTCCTGAGGTCACTGGAAAGGGGCGTGTGGCGCTCCTGATATCTTTGCAAGAGGACAAAGGTCCAAATCTTTAGAGGTCTGGTGCTCCCTGTCTTGCTGTATGGCTGTGAGGCATAGACACCATCCAGTGTACTGAGACG
Source organism: Mormyrus lacerda (assembly GCA_015163995.2). Taxonomy (NCBI): domain Eukaryota; kingdom Metazoa; phylum Chordata; class Actinopteri; order Osteoglossiformes; family Mormyridae; genus Mormyrus; species Mormyrus lacerda. Next base: position 1,010,710 of record JAABNX020000059.1, on the reverse strand, counting down.
AAGACTAGACTTCTTCAGTACTGTTTCTCTTCCTTGGGAAACACTGGTTTGACTTTGATAACTTTAGCATAACGGGTCTATTATGTTACTACTTAACCACAACGGATCATCTGTCTGAGGATTTATAGGATGGAAAAGGACTTTGCAGAACGTACTGTGCTCATTGACAATTAGGGAAAGAAACAATTGGTTCGTTTCATTTGTCACTGAAGACATTTTATGTGTCTCTGGACCCCATCGAGGAAATGATTGAAGGCGGGAGCCAGGGTCCCAATCAGCGAATGAGACATGACCAGCCACTGGTCACATGGCGGAGTGGTCAGGAGATAGGCTGGTGTCCAATTAGAGGCCATCGCTTCTGAAAATGCCATTAGAGCGGGAGAGAACAAAGGGCCGGGAGCACAGCCGCAGCTGGGCTGGAGAGCGCTCTCCTGATATAATGAATGGTTGAAGAAAGGCAGCGGAGGGGCGCACACTCGCTGTTATCTGCCGCACGGCAGTCTTTGTCGCCAGCCTTTATTCTGTGCTCATGAATACAGGGGGAGCCACAAAGGCCTTTATAAACAAGCACACAAAGGCGGGAAACGGGCCACTCATAATGCCGGGCGCGTCCTTCATTCCGGGTTCCGGGGTCTTTCGGACATCAGACATGGCTCTGGGTTTAATTTTCACCCACTTTAATTTTCAAAACAGGGACGAGTTGGATGAAAATTATTTGAAAACTTGCATATGTAACAAAGTAATGTCCATTAAATTGAAAAAAACGAACACATGGAAACATAACAGGACCTTGCTGGATTTCGTAGGGTGGAAGGGATTATGAGGGGAAGGCAGGCATTCAAGAGCATAACTTTGGCTGTAACATTGGGGGGGCTACAACAACCCCCCCCCCCCCATCCTGACCATAATTTACGCCCATGCAGGCATTAAATTAGGATGATACTTTAATGATTAGAGCTCTAAATAGGGAAGGTGTGCGACAGAGTAATCATGTTCCTCTAGTGCCGAGAGATCTTTCTGAGGCTCAGAGCATTAGAGAGGACTCACCGTGTTGTGGCCAGAACGTGTTGCTACTTGCATCAGAGTCTTCCCTCCAGCTGTGTCCTTTGTACAAACTCTTCTCTGCACCTGTCGCTCCCTTGCAGATGACGCAGTAGTTTATGGTAACACCATAGACACCTACACCTGTGTGGAGGCACTGCTCCGCCTAGGGGTCAGCGGCTCTCGGATCCACCTGGTCCAGCTGCCTGCTAACTCCCCTGTGTCCTGTTTTAACGACCCTGCGGTCGAGGATGCTATGGCAGAGGCAGTGACAGAGAAGGGGATCACCATCCACAGAAACTGTCAGCTGAAACAGATTAATGATGGACAGGACCCTCAGCCAATCACATTGCTGTCTTTCACAACTGACAGTGATCCCATCAGGCTGAAATGTGCAGTAAGTTACTGACACTTTTATCATACTAGGAAAACGTATGTTAGGATAGTTTGCACAGTACGTTGTGCACGTACATCCCCAGACAGGGCACTGTGCATCACTGAGTGTGTTTCCAAACACTCAAGGAAAAGTACATTCCAGGAAATGCCCTTTTGGGGTTAGCTGTAAGAACATAAGAACATAAGAAATATACAAACGAGAGGAGGCTATTCGGCCCATCAAGCTCGCTTGGGGAGAACTTAACTAATAGCTCAGAGTTGTTAAAATCTTATCTAGCTCTGATTTAAAGGAACCTAAGGAATACATTATTTCATATGTAACATATTTTCCTGGCATTTTAATGAAAACACTCATGGCTGTTTCTCTACAGTTTCATGTTCAATGTCTCTGGCTAGTACAGTACAAAATTTAGTATTTTAAGTGCTTATAGTTCATATTATGACTGGAAACAACTGAAGTCTTTTAATGATGAACTAAATTCCTAACCTGGACAGTCACTCAGAAAAACTGAAATGAACATGAAATTTATTATGGAGCATAGAGAAAATAAATGCCCTGTTGCTTTGTAGTATCTCTGGACTTGTATGATTGTAATAGTTTTCTGTTTCTGTTTTGGTAGGTTTTCATGAACTTTTCGTGGAAAGCGGTGGATTATGACGCATTCAGGGTCATTAATGATGCCAGTTTAGTGTATGACAGTGGGCTGGTGATCGATATGGCCTTCCACACTAATGACCCATCTATCTGGGCAGCTGGACCCCTCACCAAGTTTGCCAGGCGCCACCATGCTGGAAAGTGGGCACATGCCAATTTTAGCTCCAAAGAGTTGGGCACCCAACTGGCCGCTGCACTGCTCCCTTTCTTTGACCCCACGCTGGAGCCTCTCGCCAGCCCCACCGAGGACCAGGACCGCCTCGTGCCCATCTACACTAAAGCCAAGATACAGGGTCTGCACCAAATCTCCAGCACTCCGCTGTTACCCTGCACAAGCTTGCATGGCTCCCCCTTGCTCATAGTTACCCTGTTTCCTGCATGTCAAAGGTCACGTTAGTGGTGAAAGGTGCAAAATCACTCAGCTGGACCCAGCAGCAGCATAAAAATCATTGAATCCATGACCCTGACATTTTAATAGTCTGTCAGACGAGTAACTGAATCTCTGAGACCATCAGTGAAATCCCACTGGTCCATTTCACTGTTGGACATTGTTTTGCAAACTAATGAAATAACAAGGTTAGCAAATTTGCCATTGAGCAAAAACAATACAAACACTTCCCAAACGCTGGATACCAATAAAAAATGCTTTGGGCTGATCTATCACAATAATTAGATGACCTTTCAATACAATTAGTGTGGTGTACAATTGGTAATTTTTAAAATCATGCAGAAATTCCATTCCATTTTCATTTTAGCAGACATTCTTAATACATTCACAGGTACATGGGAATCCTTTTTAATTTATAAGCTTTTATATATTATATATTAGTGCTTTGATATTACAATTTGGAACAAGCACCACTTTTAAAAATCTTAGGCATGTGATGAACTGCAATAATCATATAGATTAGGATGCGATTGACTAAACATTCCTGTGTAAACAGGTGGGAGGCTGCCAGGAGGATACAGTTATCTGCATGCCTCAAAACCGACCATCTGTACTCCATTAGCGACACAGATGCTGTCAGACAAACATGTAGGTGTTGTTTCTGCAGTCATATTGTCAGGAGCTGGTTGGGCTGCATGAAATGGGTTTTTTGTGAGGTTCGCTGCTTTATTATAACACCAGTACTTTTGAAGTATAGTGGTTCATATAACTAACTTAATTAGCTTTTAGCTGATATTAGCTGTTACTAAAGGAATACAACAAAAAAAAATTATGGCCATTTTGTCAATTTTCTGTACTAAGTAATTACTAGCCAGTGCTCAGTGTGTCTTGGCTGTTAACTCAGACTTTTCTTTAGGGCCGGGAGATGGTAACTGGGACAGCAGGAACTGGTAGTTACTTCCGTCTGTTCGTGAACCAGTATGGTGTGGTAGAATCGATCACATGCCTCTCTCTGAAACCAATCCCAGTCTCTAACTACCTCCACCTGTATGGGAAGCACGAGCTGTTGCTGAATCGACTCTGTGATCGCTTCAACGAGGGTCTGATCCAGGATTTCTACAGGTACAGCAATAACGATTATGAATTCCACATACTGTATTTTACAGGGGATCTAGATTTCTGTATTGTTTTTTTCTGTCTCCTTTGTTATAATTACATCTTCATTTTTAAGTTTTGGTGGCTTGGTAGGTAATGATATTGCTTTCTATCTTTAAGGTTTGGGGGGTTCAAATCCTCTCTCTGTGAAGTTTGCATGTTCTTCCTGTGGAAGGCTTATCTCCTCTAGCTACTTTAGCTTACATGTGCAGTTCAGTAAACATGCAATTAGGCTAATGGGTGTCTGTAAATTGACTACAGATTATGAATGTGTGTATGTGTCCAGCCTTGTGCCCTATGCTGCCTGGGATAGCTTGCTGGCCATGTGACCATAAGCTGGGTAAACAGGAGCTTGAAGAATGAAGAGATGAATACTAAAATGTGATTTTAAATACTATTTTGGTAGCACTCTCTTGAAAAAGTATTTTAAAGTGGATGTGTGAAGATAAATTTCTATCTGAACTAAATAATCTAGTGAAATATGCTCAATTGAACACTATCACATCAACTTTGTTTGAGTCCAGAGAATTGCTACATTAAATTGCTACCCCTGATTCCAATCCTGAAAAATCTTGACCTATAACCTATTTTTAGTATGGTTTCAATATAATGGCTTTTATATGTAAGCTGTTGTTTGTGCTGGTCAAGTCTAGGTCATATTTATCAATAAACTGTGTACTCCTGTCACTTCCCATCTTTTAAACCAGAACCGCATCAGATTCAAGTATTTCCAATAACCAATGCCATGGCTGAAACTGTGAAGGACAGCCATTGGTCAGAAGGACAGGCAGTGTAGGAAATAATGCACACAGACAAAGCATTTAGTATCAAGCAGAAGCATACAAGCACTTTCAGCATCCTCGTATGTTTCCCTTTGTCTTCTTTTCTAGTATTTAACCATTAAACGTCTGACCCAGACAGTTTGAGTTACCCCATCAAACAACTGTCAGCCTTTCCCAAATCAGTGTTAATGGGATATTTAAATTTGGATTTCTCGTTGCGCCGTGCCATGGTGCTGAATGTGGATGTGATTATTGAATGTTTAGGATATCAGTTAAAGTGATAGATTGAACATGCAATTGTGATGGGTCGTTAAATGGACAAATGGCTTAACGTGCTTGAGGCCTTATGTCAGCTGAATTAATGGTTCATGCATTGAGGTTGTGTGGCTGGGAAGGAAAAGCACAGAAGTAGCATAAAAGTAGCCTTATGGCTTCTGTTATTCTTCATGAAAACATCTGAGGAAGCTACTAGGGTTTTTCAGTAATGTTTGTGCTTGTTTTTTTACTGTGTTTTGTAGGTATTTTGAAGAACCATGGTGCCTAGCAATTTTCCATGACCGCTTTGCAGATTTTGAAGAGGAACTTCGGCAGATTATGGAATCAACAAAGGTCCAGGTTTGTTTCCTGTTCATATCCCAGGCAAAACATTCAAGGGACTAGTCACTTTTTTATGAATCACAAGGTGAATGGACTATTATTAAAGGGCTGAACTGAGACCATCTCAGAGAAGGTATCCATTGTAGTTTATTCATTTTAGTCAGATGTATCTGATTCTATCATCTTAAGAAAATTGATTTCAAAAGTGCAATCAAAGGATCTAAGCTGTCTTGGTCTTTATCTGTTTCTGTTTAGGGAGAAGAGGATCTGCTTTCTATTCCAGACCTCGTCCAAATAATAGTTGATGAAAAGCTGTGGTTTTCAGGGGACCGCACAATGTATCTCAAGAATGTGTTTGAGAAAACTGATGGCTTTTCCATGCTGAAGAGAAGCTTGTTGAATTATCTAAAGTACAACAGATACCATTTGACCATGTATGCTCATGCAGGGTTCCTGTAGCAGGTTAAATCAATGCTGCGTCTTCATTTTCACTGTCCTTTATCTATTAACCCTCAGACGTCTGAGGCCTCTCAGCCACCTCCAGGGTAGTCTGACATGCCTTGACATTTTAAAATATTTCACCTATCTAAAAAACATTTATCCCAAAGTACAAACTCAGCACCAATAATCTGAGACCACTTAGTATGCTATTATTAAATTTTTTTGTTATCTTTAAACATGCTTTTCAAAAACATACTTTCAGACATGCTGAGAATTTGTAAAAAATCACATTATAAACTTTTCTTGCAAATATTTTTGAGCTCTGAAGCTTAAAGACACCGGGGTTGACTACATATAGGCGAATGAGACATTCTGAAATTTTATGTGGTTTGATTACTAAAGTGCTAGGACTTGGAATGACACTATTTTTTTCAAAGTAAGTGGCCTGCACAATGAATATTGATAAGTTTGCACACTGTCAATGGCCCATCAATCTGGAATATCACTGCGCCCCACACCCATCACTTTGGAAACGCAGTTTGAAAGACAAGAAAAGTAGCAACAATAAAATCCTTTTCACAGTTTATTGGTAGATGGAATGAAAAATTAAAAACTGTCATATGCAAATAATTCATGTTGATCAGCTCTTATCTGTAATCTGAAAGCAAGTTTGTTTCGTAATAAACCTTTATGATTTTAAAATATTGTTAGTGTTTAAAGAGCATTACTGCTGCTGCTAGTGTAACAGTTATAGTAAAATTGAACTAGTCTTCATTTAATAAACATTGTCTAAATCTGGCAGCCATGTGGCAAGTATTTGTTCATATGTTAACTACTATTCATTGATTTTTGAGATTAAGACACTTGGATGGAATTATACATGTTTATTGTTTACTTCATTGTGATAGTTGTTTCTCCAAGTTGGTTTGCATTCGGTTCCATACATACAGGATGCAAAACAGTTCGGAACTGGAGATGGATGGATGGATGGATGGATGGGAGCTAAGGAACAATATTTAAAAAAAAATAAAACAGTTCAATGCAGTTCGTATATCCTGGAAGACAACCGAGTGAAATTCTGTACTGTACCTTTCAGAATACTGAGTGCTGACTACCTATGAATCTACTGTTCAGCAAAGGCTGCTTTTCATAGTAATGCATTCGGCTTGTATTAAAGCTTCGATGGTGTAATAAACATAAAAACGGCCCTGTACGTTAGTTTTTCAGCGCAGTATCGTTTTAAGTACATGGGGTTATTCCACTGCTCAGCGTGGCTCCCCGCAATGCCGATAAGGTCTGTATGAAAGTGAGTAGCGTATACACTGCCTAGTAGGCAGCTGTATGCTAATGAGCGCAAATCTTCAGTTCATCTCCTGGGCGGTAACACACTCCACTGAACAAATAGGCGGACACGCGTCCCGAACAGACACTTTTCAATCCAGGCGCAAAGTAGCTTGTGCAAACGAAGAAAGAACGATTGTTAACTGTCGCAAAATCTGTTCTAGATCTTATTATCGATAAGAAATATAATATGCAAAAATGAATCCAACTTTCGTTACACGAAATATTTATTCATATGCTGACGGACGCTCTCTAATCGTCTTTTTATGCGTCGTTTCCTTTACAAACACAAGTGCCAAATAACTAGGTTCTATCTCTCAATCTTAAATTGTTTAATCCTGGAAGTGCACGTAAACAAGCTTGAATCGGCTGGCTTCTTAATTTACTTTAGTGTCATCGTTATTTTGTACGGATCAGAGACCAATATAAACCTTACTCTAAGTAAGATTGCCTCAGAAAAAATAATTCCAGCGAAAACCTGAGAGCGCGTTCGGTGAATTAACAGAGGTCAACAGTGCCTACATCAATTCATTCCGCTCTGACAACCATTCATTATAACAGTTTTGGCTTCTAGTGAAATGTATTAAAACCATTTTTAGCTTTGTCGATTCTGAATTTATAACATAATAGCCTTAAATATGGAAATATAGCGTTAAATTGACATGTTAACAATTTTAATGAGCACTTTTGCTTGAATGGTATTGAAGGAACCTCGCTAGACATCTTTAGACATCTGTTTTAATAAGTTTTTTTTTTTTTTTTTTTTAAATCTAGTATGCCTAACTTCTCAGGATTGTAACAAAATAAATGTTAATTTTGAACTTCCCGGAGAACAGTTAAAACCGAACAACAACAACAACAACAATAATAATAATAATAATAATAATAATAATAATAATGGTTTAAACCTTAAAGTTATGACACATCCCACAATGAAATTTAACGGCTGTGCTGACGGAGTTTACGAACATCTATATTGTATTTTTAGATGCCATAATGCACCAGAAGGATTTTTCTGTAGACTAATTTTCCAACCGTGAAATAACAAACAGGTTAAGTTCCCTTGTTCTAAGTGCAGAATAACTTCAAACGACAGGTACTATCTCTAGTTCTTTCTGTGGAGAGAAAGCACGATTTGAGGCATGGAAGTTTTAATGGGGGCATAATCGTGGTCTTTTGCATATGGTCTGCTTTGTTCGAAGCATTGATTACACCCAGCACGTGTCTGTCTTTTGGACAGATTGCCGTAGAGTCTTATTTCACCGTGGCCAATTTCCTTTTCAGAAACCAAGGGGATTCATCTTGGCCACATGGCTATTGTGATGTAAAACCAGGAGCCGTTCTTGTTATTCATGTATGCGTAAGATGACTGATTTATTACCCAAGAGTTAAAATGACGAATGCTGCCCATCGAAATCTCCGCCTCATTTTCGAATTTAATTTCTACATGCTTATGGCTTCACATGTAATTTACAGATCAATGTGCTTCATAAACAAGACAGCGTGGATGTAAATGACAATTTATAATAAATAACTAAGCATTTAACATGTTTAGTAGGCTACATAGCAGTCGTAATGCATCATCTAACAACTTGGCCTGCATTTGTGCCAGCAATCGATTATATGTTGATCACCGTGACATTTATTTCAGAAAGATTGTGATAAAATAAGCCAGGATTGTGTGTGCATACACAGAAATCTAGGCCTATAAGAATGTACATGTTTATATAAATTGAGAATAGAATGGTTTTAGTTTTATACTTTAAAAAAATACTTTTAAATATACTGTGTGATATATAATACTAGGAAAGTTTCAAGTGTTTTGAGCACGAATATACATTACTCGTGCATATTATTGTTATTGTTGTTGTTGTTGTTGTTGGTGGTGGTGGTGGTGTTTAAAATAACGTTTCTTTGGTGTCTTGTTATACTGATACACTTGCAATCAGAAAAGACTCACGAAGGATGGCACGTGTTCATTTCAATAGAAACCCATCAGACCGTTAAAAGATGAGGATCCCGACGTGTGCCTCCATCGGGGAAAGCACGAAACGCATTGCAATACAATAAACCACAGGTACATCTGCTTAGTTATCTAAAGACCCTCCTCCGGTTCCCCCCGAAACCAAGGTTTTCTACCCTCCCACTCGCAAATCCATAGGGATCTTAACGTTGTCTGATTGGTTGGGGATGTGACAACAAGGAGAGAGAACAATGGCATCATTTTGCCTTAAAAAGAGTGCAGCTATGCTTTGGAGACGAACGCATTTTAGGAGAGGAACATAGTGGAGGATACAAGTCGGAGTGAAAGTTCACGGTCCTCTGTCACCCCTGCATCTGGAGCTGACTTTTAAAGTGCCTTTTTTGAATTGCGAAGATGCCAAAAGGTTTTCTGGTAAAAAGAAATAAGAAAACGACGCCGGTGTCTTACAGGATCCGGTCTGATGAAGAGAGTCAAGACGTAAGACAAGTCTCACAGTCTCAGACAGATGTACATCCATCTGTATCCCTCGCACCCAGTTCCGGACGGTTTGTATCAGCTTCGCTAATTAATGGAGCAAATACGCCAGTCTCAAGGCAGGATGCAAAACCTATTCAGTTTGGTAACCCAGAGGTTGTGTACCAAACGCTTTACAGTCCTACCCGGCCCGTGAGTAAGGAACATGACAAAACATACTGTGAAGGACGCTTCAGACTTGGCTCTCCAGTTTCCGCTGAATCCTTTCCGACACCCGCAGTAGTCAGCACGTTAGATCACCTTCTGTTCGCTCCAATGGACTTGAAAATCGGCAGTAGTAACAGCAACCGCAACGACACCACTAACATCACCACCGGAAACCCCATCAAAAGACTGTCATCTGACACTGAACGCAAGAGCAAGCCTGTATCCAAGAAACCCAAAGCGATCAGGAAGCTGCACTTTGAAGATGAGGTTACCACTTCACCAGTACTTGGACTGAGAATCAAAGAAGGACCGATCGACCAAAAACCTAGGACGCAGTCTAACGTTGGAAACCAGCCTTTAGGAGAATTTATCTGTCAGCTTTGCAGGGAAGCATATGCTGATCCATTCTCCTTAGCCCAGCACAAGTGCTCCAGGATAGTCAGGGTGGAGTATAGATGTCCCGAGTGTGACAAGGTGTTCAGCTGTCCCGCAAACCTGGCTTCCCACAGACGCTGGCACAAACCGAAACCCCTAAACGCAACCAAATCCGAGATGTCTAAGGTCGCCTCTGATGACAAAGCCTGCCCAGAAGAAGTCAAGGACATGGCAGCTGAGATAGGAAGTCACAGGGACACGCCCAGTCCCGATTTGTCGGAATCGGGGTCAGAAGATGGTCTGTATGATTGTCACCACTGCCGGAAAAAGTTTAAGCGTCAAGCGTATCTGAAGAAGCACCTTATGGGTCACCAGCTGAATAAAATTAACGAGGACAACGGTGTCCAACTTGCGGAAGATAGGGAGAAGCCGAAAGAGGGTGGATCTTCGGAGGACAGCCAAAGCCAAGCACCACTGAACCTGAGTTCCCAGGAGTGCTACCCGTGCCCAGTGTGTGGAGAGACACTGACCAGCAGGATCGGCCAGGAAAAACATCTCCGTCTGCTGCATCCGTCCCAGATTTTCCCCTGCAAATATTGCCCGTCTACTTTCTATAGCTCACCGGGGCTTACGCGGCACATCAACAAATGCCACCCTTCAGAAAACAGGCAAGTGATCATTCTTCAAATGCCCGTGCGCCCTGCTTGCTAGAAAATGAGAAAAGAAGAAGAAAAAAGATGAAAAGTAGTGCCTTTAACTTACAAAAAAAAAAAAAAAATGTCACGGGTTTTTTTTGCCAGTAAGAACCCTTCTAAACACATCAGAGTTTCCCTGGCGATCGTATACTTTTTTCATTGCAGCCACTCAGTGACTTTTTCTGGTACATTTGATGGTTTATTTTCAGATTTCCGCGTAGCGTGTGAAAAAGTAGGACCTCTATATTATGATATACTAGCTTCTAGACCTAAGAAAAGGTATTTTAGGTGCCGCATACCTGTTGTTATAAAACGATTTTTATTTCACAGGTTGTAAATCACTTTATTAGCTTTATTATAGCTCGTGGGTCAGTTGACATTCAGTTGTAGATTTGTCTGGAGGCAAATCTCATTGCAACGATTATTAAGCATTCCCTTATAGTGTAGCCATAAATGCCTTTGATTATAGTCGGTTTACATATTAGAAACTTTGCTTCATAATTGCCTTAAAAAGTTGAACTCTAAGTAATGCTTGCAACTGATTATATATCGTTTATTTTAGTAAGTTTATTTTTTATTATTTAAAAGTATTTCAATATATGTATTTTCACAATGGAGGATATTTATTTATCAATTGATTTATTTATCCAGGTTGTGTTTGTAAGTTATTCTGTGTTTAATTTCGTGAGTAATTATAATTATTTGATTTGCAAATATTGGTTTTGTCATATTTATCATTTTATTTATTTATTTTATGTATATTTGTTGTGGATGATGTCTAAATGTCTGCTGAAAACTATATACATACACTATTATACGTACATCTCTTAGACGCAATCATTTTCTATATACAAGTTATTTTCGTAAACTTCAGCTTTTATAGTGCTTCTTCAATGGCATTGTCTTAAACGTGTTTACCATATATTCAAATAAAGAAAACTGAACTGAATTGACTTTCTTTTGTATGGGATTATTCGAGATTGTCATCGGAGTGTGGACGCATTGCATATTTTCAATGGTACCGTTGTTCTTTTTTTCAATTGAATATTATTTAATATTATTAGTAGGCCTACTTGTAAAAAAAACCGCCAGTGCATATTCAGGATATAGGCCCTACTGTCTGATAGATCCTAAGAATGCATATAACGGACCTTGGTGAGATATTATCGGAAATGTACTGTAGTAAAATAATGAATTGCTGTGGATGCACGAATTAATAAGGAATCGGGATAAGTGCAATGGTTGTGAATTACATGCAATTTATTGAAAAGGAATACGGTATTTATCAATAATGAATCCTTAATTAAAAAATAAAATGAGAAACATATATAGAATTAAATGACAACATTTTGTCACATTTTTATTGCCTGAGCCGGGCTCAGAGCTCAGTGAGCCCTATAATTATTACAATAATAATGAAAAGGACATCACAATGTATTACTCGATAACCGATTTTGCAACATGCATAGTTCGCTCTTGCGAATATACGGAAGCGTATTACTACCACGACATAATAATTTTTTTCTCACTATCACGTTATAACGTGAAAATATTACGTTATAAGGAGAAAACCTATCCCGATATAATTAAAAGTTAAATTTGCGAAACCTGCCGTAGAATGCATGCCTGTCTCGGGAGCGCGCACCACTGAAAACAGCGAAAGGAAAGCTCGTTTTTGTAACTCGTGTAAATGATCGTTCTGTGTTTGTAAACTCATAAAACGTATGCAACACATCATTCGGCATTGTATTTTGTTAAAGTACAGATACAAAGCATAAAACTAATAATGCTGTCAAACGCCAGTTAATATCGATTTAGAAGTTAAAAGCAGCAGACATGAACTTGGAAGTAAAGCGTTTGTTACATTGTACATGTGTATCAGGTGCACGGTAACACTTCTTTTCACGAGAAAAATAAACGTCAATCTTCTTAAAACGTCTGAGTCGCGTTCTAATATATGGCTAAAATAGTGTATGTGTGTGTGTTTATATATAGTGTTGCACCACGTAGCTCAGATGACACTTGTGTCCAAATAATTGTATTAAGAAGACGTGCTTCATGCTGAGGTCAGTGCAAATGTAATGAAGTCGGTGAGGGGATATATTTCTCATGTACTTGATGATGGGAGCTGAAGAAATGCAAAATCAAAGTTGACGCCTTTTTCAGCACAACACCGCCGCTGATCAATTTAACATTTAATCCTATCAGGATAGGTCTTCTCGTTATAGCGTAATATTTTCCTGTTATAACGTGATGTTTTCACGTTATAACGTGATACGATTTCTCGTTTTAACGTGATGTTTTCTCGTTATAATGTAATATTTTCACGTTATAACGTGAAGTGAGAATATTTTTTTATTATGTCGTGGTAGTAATACGCTTCCGTACGAAAAGTACTTTGAACTTTTACCGGTTTTTATAAATAAAGTCATATACTACTACTTATATTTTAGCAAGGAAAAATATTTTCTGTTTTTATTCAGCATGTTTAGGAACACAGAATTCTGCATACGCAACTGAGTTACTACTACAGAGCTTTGTATGATTATTATATTAATTTATGACTTAGGCCAGGATTGATCTTCTCTGGCAACGAATATTCCTTATATGTAAATGATCTGTAAGTTAATGTCCACTTCATTTAGTAAAGTATCCTTCCGCCGAAAAAATATGATCTCACTCACACCCAAGGGGAGTGACTGAGCACTCAGAAATCTGTGGTGTATTCTGCGCATCTTAAGGATGGCCTTCTCAACAAAGGGTCTTCCTGTGGTATATGGAGTGTACTTCACTGCCGCTGTTCAGCAGGGGGAACAGATGGGATAGGTTGGAGGTCAGATTACCCACTGCCATCACATCATCCAGCTAAACATCCGGCAAGATGCATCACACACTGCCTGCCAGGGAGATCTGTGGGATTTAAATGAACCCATCATGAGCAGTGAAGCAGAAACCCTTCAAGCAACAAGATTTCTTTGTGAAACTATTGACAATTCATATCAAACATCTGTATACTAGATGAATAAAAAGACCTTTGTGGGCATTTAAAAATTCACTTTTAATGCATGAATCCAATCCAGGTCTGTATAGATTCATACATGAGAATAATCTGTTTTACTGGACTGTTCTTATTCTTATCAGTGCCTTACAAACTGAATACAGGTAGGACAAAGCACTGAAGAGAGCACAGTTGGAGCACTGGCAACACCTGGTGAACACCTGGGCCTCCATAGTAACCAGACCCCTTGGGGGAGGCGGGGAGGACAACAGGGAGGCAGACTGCCCGGCGACCGCCTCCCAGATGCTGTGCCTTCACCACACATGCCCGCGCACACTCACACGCATGCACCAACTCAATTGCACCGGCACAGAATACGTCAGAATAGATCAAAGCATTATTTAACTTTGGAATTCCTGAACCAGGGGATGCACTGCACATTTAGATTTTTTACTCCAGTTTTCTGTTTAGTTGTGTTGGACAAGTTTGCTGAATGCTGACTGCGGACATTATATCCACGGCCGGCAAGGCTTGCTCTGGTCAGGATGTAAAGTGGAATCACATCGCAGAGTGGGGATAGGAATCAGAAAGCTTTCTCAGGACAGCAATTCCCCTTTTAGGATTACAGGTATGAGGTTAATATGAAGCAATGGCAACAATGGGGAAGCACAAAAAAATCCAGAAAACAAAAAAATAACTGAATGCAATAATACTACTACTACTACTACTACTACTACTACTACTAATAATAATAATAATATTAACAATAATAACAATAATAATAATAATTCCTGAACATTACTGGACTGGACTGACAAATACATCCACAAAAGTACTATTAGACAACCTTAATGAGTTTTTTTTCACAATACCCTAATCCTGTGTCTCACGCTAATAATTTTTATGCTGATTACTCTGGTTTGCATCCAGTTCCTGAATCTAGTTGAACACAACTAGAGATGAGCACAATGAAAGGTTCTATGCTGAGTATTGTGAGAATGAGATGTTTTCCTGGTGTTGTGCTGGTCTTTGTGCAGTCCAAGAATATACAGTGAAGTGAATTGTCATCTCAAACTTGCCATAGTGTCAGAATGCGTGTGCTGCATTCTGAAATGGATTGTCATCCTTTTCAGGGGTTCCCCGATTTTGTGCGCTGTGCTTCTTAGGATAGACTTATTTACAGTGTTATTGTGACCTGGTTCTGGATAGGTGGACAAAAGATGGATGGATGGATGGATGGATGGGGGAAATAGGGGGGTTTTTCCTGACAGTCATGACTAACACTGATGTGATTGGGATGAAGCTACTGGAGCAGGTCAAGGTACTTTGGCCAAGATTTACACAAGCCCCGACCATCTCAGAATATTTCATTAGCCACCCCTCTTTTTTGCCCACCTCCAATCAGTGGTCTGGATGATTGACAGATGAAGAGCAACTATGAAGCAGGAGATGCAGAGATAAGATGATACACATCTCTATGAAGTTATCAGTGTTATCAATCTCTGTAGGAAGCAGTCTGAGTACCATCCCCAGAGACTCACACCACCCTAGCTGCTAAATGTTGAGGCCTCAAGAACTTCAGTGCTCACAGCATGACAAAGATTGGGGGAATAATATTTAATAAACTCCATTTCTATATCTTTATGTGCTGTTCTTATATGATGTCCAATATGTATTATGTACATCTGTATCTTACATTAAATGCATGACTGTCCCTACAAGCTGTCACCGTGACTGAGTATTCATGTATCTCTTGGCTCCTGGGCAGGTGTTTTAATGGTTATGCACATGGTGTTGTCCCTTAAAGGTTTATGCACTCTGACTAAAGTACTTGATATGAATTGCTCCAATGAAATATAGACATTCCTCACTTAAAGACCTACCTGTTTAATGACCACCTGGACTTAAGACTAGCTCTCTGGGCAGTTGGCATTGTGCACTGCATGAGAACTCTAGTCATGGACATGGCAGCATGGCATGCATCAAGCATCTCATCCCATATCACCCTTTCTCAGTCTCAGTCTCGTTCCCGCAGTCGCTCAGTATTTACTACAATAGCGTTTGCAATCTCCAAACCTATACATTTCATCTATAATTGAATTCTATTGTGCATCCCATACTATAGTGCAAGATGTTGGCTAAAAAGACTGTATTAGAGTTGATTTCCTATATTCTGTTTATTACAGTATTTATAAATATTATAAATGGTGAAAAGACATTTAAAAAGATAGTTTAGACAAACCAACTATGAGTAAATTATGCTTGAAATATCGATAAGGGGCATCTGTTACACCCAGCAGGGTGTGGCGCCCCAACCAAGCAATGAGTCATGATGTCACCAGCTCCCACCTATAAAACTCAGACATGATCACACGTGTAAAGCATTGTTGCCTTCATCTCCCTTATTGAGAGGTATCTTCTCCTTGTCTCTCATTCTTCCTTGTCTATCCTGCCTGATCCTGTCCTGCTCACATGCCTGTTCTGCCCCATACTCCTGCCCCGTGTCTCCTGTATGCCTGAAGGATTGATTTTTCTGCCTTGCCTCATGACCCTGACTATGTCCCCGCTTGCTGATTCTGCGTCTGGTTGCCTGATCCCTCTAATAAACTCTCCAGTCTCCAGCATATGGGTCTCGTGCCCTTCCTGTGTACAGCAGCTCCTTGCTTATTGATCAGTTCGCTTAATGAACTAGTTGTAGGAACGCAACTCGTTCGTTAAGTGAGGATATATACGTACAAGGGAAACCAATCATTGGATTCAAGCTACCTGTTATGGTTGTGTAATTAATGCTCATGCAGCTTCTATTATTGTGGGGATTATGCAGCAGAGCACGTGTTGGGGACTGTGAAGAAACGAATGGGAGCTGCTGCACCTGTTACATGGCCAGGAGCCTCAAGCCCCCCCACACTCACTCGTCTCCTTCAGGTTCTTGAGCCTTAGCTATTCCCTTTGTCCACTCCCAGGAACCCCGCCTTAACTCCCCACCCTCAAAAAAACTAACTGCTTATCCAATCAGTCCGGCGGCGAGGCACGTGCTGCCACTTATGGATGTGGTTTCAAAGCGTGCCAAAATGCTGCCAGTAAAAAAACGCAGTAGGAGTACACAGAGTTAAAGCCAGCTCTTCCTGCTCTCTGCAGATGGGCTTGAATGTGCTTTCCATTGTTCGGCTGCTCCTCTCAGGTTTTGCCCCCCCTTCCTGGACAAGAAAGCTGGGGAAAGGGGGTCAGAAATGCTCAAAGGAGAGGATATAAAAGGGACAGCAAGCTGGTAAATACAGCCAGCCATCATACCAATGTTCCAAGGTCTGAGTCCCTACTGAAAGCCCGATAGGTGAAGTCCTGATTTCTGTATACATGTTGACTGCATATTGTCTAATTTTGCACTGTTCCATACTGTTTTGCACTGTTTAGTCCTTTGTAACTGAGTGTGGCATAACAATCAAGCAAGGCATCTGCTGCACAGGACCAGTAAACAATCTTTAATCTTGACTTTCCTATTGAGAATGAATGAGAGCCTGAGAGAAGAACATAGGGCATTGTCAATGGATCAATTACTACTTGAAGCAAACTTGTAGCAAACACAGAAGGCCCCTGTATGTTCCACTTGTTCCACTCTGGTTTATATAACCACAGAACATCACTATGTTACCTCCAAGTACTTCACTGTATCTGTAACATCTTTCCTGCTACTGATAAGTGCAATCAAACACCATTAGACACACGTTACCTCCATCCCCCATGGGGTCAAATAGTCTCTCCATTATCCTAAACCCAGAGATTGATCCATAAGTGAAGCTCACACATAGAGAAACATCCAAAATGATAGTCCACTGCCATATTGTCTACTGGTTGCAGGATTGATTTGCACCCTGCTGAACGCGGCTTGGTCAGATTAATTTGTGACCATCCTTGGCTGGGTACCCAATGGCTTTGAAAAGCAGGCTTTTTGGTGGCATATACTAGAGATTCTCACTGCCTGCTAATTTAGAAAGATAGCCAAAAGATAGACAAAAATTATGTGTGCATGCATGTGGCAGAAACAGAAAAACGCGCATCATAATATTATTTTTTAGGAAAGGAAAAGTTCCTAAAATTTTTGTTGTGAATGTTCATCTTTCTTTACATTTTCTTGGGGAGGAGTTATGTTAATGACAAGGGAACCCCAGACATAGACAGGGGTGCAACTGTGGGGTGCTGAGAGCGACGCCATCTTGTGGCTCCTTACCACACAGCCATGTCACTCCACGGCTGAACATGAAGCCTCCGTCTGTAATACTTGCAAATCTATTCACAGTCTCTGGGTCCAAGATAAAAACCGGAGACTCATAATGAATGTGCAATGAAAGAACGGAGGTTACATACGCAGACCCTCGTTTTGATATCGCCGTGTGCCACGCTGTGAAATAAACCCTCCTTTAGGGAACAATAAAAAATCTGTTTGTTCCTGGGCATATCAGACCAAACCTTCCTTTTTAGATAATCACAAAAGCGAGTCTATTCAGTCCTGAGCTTTTCCAGCACCTAAGTCCTTCAGCCTAGAAAATAATTCACATACAGACACCCCAACACACCAACAGACAATAAAGAAATGCCAGTGTGTCTGGAAATTACAAGCTTATTTTTCTCTTTCTCTGTCTCCCCTTCCCCCAGCTGTTTAATATTCTGGTTCAGGAGAGGTCATCACAGGGCAGTCCGGTATTTTTCAGGCCCCACCCGGGAAACAGAGGCACGATTATGCAAATGAGCCAGGCTCCCCTCTGCTTCTGACAGGCTGCTTATCAGTGCTGCCTTCTGCAAGCTGCTGTCACAGGAGCAGGTCCTCCTTACGCGTGCACAAATGTGGAAACGCCCGGTGTACACAGGCTCATGCGTGGGCGCTTCGCCTGCCCCACTCAAAGACACGCTATCCCTGGGATACGCAGGCGGAGGCTAATAGCATTAAACGTTAAAGGAGCTCCGATTTTGTTAGTGGTGAATGGGCCAAGATTAGATCATGTGGCGTGCATTTTTTTATGGTTAGAGGTCATACACCTACTTAACAAGTTTTGGGGGGGGGGGGGGGGTAAAACAGATGACGGATGAAGTAAAAATGGTGCTGTCAAGTGGAAGGGGGTGCTGTCTGGCCTCGGCTACCTGAAAGGTGACATGCAGGACAGTTAAAGTAATCACATCATAGAAACACATCATAGATGACATCAGACACACCCACAGTCCTGTCAAATACATTATTATTATTTCTAGCAGTAGTCATAGTAGCACCAGCAGCAGTAGTAGTATCGTTGTTAAGTTCAAGTAATTAAAGGTTTAGTTAGTAGGATTTACTGTATTGGAAAGAAACCCTTAGTTAAAAGGTCCAAGAGGCTTGTTCAGCTTTCCCTAAGACCTCAAAGACTGTTTGTCCAAGGCGATATAAAGCATTTTCATGATACATACCAGCCACGACAGAAAAATGTCCATGTTACCCGAAACAAGTGATGGCCATTTCGTTGGATGCCTCTTCTTTGTCTGTTCGAGGCCTCAGCTCTGGATGACTAGGCCCAAGCCACGGACTGGGTGGTCAATCTGTGGTGAGCCGCAGATGCCTCAACCATCTCATTCGGAGCCTTTTTTACGCCTGTCCCATGCACCAATTAGCATGGGGTGTCAAGCTGTTGCCAAGGTCTCCCGGCTCTACGCCTGGCAACTACAGGCTGTCAGTCACCCAGCAACCGCAAGACAAGAAGGGCCAGTGACACGGTGGTGGCACGTGCAGCCACAGCAGGGGCCCGTGGCAGCAGATAATCACTGAGAGGTGATGACTGGGCTCAGGGACTAACAAACAGCCAAGCCTGGTGTTTGAGTCAGGAAAGGAAAAAAGGATCCACATTTCTTAATGTATGTTACAGGTATGTTGGTGTCTCAACCAATTAATATCTATAATGTTAATATATAATGTTGTATATACAATGTACATGTATGTATATATAATGTATATATCTATAATGCCTGTATATGATGCATAATCTCTACACATATAATATTAATATTTTCATATGACATTAACTCCTGCCAACATGGAATCTAAGGATTATCTATATCAACTGAATAATTATGTAAATATCTTGGTGATTTTAAATTGCACACAGAATATGACTGTGTGTCTGAGTGTATACATGCGTGAGTGTGTATGTGCCCTGCGATGGGCTGGCATCCCATTCAGGGTGTTTCCCAGCCTTCTGCCCTGTGCTGCCTGGGACAGGCTCCAGGGCCTCCTGCTGGAGAAGCAGCTGGAAGATGGATGGATGAATCATCACCTAGCTAAAAGAATAGTAAGTAAATTAATAACTGTTATTTCATTACTTGCAAAGATGAAAATTACACACAACATTATTCACTAAAAACTTCTGCATACAATTTGTACAAGCTGGTTTTTCAAATATTAGAATACACAAATGTAAAAATAAATCTGCAAACTTTATGCTGTAGAAAACCGATGTTTACCTTTGTTACCAAGTACACTTTTTAATTTTATTTAGATAACTACGTTTCTAAATAAAAATTAAATGCATTTAGTGTTACATCAAAATTCTGGTTTGATAGCACAAGATTAAAGTAATGATTCAAATATTTCAGTGCAGACCTTGATAGGTCCAAAAGCAATCCCAGAAAAGAGATGGAAGTTGAAGGGTTAAACAAGACCAGCACCCCAAAGAAGGACTTCCCTCTCTGTCGTTGACATACGCTTCAGTGTATACCCTGTATGACCTCCCTCACACAGCAAGGGCAGAGAACACAAACAGCACTTGATTAGGGTCAACTACCACGACACATACAATTCATTAATGGTCCATTCATTTAGGTTATTAGAACAATAGAATTATTTAAAATACTTACGTCTATATCTGATAGCTGTATCTTTTGTAGATTGATGTATTTTTACTCTACTTTAGCCACTATAAGAAGAATCTGGACACTGAGACAACTTCCAAGGCTTTGCTCCCATGGCAACACTGGTCACACAACAACAAGTCTCTTCCAGGGCACTACAGGGGTCTGTGTGCAGAGACATGGGCACAGATTACACCAAGAAAAGCAGAGAGCTAGAAAGGAGAACAACTGAGCAAAGTCAGTGTGGTGCAGCTGAAATCGGATTTCCACAGTAGTAAAACTACAAACTTAAAGCTTGGCTGCTTTTCCTTCATGGGCAGCAAGAAATATTTTTTTTTTTTGCTGTGCATATCTTGTAACCCTGTGCCACGTAACGGAAGCTGGAAGCGTTGCGGTCTTGCTGGCTCGACAGGCCCATATGGCCACACCGCCGTCTATTATCTGTAATGCAGATGACTCCCGCGTGGAACAAACTGATGGCGGGTCCAGCTGGAGGGTCCAATCGTTCCTTTGACAGGATGAACCCCCTCCTGGCTCCCATTCTGCCGTCTACTAGGCCGCCAAAGCTGTTTACAGGGCCCAGCGGCGGGAACAAACTTCTAATAACACTCCAGAGAAACTTCTCAGCTTTGTGCCTATTAAATTTCCAATGGTTTTTCAATAAATACCAAATCCAGCATTTACTCAGTTCGCAGTATAAAGTCAAATCATTTCATCTACTGGCATATATTATACATTGAAAGATATCATATATTTTAATATACAAAGTAAGGTCAGTTTAACTCATTTGTCAGGTAAGAAGTGCCTCTATGATGTTATCAACTATATTAGTGCAGACAGGGCAGGCATGTCTTTATATGTGGTACATCTATCTTCCTGCCACTCCAGCACTGAATTAGCAGGAACTGACTATTTCCCAGATGGCAGGGGTTGGAAGGCTGTATATAAAATTCAAGAACCTGCTTGGATTAGAGAAGGACAAGATCAGGTCAGCAGTGAAGGCCATGTTCAAGGTGAATCAGGATTTATGCACAGACTTTTCAGATAGCCAAGGGTGGTCCTCTTAGCCATCTGCTCATGTCTTCAGAAGGTTTACTTCTGAGCAGACACAATTTGTTTGGTTTTGTTTTTGACTGAGTCATCACAAGCAATTGAATTTTGGATTGTAATGCTTACAGATTATATAGGAAACATACAGGCTCCATGCATTGTACTTCGCAACAGCATATACAATATCCTGGGTACAAAGGTATGATTCATTCAGATACCTGTCAGAAATTAAATTTCTCAAGTGCAAGAAGGCCACCTTTCCACTCTGGAGGCAGTATTGTCAGGGACTCGGGCGGGTTTGGAGCGGGACGCGGCATGACACAGCCACAAAAAGGTAGATGACCCACTGGCAGCTCCAAGAACAAAAACAGGGTTTATTAAACAAAACAGGAAACACTACAAACACAACAAAATCAAAAGGACCACAAGGGCTCAAAAACTAAAGGTGATAAACAAAGGTTAAATAACAAAAACAGAATACAACTCTAACACTGAGAAAATCAACCCATCTAACATCTCAAACAACAGAAAATTCACAGTCAAACAAATGAACCACTGGGGAACTGAACAGAAGCAGGGACTAAAATACTAAGGGGTAACAAAGTATACTTCACAAAGTAATCATTTTTATATTTTTGGTGTTAAGACCACATATTCAAACAAATCATAATCCTGTTCATCTTTGATTTCTTCTTATCTTCTTTTCTTATGCTTTTGCTGGGATCCACGGTGGTGACCACCACCTTCTGAACCTTTGTTTTCTATGTTATTCTCCTCTTGGATACAATCTCTTAGCTCTTTCATTAAACATCAATCAGCTTCTCACGGGTGGGTTTCCTGAAAGCTTCGCAATGCTAAATAGGTTTCCTGAAAGCTTCGTGTAGCCCGGTGTTTGATTCTTTTTTTATTTTTTGGAGTATGGATAGGGTGGGGTGTAAGTGTTGCGCTGGTGCGGGCACTGCATGAGTGTGTTGTTAGTTCCTGATTCCCTTAACTTTAATTTGATTGGGTACTGTTTTATATTCTCCAATCAGGGAAAGGGGAGGGGGGAACGCGAGAGCGGGCGCGGGAGCTCTGGCGCGGGAATAGGGAGAGTGGCGGGTGGACGGAAAGAGGACAAGACTGCTCGTCTTGTTGAGGACTTGTTGCCAACTGTGGAGCGGAGAAAACTGCTGGCGCACCCCGCAAAAAGGAGGAAGAAGCCCGCTGGAGCTGAGATCGCCGGACTGCTCGTCTTGTGACGGACTTGCAGCGAGCTGCGGAGAGTGGAGAAGCGCCGCCGCCAACGGGACGAGAACAGATTCGTCCCTGGAAGGAAGCATTGAGGGGGGAGAAAAGTTATCGCCTGACTCCGGGACACAGAATCCGCCTGGAAAGGGGTGGACCGGTAGGCTATCTATTTTCTTTCAGTTTGGCTCTTTGGAGTGAAACGGCCGTTTCGTTTGTGGTCACTACGGACACAAGCATCAAAAAGGCCTGCCACGATTCTTTGAGTTTTATTTAACCGTTTTGAAGGACTACCGGACTGAGGGTTATTGTGTATATATATTGTTCATTGTGAATATGTTTGAATGTATTGTGCCTGGTGTTGTTTAGTGTTGGGTAGTAAATGTTTAAAGTAAACTGTGTCATTTCATATTACTGGGAATAAGATCGCACCGGGTATAGCCTACGCTAGCTAGGCACAGGCTCTACCGGAATCGCAACGCAAAGGGAGAAAAACGAATTCAGGCCCCCATTTAGTGTTAATACAGTGTTCGACCCCATAGGGGGCCAAAGGGGGCGCTACACGAGCATGAGCTCATCCAGATGCTCTATGCACCCTTGTAGCCTGCTGTATCCCTAGAGGAGCTAAAACAGGAATCAGAGCGAGACCCAGTCCTCACCACACTCCGCACATACATACGGTCAGGATGGCCAGTGAAGGTACCTAAGGAGCTCGCGCCGTTTGCCCAGGTACGTGACAAACTGTCTTCTTGGGGTGGCGCGTGTGTCTCCAGAGGTCTCTGCACGGTGGTGCCTGCCGGCCTCCGCGCAAGTGCGCTGGCAATGGCACATGAGGGGCACCTGGGCATAATTAAACTCAAGCAACTGTGCAGGGACCTTGTTTGGTGGCCAGGAATCGACCGTGACATAGAAACACTCATCAAGGACTGTGCACTATGCCTCCTTAGCGATAAACCCCCCCCCGCATCCGACTCCACTACAACCAGTTCCGTGGCCATCTCGGCCATGGGAACATCTCCAGCTCAATGTTTGTGGTGAGCTCCATTGTCGTGGGATTCCCCACCATCAGCGCTTCCTGGTGGTGCTGTATGACCTCCACTCCAAGTGGCTGTAGATAGTTCCAGTGGGGACTGTCACCACTCGGGCAATTGCCGAAGTTCTAGAGGCCCTGTTTGCCCGATGGGGCATGCCTTGCGCCATCACGACGGACAATGGGCCCCAGTTTGTCTCTGCAGACTTCTCCAGATTCCTCAGGGACAGAGGGATCAATCATATCCGCACGGCCTACTACAACCCCCAAGCTAACGGTGGGGTTGAAAGGTTCAATCAGACCTTGAAGAACGGCATTAGGGCGCACCTGGCCCAAGGCTGGAACCAGACCCTGATGCACTACAGGGCCAGCCATGAGGTCACAACTGGGGCCTCTCCGGCATCCCTCATCCTGGGACGGGAAATGGAACTGCTACTTGACAGACTAAAGGCCCAGGGCTCAGCAATGCCTGCAGTGAGCCGCACCCGGCACAGGCTAAGGCCTTTGTACTCCAGCATCAGAGCCAAATGAAGCGCCACTTCGACCAGAAACACAGAGCTACGGATGCCACTATCCAAGTAGGGGACTAGGTTCGCGTCTGTAGGCCTCACCGGAGCGGTAAGATGGCGTCTTACTGGTCGCAGCCCCTACAAGTCCAGCGGCAACAGGGGCCAGCCACCTTCTTGCTCAGCGACGGCTCCCGCTGGCCTGCTAAGTGGCTATGGAAGGTGGGCCATTCTAGTCAGTCGACAGTGGCGGCTCCACCGGCAGCCCACTCCTCACTCGACCCGGTCAGCACCAGCCTACCAGCACCGCCGCACCCACAACCAGCGCACGATCCTCGCCCTCCTCCTGGTCCCCAGCCGGATGCAGGGCAGGACAACTTCCCAGGCTCTGCTGTAGGTTTGCCCTTGCCCATTCCGGGGGGGCCACAGCCAAGAGTTGATGAGGGTTGGCCGGTGCGGGTTAGGACTCAGCCCTTGAAGGACTTTGACGCTGAGTTTGTGGGTTAGGTTCCTTGTTCATAAGTTGTTGTTCTGTGGTTATGTGGTGAGCCTGCTTCTGCCAGTAAGCTTTTTGGGGGAGGGGGAAAAATGTTACGTACAGTATGCGGACATACGGGTTTTTCTGTGGGGGTTTTTCTGGGACGCACGGATGTGCGTTTTGTTGTTGTGGGATGAAAAAGTAAAACAACTGGCTGTTAAACCTCTCCCGGAGTGAGGCTTTGTTTGTACCATCTAACCGACATAATAGCCATATTGCCGTAACTGATGCTCCTTCACTATGCAGGCTATGTACCTCATTCAGGACTCTTCTAGCAAATGCTTGACACAAATTCAAACCAGTGGTGCCCAAGGATTCTCTGAAGAGACGCAGTATCATGAGTGACCTCATGACCCCCCATGGTCCCCCAATCAGTCTGTTGACTGTCACCAGAGACATGAATGTCACTGCCGAGGTAGCTAAATCTCTCTACAAGGTCGACATTCACCCCACAGACAGACATTAAAAGCCAGGATCTTTTTTTTATCCAAGGCACTCACAATCCCAGGCATTCAGACTCCTTGTTCAGTCTTTTGAGAGCCCCAATCAGAGCCTTCACCGACTCAAAGATCACAGCATCGTTGCCAAAGTCAAGATAAGTAAATATTTCTTCACCAACAGATGCTCCACGACCCTGCTCAACACCTAGTCCATGCAAGTATTGAACAGAGTAGGAGCAAGAACACACCCCTGATGAATCCCAGAATCTACTGAGAAGAATTCGGGTGTTCTCTCTCCACTCACTCACAATATCATTGTACAGGCTGGCCATGACATCCACCAACCTCGGGTGGATCCCGCAAAGTCTCAGGATGTCCCAAAGGGCAGCTCAATCAACTGAGTCAAATGCTTTATGGAAAGGATGCAAAGAACATTTGCAGATATTTGCACCTGATGAGAACTCTTAGTGCCAGGATGCGGCCAATGGTAGACTTCTTAGGTGTAAAACCAGACTGCTTCAGTCACTGACAGACAAGCAAGTGATCAAGGATCCTGTTAAGGATGCCCTTGCAAGGCCTTTAACTGGCACTGAGAACAGTGTTATCCCCCTATAATTGCCGCAATCCAAGCGATCACCCTTCCTTTTACAATTTGTGATGATAAGTCCCATTTTCCAGTTAGTTGGGATGACGCCTGTCTCCCAAATGAAAGCAAAGATAGCGGGTCTCAACTGTATTGCCATCTGTAAGGATTGTCTTTGTTTTTGAGCCTTAGTCATCCTTTTTGGACACATGTGTCCTCCTTTCTGAGGCTGAGCCCTCCCTTTTGGACAGAGGTGTCTTCCTTTTTGAGCCTTAGTCATCCTTATTGGACACAGGTATCCTTCTTTCTTACCCTTAGTCCCTCTTTTTGGACACAGGTATCCTCCTTTCTGAGCCTTTATCCTTTTTTTGGACACAGTTGTCCTCCTTTCTACCCTTAGTCCCTCTTTTTGGATACAGGTGTCCTCCTTTCTGAGCCTTAGTCCTTCTTTTTGATGCAGTTTTGTGAAGGTCATCAAACCCTGAAAATGGGAGGTGAGTTCTTCTATTGAAGGAATTGGGTATTTGTAAAGGACAATAGCCTTTTTTACAGCCCAGAGGTAAACATGGAGATGCATGTTTCCATATCTCTTCCTAGCTATCATCATATTTGAAATTCATGGAAAAGCATTAACTGGCTCAATCATGCCTGCCTCAAGCAGGTGGCGCAGTTCAGCAGTAACATCATCACAAAAGGCGAAGGGAACTTGACACAGGGGCTGAATTACTGGACTGACAGATGCATCAAGTTGAGGCAGATGATTAAATGTGAGAAGCCAAGGCCCTCGAACAGGGGTATGTACTGCTGCTGCCATGATGAGCTGATGGTTAAATGGCAGATCCAGTTGTCTGCAGTATGGAAAATCCAAGGGTGGTGAAAAGGTCAAGGCCCAGTAATTTGGCACCATGGTGTGAGATATGAAAGGGAAAGTCTGGGACTATTTTACATCCATAGTGGACTGATAGCCAAATGGAGCCGACCATGGGCAGGACGGTTCTGAGCTCTAGTAACATGAGAGAATGAGCCACAGTTCCCACAGCGTTGCCATTGTTGCCTGCACAGTGCATAATGGAGTATAATGGTCGTCCAAAACAACATTAGATGAAATAGCACTTTCAGGTGGTTGTGATGCAGATCCATGTTTTGCAGCAAGCTAAGTGACAATGGGGTAAACTAAAGTTAGATTTACTCTGTTGCTGTTTCAATTTGAAATGCGATTTATATAGCGCTTGCGAGAGAGATCATCTGCTAACGTCACGAATCACAAATAAATATAAGCAGTGAGCTTTCTTCCGAGTGTCGCTGACTTCGTGCAGTCCCAGGGCATCCAAGTATGTTTGGAATGATTCCAGCCAGCGAGCCCAAGGAACAGGGAGTCAGCCAGGAAGTGCAAGAAAAGGTCAAAATGTCACGTTTTAGGGAAGGCACCAGACAGATGGGAAAACTAAGCCATTTTTATTTTTTCAAATTGGCCTTCTCTTTCCGAACACTGTCCCCTTAATTTTTCGAAACGACGTGTTTTCAGTACATGTACATGATACTGGAGCCAATCCCAGACAGGATAGGACACAGGGATGGAGTATATCCTGGACGGGATGCCAGTCAGTCACAGGGCACATAGACACACACTCTCTATTAGATACACCAATTAACCTGACTGCATGTCTTTGGACTGTGGGAGGAAACTCACATAGCACATGGAGAACATGCAAACTTCACAGACAGAGCAGAAGCCAGATTCAAACCTCAAAACGAAAGGTCGACACCAAAATGCTTATTTCAGTTGCTAATGCTAATGCCAATTTTTTACTTTCTGGAGGGGTGGCCAATATTATTTTTTTAAAGCAGAAACATCAAAAATAAGTACTACAACTTATTACCTTTAAATATTTATTTTTTCATTCATAAAAAACAAAATAATAACTAAATATTACTCTTTAAACTTTAAACAACAGCATACATCCTTTTAAAAGTAATAGAAAACACGAACAATAACAATAATTTAACACTCCTGAAATATAAAGATACATTTCATACAAACACAGCATAATCTTGCTTATACAGCCTTGACAGTTGTTCATTTATTTATACTAATCACATGTGTATGCTAATCATATTAACATGATTTTGTATCTACTTGTATATCAATTCAGACCTTTGGTTTGTTTTGGCTCCTCCCTCTGCTTCTCTCTGATTGGATCCCCTCTTTCTACAGGAGCTCCAGTGCAGCTGAATGGCGATGATGGTGCA
>JAABNX020000059.1:946505-968447 GCA_015163995.2 Mormyrus lacerda | reverse complement strand
CCCCCCCCCCCCCCCCCTCGTCGTCACAAGGGATTTTGGGGGGGCGGAGTAAGGGCAGGAATTTGCAGATCTAAGCCCATCTGACAATGTCACAGGCAGCAGGAGCAGTTGGTCAGTGTGCAAAACTGTGTCAGCGGAGGAGAATGAGAGGGATAATGGGATTAGGGAGAAGCAGTCAGCCAGGAAAGTGGGATCTGGGGGGTCAGGGGTCAATCGGCCTGTCCCCCACCCCCCTCCCACCTCCTCCCATTAACACTGGACTGGCACTTCCGAGGGAGTGCTGGCATGTTAATGAGAAGCCCCTTGACTGGACCTTGGGATTAGGGGAGATGAGCTAATGCTTCCATTGCAGTAGAGAGCAAAACAAGCAAGATGGCCGAGGTTGGACACCGAGTGAGAGGATGGAGATTCTGTGGAACAGCAGCACTAAGCCAGCTGATAATTCTGTGAAAGACAAATACTGGTACGCTAGTTAATAATGCTACACTACACGGTAATGTGCTACCTAATAGTGCTACACTACCTAATAATGCTACACTACACGGTAATGTGCTACCTAATAGTGCTACACTAGCTAATAATGCTACGCCAGGCAATAATGTTATGCTGACTAATAAGGCTACACTAGCTAATAATGCTACACTAGATGAGAGTGCTACCCTACCTAATAAAACTATGCTAAAGAATAAGGCTACACTAGCTAATAATGCTATGCTAGATAACAGTGTGACCCTGCCCTTATAACACTACACTAGAGAATAAGGCTACACTGGCTAATAATGCTATGCTAGATAACAGTGCTACACTGTCTAATAACACTGCGCTAAATAATAATACTGTGCTGGCTAATAATCATACACATGAAAATTTCATTAATTCAAAGCCATTTTTCTGCTGATTGCTTGTATCATCATGCCACAGATGATGAGGAAGGTCTTTAACCAAACCTTAAATATTTAAAATTTTGTAATATTCATACTTATTTCCTGTGTTTTTGTTACTATGACAGCTTTCGTTTGTCTTCCTCCTTAGCTTCTTTCATACCATCAGTGGACTCCCCTCATTTTTGAGCCACGCCGAGTGAGACTCCCTGACCACTGCGCTCTTTCAAGGTTTTACATTGTAGTAGCTTTACACACAGTCGACTTCCCATGGACATTTATAATAATGGTTATGTGTCTGCGGATGCTACCTACATCCACCGAGCTGGAAAACCAGAACAGCATGAAAGGTCACTGAATTGCATCAGCATGTTCAACAAGCTGGTTTTGAAAAGGAGGAACTTGGTTCATTATGCTCAGCTAATTTCACACTCTCCCTCTGCATGAAGCGGGGGGAGGACTCTCCTGATGCCAGATGGAACCGCAAACAATAGCCGTGCGTGATGGAGTGTTACTGCACCAAGTGCAGCTGTGCCCTCTACAGGTGCTGCTGATTACTGCCCCATCTCTAGCTTCCCCATCATAAGCAGGCAGTGGCTCAGCATAGAAATTGTCACCATATCGCCTTCACATGTCTCTGTTGTGCAGCATGTACTGAAATCAATTTTAAAAATATCCACAGTCATTTTGCAGTTTTCCAGACAACTGTCAGTGTTTTTACAGCAGCTGTTAGAACACTGTTTTAACAGTATGAGTCCAGATTTTACAGGTTAATATATCCTACACACATTAAGTACATTATATAACCATACAATAGATATGGGGAGGGCATGGATATATTGGGGAGGGGCAAGGTCAGAGGTCAAGACCCTCTACTCCCCTGTAGTCAATTAGCGACTGTATAAAGTATCATCTGGCTAATCAGAGGCTGCCACCGTGCCCTTTGCCGTCATGAAGACATATCTTATGTCAGGAAAATCACCCCCCTCATTCACACGTCACCAGAGACAAATATTGCACACCCCTCCCCCAAGGTGGCAAGAGTCTTGTCTCGCTCGCCAGACTGTCCCCCCTGGGTTTTTGTGTCCGTTGAGCCGAGACAGAAGGAGATGGATTCTTACAGGCCGCCAAGCAGTGCACGGTGGAAGCCTTCCTAGATTAAAGCGCGAGAACCCTGCCCCACTGCCACTCCCAGCCCCCCCAGCTTCAAAGGGACCTGGAAGGCAGAGCATGACAAACAGCACTTAGCTGACAGCAACGGTGGGGGGGGGATGAAGGGGGGGGGGGGTCCCTTGTGAGCTCCAACATGACTGCTTCTGCAATTTACATTTCCATACATGGCCCAGGAATCCCCTACAGAGCCCAGAGCAGCAAACAGGACCTGATGGATGGGACATGCTTATCGAGCTGGTGCATTGAAAAATCATTCCATTTTTGTTGCTCTGGGATCAGTCGGTATGGACTATAGCAATATGTTACATATATACTGTACTTTATACACCAAACATAGATTTTCCCACATCAACCATCACATTGGTGACACACATCATGCCCACGTAAAAAACACACTGTGGGTCTCCAACCTTATTTAAAGTAAGAACTACTTCTAGAAAGAAAATAATCTGAGGGGAGCTGCCAGATCTCAATAGTGGGGGGGGAGATGGGGTATGGGGGAGGGATGCCGAGGCAAGATGCTCATCCTGAGACAAAGTGAAATATACATGTATATGCAAAATACAAAAAAAAGGAAAAAAATGACATATGCGATATGATTTCTAATAACTGCTTTGTGAGCTACTCACTGGCTAAATTGTGTCAGAGGTCTTGGCAGTTGCGGACTGCGGGGGGGGGGGCATGACAAAGGTAAAAGTTGTTGACTGGGAGAAGTCACCCTCCTTCTGTCTACTTGTAGCCATGGCTGAGAGGGAGATCTGATGGGTGCGAGGGGGGTTCTCATCAGATCTGGTGCCACAGGGTGGGGGTTCTCATCAGGTAGGGGTGGGGGGAGTTCTCATCAGATCAGGTGGGTGGGTATGGGGGGTGGGGGTTATCATGAGACCTGGTAAGTGCAAGGGGGGAGATCTTCATCATATCTGGTCAAACTGCTGTGAAAACGGTAACGGCCTTACCCACCCAGTGCTTCCTGTGCAGTTCACACAGATTTCCTCTCATTGGCTTCCCTTAGTGCCACAGTGTCTGAGGAAATCCGTGTTTGTGTGCTTTAGCTGGAGCAGTGTCACTGAATTGCCCTTAGTGTATGTATGCATGTGCGAACCCTGACATGGCATCCCATGCAGGGTAACCCCTGGCCTGTGTTTCATGGGATAAGCTCATAGTGCAATATAACTCTGTACTGGACAAGCAGTTATAGATCATGGACAGATACTTCTGGGTTAAATTTTTGTGTTAATCAAACAAGCTGGGCCCAGTTTTCTAGTTTAATTTCCATAGTGTTTCACTTAATGACTCCAATCTGAATCATAATTTCTTAGAAATCAGAATTATGCTGGCCAGTCTGCATGTGTTTTGCAGCTCTTCACCTGCTGCTTTTAAGCCATGAAAGACACACAAAAACAGAACTTCCTTTTCCGTCTTACGGAACCCCTCTAGTGTCAGATGAGGAAGTGTAAATCTGTGCCCAAAGATTTGAAAATTGTACAAATAGATTTGCAATCCAGGGGAGCTCCATACTATCTTCTGCAGGTGAAGGGTCGGTACGGCCTCCATTGCAAATATATTCCAAAGAAATAAATATGGCTGATTGGGAAAAACCACATCACTGTAAGATGGAATTTAGGAAGTGTTAAATGAAGACCATGATGGTAGTTGCTGTCCCAACTAGCATTTAGCAAACTGATCCATTATTTGAGTTGATAAATCGTGCATCTGTGTTTCAGGGTAATGTTCGGTTAGCGTTTCTGAATTGATCCCCATTTTGAGACTTGTTCAGTTTTTAAAATTCCTAGGGTAGGGCTTACGTCTTGTGCTTTTCAGAAAGGCAAATATATTTGGCAATATTTTCACTCCCTAGCTGTTAATGACTCATTAAGGACAGTCTTCAATAAACACGCCTACTGCCTCCCCCCAAAAAACTGTTCAAATAGGATTACCTTCACACAAAGGAATAAAGGGAAGGCAGCCACAGCTTTGGCGTGGGGGTGCAGAAAAGATCTCCGGCTGCAAATTTGCATCACTGCACAAAGGCAAGGCAGTCTGCTAGGAACTGGCCAGACCCTCGTTTGGACTGGCTGTTATTCATGACTGTGCAGAAGGATCTGTCTGGTCCTCATACCAAAGGCTACTACAGCCCAGAGATGTTGTGATCCAGCTTTGCATTCTTTGTCCCCATTTTGGCTAATTGTGTCCATTTATGTCTATTTTTGTGTTTATTTTGTGTCCATCTTTGTGTCCATTATTGGGTCCATCTACGGGTGCCAATCCACTTTTGTATTCTTACTCAGAAGCAATTACGCCCAGGTTATACCTGATCGGAGGTGCACTTGTAGCATGTAGCATGGGACATAAACATAATGTTACTTGCATGCTTTCACTCCCATTGTCATGGACACCAGTAGAGAATTGACAGTGACAGAATGCATGTGACCTGGTAAAGACCCTTTATTAATTAACACCTAAGAGGCTTTGCTGTGTTCAAAATGCATTCAAATAATTTATTTCAATATGCTTTTCAGAAAACGTGATATAAATAGCATTGAAATTTGGAACAATTAAGCCTGGCAAATGGGATAAAATTACAGCCACTCTAAAACAGCATGCCTAAAATTGAGACTGAGACTGCCCCCATTTAATGTCTCAGAACATTCACACTCGCAGGTAAAATGTATAAAATGAAATGTATGAGATTTAATCCCAGATTAACTCCTCTGTGCTTACATTTAAGGAAGAGCTGCTGTGATTGGCCATCAGTCTGCATGTAATATTCACTGAGCATGAGAGGCATGATGTCAAGGTTAAATCTCGAGAAGAGGCAAAATCAAGACAAAGTACTGCAGCTTGATGCAAAATACTACAGCTGATTATTTAAAATCACAATTATAATCATTTTTGTTTTTCTGTGCATTTGACCAATTTATTACTGTGGGGCACTATTATTTGGACTGAAATGCTGCTGGTTACCTTTTAGTTTTCTCAGTCTTACATAATGT
The DNA here is from genome assembly GCA_015163995.2 of Mormyrus lacerda. Classification (NCBI taxonomy): domain Eukaryota; kingdom Metazoa; phylum Chordata; class Actinopteri; order Osteoglossiformes; family Mormyridae; genus Mormyrus; species Mormyrus lacerda. Next base: position 963,400 of record JAABNX020000059.1, on the reverse strand, counting down.
TCTTATCATTTTATTGTCTTTCAAATTAGCATTTTTTCATTTTATCCTTTTATGGTATTTTATTGTTTTTATGTGAAGCATTTTGAATTGAAATGTCCAATACAAATGAACTTGCTTTGCTTTGCTTCAGGCCTCCTCTAATTTCTAACCCTACCAGCTTCTCTTTGGAAATCTTCTTCTTTAATTCTAAAGCCAGGACACAGAGGACACATCACTTAACTCCCTTCACCCTATAACCCCACCTCGCTCCCTGACTGACTCACCCCCCTCACCTTGCAGTCTCAGGTCTAACTTGCCAGCTCAGTAGGTAGGATGGAAATCTCCAGTCTCTAATGGGTCCTAACACAATCAGAGGCACCCTACGTTGCACCATTATGTAGATTATGACTGAAAGGTTGGATGTTCAGCTCCCAGGAGAGGAACTGCTATTTTTCCACAGAAGCAGGTACTTATTATAAATTGCTTCAGTAAAATAAGCAGCTTTGTAGAAATCAGTGTAAAACAATAAGCTATTAAAACATATTATCTTTGCTATTTGAATAAATGTGCATACCTTTTGAGTCAAAGTCGGTGCTATTTCATAGATTTATTCCTCTTATCATTCCAATGGTCTGAAATTTATCACCCACGTTTCAGATGCTGGTTTCTCCAGATTTGTCTTACCCATCCAGACAGTTGCACAAATGCACATCATACAAGTCAATTCCATTATACAAAGGGCCATTGGTAACTGAAGTAAAAAAAACTCCCTGCTGCCATTTTAAACCCAATGAATCTCGATCATTCAGAGAATGTGATGAAGGTGCCAGTTTGCAGAAAAATAAGTCATTGAAGTCCCATCTAACATCTGACAGCACAGAATTTGTCAAAGATAGAATAATTTTTGCTGCATGGATTGATTTTAGCAGGTAGGTCATTGCCAGCAAAAAGCCTTTCTGTGTCTCTTGTATTGCATTCCGGCTTTGGAAATGAGGGCAATAGAAAAATCAAATTCAGGAGCAACCCAAGATCATCAAGAAAATGACCTGTAGTCTTATTTTGAAATGCATCTAAAGAGTATAAGGTCTTTTTTGGTGTCTCAAATAACCTTAAAATTTTTGTGAACTGTGGGTCAGCTATAAGATGTAACCAGGTTTTGAATATTGTTTTCTGAAATCAGATATTATAAAGGAGTTACTCTTGGCCATCTTTGATTGACTGTTATTGCCAGACGGCCTCCCAGCTAAAGACTACAAAGTGCTGAATACTCACACCTGTGTGTGTCCAATGAAAGTGTCTGCATCTTGGCTTTCGTTGTGCTAGTAGGCCCAAAAGCCTTCTTAAAGTGCAGACTAGACACAGTTGATGGACTCTGCTGATGGATGTCTGTTTATCAGCCCATGTCTGAACCCTGCTGGAGGTTTCACAGGTCTGAAAGGGCTTGTGACTGAACAGCATCCCCTGATGCCCCCCAGCAGCCCTGTAGCTGGCCTGGCTACCCATTTGGCCTCTGGGGGACTCCTTCATTTGGGGAGTCCACACACATATGTAGCATTAGGGCTACAGTCATGCTGGGAAACCGCCCACTGGCTGACAATGGCTTGATCTGAACAATGGCAGCAACATAGTGTGTGACAATTATGCTGGCTAACTGACAAAGTCACACACACATACACACAAACACATATAGGAAGTGTTTTAGCACCTGTGAATACAAACAAACATGTCCTATAGTTAGTATTCAGGTGTATCTCTGATGGGATGTATTTCTCCATTTTCATTTTTTGCTCATGCATGCTTGATCTTTTTCAGACTGCAAACAGTCTATCTCAGGTCTACGCTTAATAAAGTATCACTATTCTATTATTCTTTCTAGAACCAGTTCTCATCATTTTAGCCAGTTAGTCATCAAATCAGGGCTCTGCTAAACTCTCTCATCAAGCCCAAAGTGTGACTGAGGTCCCTGCTATTCATTATGTTTCAGAACATACATAAAATAGCAGCAATGGATAATGCAAGGAACATGAAGAAGCCGGTTTGTGATAAAGAAGCCAATATGTGATAAAGGAAGATTATATGACAATAATATTACATTTTTGTCCCCTCAGCTTTTTCCTTAGACAGACCCAATGGGGAGCCACTTCAACCACCACCACTTGGAAGATGTGACAGCAGCTATTCTCTGCCAGTATGCTTATAGTACATAAGGCGATGGAAGGGTAAGAGAGAATTCACCAGTTAGATATAGGGAATGATTAAGAGGCCAGACCTGACAGGGCCACAGTGGGCAAATTAGCCAGGGCATCAGCGTACCACCCCTACTCTTTTGAATGATGCCCGTGGATCTTTTGTGACCTCAAAGAATCAGGACCTGAGTTTTACAACTTGTCTGAAGGACAGCATCATATTTACAGTACTGTGTCCCCATCACTGCATTGGGGCTTTGGGATCCACACACACCACAGGATGGGCTAACCAGTTGGTCACAACAAGACCACTTCCAGTAGCAATCCTGCTTTTGTAGTTGGTCTCCTATCCAGGTACTGGGCAAGTCCAAATTTGCTTAGTTTCCGGTGGATTACCTAGTCGGAGCTGCAGGTGGTATGACTGCAAGCAAGCAATGATTACCTGTCTGTGACAGATGATGTGAGTTGGGAATCTCTCGTTAACCATTTACTTTGGAATAGTTAAGAATTAACTTTAGCTATGGCTATGATTCATGACAACAGACCTCAGTTTAAAGATGCTGGCTTCCCATATCCACAGGCACTGTAAAATGGCGGATTAATGGCAGATTAAAACATATGCATTACATGTGCATTACATATGCATTGGCTGCTATCTATATATGTCAGAGGAGACCAGGATGTGACAGGAGAAGTGTCCTGGAGTGTGTCATGCGATGCCCGGGTTCACGTTGATGGGGTGCAGGCCCTGGACTGGAAGCAGACAATGGCCAGATCTGTGCCCTTTTATCTCTGCCCCAAATCAGAGTTTCACGCTAAAGGGGGCAAAAAAGGCTCCTGCTGCCACCCAGCTACTGTTGAGGCTGGCTAGCTGGTCCCCCTCCTATGCAGACTGGAATGCATCTGCCGCAGCGATGGAGATGAATGAATAATGAGGTAGAACGTGCCCCCGGCACCTAAAAATGTAATTAACACCTTCTGTAATAAACCCTTAATTATGCTAATCGGCTAATGTTTAAACAAAGTCACTACAGGATAATTATGACATTGCATTCATGGGTCTTTTTAATCTGTTCAAGGACCTGTGGGTAATACACGGTGGAGTATTTTAATAGACAGAGAAACGTCTGTTTGTGTTGCTTGAATAACAATACAGGCGTTCAGAGGGTAGGAAAAGAGTTTTGAATCTTATGGATTGTTACTTGCGGAAATTGAACAGCATTATACGTATATGTTAGAAATTATTTTCATTTTAAGATGAAAGACACAAAGATCCTAGTAAGGCTTAAGTGTGTATAATTACTACTACTAGAACTACTACTATTGTTGTGGTTGTTGTTGCTTGTATAAATAATAATACAAAATAGATAAAAAAAAAAAATGTGAAAACTTACAGCTAAATTCATGAGGCCTCACAAAACCCTACAGCTCTATTCCAAATACTTTTTTAGTTATGAATTTTTGAAGTTTGGCCTTCTTGAGTTTTCTAGCACACTTTGGATTTCATTGTTAACTCTGTAGAATTATGACACTGCATATATTTTGTCCTGTTTATTTTACGCATTAATAATAACGCCAATACGTCATTACATGGCATTGTTTATAGGCATCACCACATTTTTTTGTAATGTTTTTACAAAGGGGGCATTTTGTGATGCCCTGGCTTCCTGCCCCAGGTGTCCGGCCTTATCCTGCCAGGCTCAGATAACCTGTCCTTGTAGAAGACAAGAAATAATTGCAAGCATTTGCTAAAAGCACAGCTGGTATTAGTTGTATACAGATTGAGTTATAAACTGAAAAAAGTATGGCCTTTGTCTAGCAGATAACACTCAACTGGGTTCATGACCAATCAGAGTGTTTTAGACACCAAACAGTCTCTGGTGATGCCTTCCACCTGGGTGCCTGAGTATTAGATGCCATCAGGTCAGTACTGCCCCTGGCAGCCATTTTCATGGCATTTCTACAAAAGTCGTCAGACTTCCCAGTGACAGACTCATTACTGTGACCTTTTTGCTGGTCTCCTCTCTGTCTTCTATCTTCAACTTTTCCATGCATCATGTGCACAGGCTTTTCTCGTAATATGCCCAAAATAGCATAACTACATGGTAACTGTGGGTTTGGGTCTTTCATTCAAACAGCAGCTGTTGAAGCCAGGTTTGTTAGTCATGGTGAATGATGACCCAGTGTTGGCCGCACACAGAGGTGTGGATGTATGCAAGTTCCCTTTTTGGTTGTTTTTCTACATGAAGCATCTTAGACTACTTCAGATGTTGCTGTCTGAACACAGTAAACCCTGGAAAATTAATTCAGTTTCAAGGTTTTAATGACTTTTGCTATGTAGGTCCAACTCCTTTCTGTAACAGGATGTGAAATATTCTTACCAGTCCTGGATATTTTACAATAACATACCATATGTCAAGACACATAAAGAAGCCAGTTTAGCAATATGTAATGAAGGAAAATTATGTGACAAATAGTGTCCAATTGTATAAAATATCTGTCCCCTCAGCCTGCCTCCCCATCCCCACCTCTTAACCTTCACTGGGATAAGCAGTTAAAATTAAAATTAATACTCAAACACCAGAAATATTTGACCAGTAATCTTCAAGCAATGTGTAAACACATTTGCTGTGTAATTTAAACTATTAAAAAATTATTTCCGATGTAAAGTAGAGTCTGTGCAGTCGTGCAGTGAGATATCATCAACAATATATTTTTTGCTTTTTCATGCTCTTGCTCATCTTCTAATTTATATTTGAACATGATAGTGTAGGAGAACATGAATTGCTGCGTATGAAAGCAGAGCGAGGCAGAACTTCAGTTACCACTTTTCCCTTTATGATAGATCCTTAGGGTGTCCATTCAAAGGACGTGAAAATTAGGAGCCAGGAGACTCCAGTAATCTCCTTTTACGGAGCAGGACAAAGCTGTAAAGAGCCAGAGATGTACGGATCAGGTGGGACCTGTGGCTTTTATCGTGGAAAAAAACCAAACCTGTCACCTTAAAAGCATTTTTAAGTGTTTGCTCTGAGATTTCACTTTATTAAGACTGATTTTCATGACACTTTCATCCTTAAGCCTGTCTAATTCAATGCAATTATTTTACAATTTAAAGATCTCACTTAAAAAATTTTATTCATGAAAGTCATGATGATCATTGCTCATTGTGTAACGCTCTGTGAGTAACGCCCCCTGCAGGACGTTCCCGGACACCTGCACATATAATTTCATCACTTCGTATGCCAATGATGCTGGCTTTATTTGTAAATGTCACATGTCTGAAAGTGACAATCTGGGATGACAGGCAGCAGCTGAGGTCATGGGAGCTGGCGAACGGGGCAATGCTTCAGGCGAATGGAAACACAGAAGCCCTTCGAGCAACCAGCCAAGTCAAGGTAATAAGGATATAATGAAATGACCTGGACCTCCACCACACCAGGCCGTAATTTAATCCTCGGGGTTCGCTGTAATCATAGTCCAGCACCAGCCCCCCTGTGCTGCACTTTGCTACAGCAGCAAACAGTCATTAATAAGCCCCTTATTGCCAGCAGAAAAGACCGTCTGCAGGCCCCCGCCTCGCGCCCTTTGTTGATTTTGTTAACATGGTATCGCTGTGAAGTCTGTTCAAGTCACTGTAATTAGTTTAAAATTTGTCTCCACTGAGACTGAAATTGACTTTTTTGTTTTACTTAAAGGTTAAAAACAGCACAAGCCCACTCCGTATCTACCTGCCATTCCTTTCTTAACCGCCCACCTGCTGCGGGCAGCCGAAATCGATGGGGGCGGGGGCGAAGGCGGCAGGCGGCTCCACAGGCAGCGCGGGGCGTCAGACAGGTTAAGTGCCGTTAGCTCATCAGCTCGCAGCCCCCAGGTCAAGGCCGGCTCCCATCCCTCCTTCCCATCGGGCCACTGCCCCCCCCCGCTGGGCCTCGTTAACAGCTCCCACAGCGGGAGAGGTGCATCTCCGTCCCACCATCACGTTGCGAAGCCCCAGCAATTAGCTGCTCCCTTCCCACCCCCACGGGGACGCCTGGCCGGCCGAGCAGCTGAGCTCTGAGGCTCGCCGGTACACAAACAGTACCGCGGAGACGGACCGCCGGCACAGGCTAGCAGTCGCCACTTCCTGCTCCTTCCAGCTACTTCCTGCTTGCTATTTTCCTCTCCTCATTGCTCTGCTTTCATGTGGTAGATGGGTGGATGATTCTCACTAAATACTGGTTTTGAAGATTTCAGACATGAAGTATTTAAAAAGACTTGCATCGACAGTTTTGTTTTTAGCTATTAATAACCAGGCCTGAAGTGTTTGTAAGGGTAAGTTTAAAATTAACAGAAAATTCAGAATGTTTTAGAATTTCTGAAAACAAGTCCGTAAAACTCACATTACTACAACAGTCTGAAAACATGAAGACCATTAAGAAAGCCAATACATTTTCATATTTTAAAAATCACTTATTAGCAGTCATGTTCATTAACAGCCATGCTCAGTTATTTGAAACACTGAAATAATGTACTGAATATTGTAATGAATTTTTAAATGAACATTTTTATTTATTTTGACTGATTTCTGTCATTACTGCCACAGCTTCATAATTCATTTAATATATAAATTGATATATTTTTTACATAATGTGGCTAACCTGAAGGAACACCACATATAGATTCTACACATGCAAATAAAAGCAAACTAGTATTTTTTCATGTATTAAATTGACATTAAATGGACACCTTTGCGGTAATGAAGTTGTTACTGTACTGTAGTATCATGAGAATCCATGAGAGCTTCATGGTGCCACCTTTACTAATCCTGCCTGACTCCTCTTATAAATATAGGTATTTATAGTCATTTAATGTAGTGTTATGAAATACTACAGGCTTGCAGTCCACGGTCTACCACAGTCTGAAAAAAATACAGTAAACTGTGAAACAGCATTTTTAAAATGTTTTTTACATCCTTTGAGGGGTATGAAAAGCATGATTTTCATTCCTCTGTCATCCCTTGATACATGATATTTTTTATTGTTATATTGTCTCTTCAGAATTAGGCTAAAATGTCTGAATCTCTTTCATTCAAAAGAGAATACGGTTTTGTACAGTACTGGATAATAATTTGCAATGTACTTTATTATTACTGTATTTAATCCTGATAATGTTGTACTGTGTGTGATTTATCAATTATCATATGAAAGTACATGGAAAACCCGTTATATATGGGGTCCGGGGACATTACACTGTTATCTGCAGTTTTGGCTGTCGATGCCAATGTCATACCATTGTTTTACTTTTTAGCCTTGGATATTTTACTTCCATAATCGTGAACTGGAAAAGAAGTTGGAAAATGGATGGATGGATGGATGGATGGATGGATTGATATTTTTCTAGACCTTGTTTCACCTTGTTCAAATGTATAATGAGTGGTGTTGAAACAGTAACATTTAGCCAGAGGTTCCAGGCAAAACCAGAAGCAATTTAGTGCCCAAACTGGTGAAGCTGAACATATATTTTGTATATTTGCCAATACACTTCAATGGAGTCTACATTTCCATTTGTTGCACTGTGCTTTGCTTAGTCAGTACCTAGCATAACTTACTATAGGAGCAGAACAGGAATCCTGCCTTCCATCTTCAAAGAATCCACATGATGATAATGGGACCAGGACAACTAGAAATGGCTTTGACCCGACCAGCAGCTGCCTCTGTCATAAAGAGGTCGGCATCTGAGTTCCAGGCTGGGTATTTAATAAATGGGCCGAGTGCACAAAAGAACATTTAAATAATTTGGCAATTTTTTTCGAGTGACACTCACACAAAGCTTGGCCTTATCTAGCTGCATCTGCCCAGCTTGCTGATGGCGGCTGCCGGCAGTTAGAAACAAAGGATTTCTTTCCTTTCACTTATACTTGTTGCTGTTTGAGCCTTGGTCAAGGCCGAAGAACCTTGACTTGGGGAAGAACAGACTGAGCAGACAAAGACGACGTTGATGGAGCAGTTAACTGGGAAATGCTGCATCCTTTAGGGCAGTAAAAGAATGTTTTCTGCCCACATCAATATAGATTTATTCATCTGTAATGTATATATTTTACATATGTATCTCTATTGCACTATATATATTTATATACACTCACTGACCGCCTTTATTAGGTACAGGGTTCGACTTTTTCTTGCCTTCAGAACTGGCTTAATTCTTCAAGGCATAGATTCAACAAGGTGCTTGAAACATTCCTCAGAGAATTTTGCTCCATGCTGACATGATAGCATCGCACATCTCCCGTTCCATCACATCCCAAAGGAGCTCTACTAGACAACACCAAACAAAAAAGTCAAGCAGCTTACCAACAAAATGGCAACAAAGTCATGTATTGTGGGAATCAAAAACACAAGAATGTTGTACCACTGCAATTTGTGGAATGTATTCTTGAACTGTTCTTAAAGTACGATGAATGATTTTGCCTGTGGTGGCAACACGATGATACATATATAGTTTTGGGTGTTAAATTATTACAATGAGAAACTACTTAATCCATTTTGTCCAACAAGAATAAAGCAGTCAATTGATGAGATTCAATGTCATGACCTGCTCGTCCGATCCTCCTGGGTGCCACGCCCCCCTCGTTACCTCTGGTTAAGTCCCGACTGTGATCACCTGTTGCCTGTTATTTTCGGCTTGTCCTGTGTATTTAAGTCTGCGTCCGAGTTGGTTTCCCCAGATCTGTCATTGATGTTAGTTCATCGCCGTCTGCCCTGTGTTTCCCCAATAAAACCCCATATCCTGCATCCTCGCCTGCCTGCCTCGTCCTTCCCCGCTTCCTGATCTGTTAACTGTGGAGGCCATTTGAGTACAGTGAATTTATTGTCATGTTCAAGAAAGCAGTATGAGATTATATGAACTTTGTGACATGGCGTGTTATCCTGCTGAAAGTAGCCATTAGAAGCTGGGTACACTGTGGTCATAAAGGGATGGACATAGTCAGCAACAATGCTCAGGTAGGCTGTGGCGTTTAAATGTTAATCATTGAGTACTAAGGGGCCCAAAGCATGCTGAGAAAATATCCCCCACACCATTACACCAGCACCAGCAGCCTGAATTGTTGATACAAGGCGGGATGGATCCCTGCTTTCATGATGTTTACGCCAAGTACTGACTCAACTACCGAGACTCATCTTATCAGCCAACGTTTTTCCTATCTTCCATTGTCCAGTTTCGGTGAGCACGTGCCCACTGCAACCTCAGTTTTCTGTTCTTAGCCGACAGAATTGGTTCTCAGTTTGATCTTCTGCTGCTGTAGTCCATCTGCTTCAAGGTTCGACATATTGGGCATTCTGAGAAGGTCATCTGTATACCTTGGTTGTAAGAAGTGCTTATTTGACTTACTGTTGCCTTTCTATCAGCTCCAATTAGTCTGACCATTCTTCTCTGACCCCTGTCATCAACAAGGCATTTTCACCCAGAGAACTGCTGCTCACCAGATGTTTTTCTCTTTCGGCCCATTCTTTGTAAAAGAAGATGGTTGTGTGTGAAAATTCCAGTAGATCAGCAGTTTCTGAAATATTCATACCAGTCGATCTGGCACCAACACCACCTTTTTCCCCCATTCTGGGGTTTGATGTGAACATTAAGTACAGCTCCTGACCTGTATAATAATAATACTAATAATAATAAAGAAGAAAAAGAATAGACTTTTTTCATCCCCTCGGGGAAATTCAGGTATCTGCACAATTTTATATGTTGTGGTGCTCACATATAATTGCCTGATTAGATATTTGCTTCAACAAGTAGTTGAACTGGTGTACCTAATAAAGTCGCTATATATCTAAAGTGTTTATAAGATATATATATATGTGCAGTTTTTGATGTCATGACAAATATGTCAGCAAAATTATATATTGACCGTACACAGCCAGGCCCCTTGTTACTTCTCTAGGTGGCCAGAGACCAGGAGGGTAAGGCAGCCTGTCGTTTAAGGGTCACGTTGAGAGGCATTCCATCTAAGACCATGCGAATGAAGAAACAGATGGGGCGAAGGAAAGTAGAAAATAAGCCATCTACAAGGAAGGGTGATGAAGCACCCGAAAAGGTCAGGTGAACCTTCAGAAGCCCAGCTGGACATTTTGCAGTAGATACAGCATCCGAAGAAAAGGATCAGAAACACTAGACTGCTACACTGGTGATGCTGGGATACTGGGAGGAGTTGCGTGCTACATTGAATGCATCCAGAACAGTGTATATGTAGGAGTGCTTACATCGCTCTCAAAAAAATCACACCCGAATATAAAACTATGAAGAGGAAAAACATATAACACAATGGAGTCTGTGTCATCTATGTAAATGTTATCATCACAGGACAATTTAATGCTTCTGAGTACGCCGCACACAGCTAGACAAAAGCACGACTTGCACATGCAGTGTGTTTAACGAGGACAAACGAGTCCCTGATCCCCCAAGGAGCCTCTCTCTGTATCAGAGCAACCGGCTCTCCAGCAGGTTAACATTTGAACAGCGCCTTTTCTGTACAGACACTCTCCCACAAAGCAAATATGCTCAGAGATGGAGACCAGATGGCCCTACCCAGGGCTGTGAAAGGAGTGTGTGTGTGTATGTGTGTGTGTGTGTGTGTGTGTGTGTGTGTGTGTGTGTGTGTGTGTGTGTGGAGGCGGGTGGGGGGGATCGAACAAAAGGCCTCACTTTCTATCGCTGGGCTCCTCAAGATACACCTGTAATTACACACAGAGCCCAGGTAGTGCAATGCCCCCCAGTGCCCCCCTCTCCCCTACTGTGAGACAGATGGCTTCACCCTCTTTATGGGAATATGGTGTATTAAGAAGGGATTTGTTCTAACTCTGGGCTTTCAGACGGGTATAACCAAGCATGTTTCCAAGATTAATATCGTAAACGGCCTCGTTGTCAGTAGCCCTTAGCTATCAAAGGCCCATCTGTCCCGCTGGGCGTGGACCATTTCAGGACATTGGGAGTCAGGCAATCTGCTTGAGAAGCAGACTCGGCACGGCAAACTGGCAGATTCGAGCTGACAGCAAACTGGTGCTCCTGTGGTCACCACGCTGTCTGAATAGATTCCCCTCAGCATCAGGCAGCCAGATTTCAGCAGAGACATTGACAGATCCCACTGGCAATTCATTTTTTGAACATCTTGGCAATAGACCATAAGCTTTCAAAGATACACCAGTGCCTGATCCAGTCTATACTCTAAGAGCAACAAGCAAACATAATGACAAGATATGTTTTCCAAATGTTCCAGCTTCTCTTTGCTTTAACAAGGTACTTAATCAAACCTTCCTGAGCTGAGGGTATTGTGATTATCTCGTGTAACTCAACAAAAGAGTATTTGAATGGGAAAAGTGGTCATCTGCTTTTCACCACAGATGTGCAGCAGACATCTATAAATCAAAGTGTTTGGCATCAGATTGCTTTCCATATGTAGGGTTGTGAAGGTGTAGGGTTGGCTTATCCGGGTTTTGGCCCATTGCCAGTGAATGGGGATCTGAACACCTGCCTTTGGGGCAGTAAAAAGAATCAGGTAAAATAAAACATTTTGCACCATGCACTTTATGTCGAATTTAGCTGCGTACAGGCTGTTAAAATCAGTTGGCATAATTAAATGAGTTGATAAACAGAGAGTAGTAGGTGAAACAAACGGCGCAGGATATTGGTTTATGTGTCTGGTTAGGTCCCCGCCCCCATCCGCTATTTTCCGCCTTAATTGACCTTTGGAGCGTTGAAGGCGTAGAGCAGCCGGTGGTAATTATCGGCTGCGAACTGCTGGAAGATTACTGAAAACAACCGCTTTAGAGGAAGCGCTCCAATTCTGCAAAACAGCTCCATTGTATGCGCAAGTACAGAAATACAATTTGAGATGTCTCTCTGGATAGAAATGGGGGGAAAATCCAGCCTTGGCAGCTGGTTTTGCTTCCGCAACAAAAGGTGCATTAAAGCCGTTTTGGAAGGAGAATCTAAAAACCCGTCCTTTACGCATAAGGAGAACTGTAGGGGGATGTGGCTCATACACCTATGCACAGGCAGCGATTTTTGTTTCTTTTTTATGTAAATTTGGTAACCAGTTTTAATGTAGTGTCATATAAAAATTTGAGTTATATATAAATATGAGTTATACTGTAAACCCGTCATACAAATGCAAATTGACAAATTGAACCCCCAGCCCCTTTAATTGCCTTTTAAAATTAATATTTTGGCTATTGTGCCGGGCACATAAATGTGGATATAGCATTAATTTTGTAGATTTATATATAGGCTACGTCTTTTATAAAAATACTTTTTGAGAAATGCCATTGAACCGAGTATTTTGGTCTTTGATACTATTACCATCATCTGTATGAAATCTAGGCCTATAAATTTTATTTCGTTAGCTAAAAAAGTATAAAATGTTGGCTTGGATTTTGGTGGTCTCTCAGCAGAGATTAAGAAAGCCATTTCTTTGTTCAGTGTATTTGGGGAAACAGTTGCCGATGGTGCTGAACGGACAGCGCTGCAGAGACATCCGTGAGATCCAGACCGCCCACTTGGCAACGTAAGTTTGCATAGAAATAATCTATTTCCTTCTTATTCAAGTCTGTGCCATTATCTAGTTGTGTTTGATGGGTTTCAAGATACCATTATAATTAAAAAATATATTTAACACCCGCAGATTATTTTTGCTTTTTTGTGTTCCTTATTAAAGACAAAAAGTTTTTGTAAATATTCAGTTTATAAATTATTCCAAGCTTAACATTGAGTATTTTGTATCTGAAAAAAGGAAAACCCCAGTGAGAGAATAAGGAAATAGCTTTCAGCACGCGGCATGAGACAGTCTGCTGATTCCCAGACCAGCTTCTCCGGGCGCTGTTCCTTAATGGTTAATGAATAGGTGTCACCTGTTTCTTCACGCACTGACAGAGAGGGTTCACACGGGGCTCAGGGGGACACTGCCAATTCACAGAGCCTTGCCAAAGCCGAGGGTCATTGCTCGCCTCTCTTCAGAAAATGTGCAACCTGCCAGCAAAATCTGTACTCAACACTGCTTGCACGTTTCAGTGACATTAGACCCAGTCATTTTAAAAAGATGAACGATAAATATGACGTTCATGAGGCTATGTTTACTTCACATGTGCCACCTGCATATCATCAGTGACCATTGAAATTGTTTAATTGGGTTCTACTTCATTGTTCTACACCAATGCAAGGCAACCGTCACCAACAAGCTACTCCCAGCATTTCCAGTAACAAACATCCCAGATTACACCAGACATCTCACGTTCATGTCTTAGACCTTAGGCAAGAAGAGATTGATTTGAATATTGTGTGACCTCGCTTATTGATAGCTGCCAGCAGTTAGTTCCGCATACCCTGAAAAAAGCTCAGATTGACACTATTTTACTTTAAACTCTTTATTAGTGCTTCCAACAAGTGAAATATATCGTACTTTTATTATTATTATTACTACAGTATAAGTCGATATTATTACACAATAAAAATACAGTTTAAGTTCATGTGTTGTTGCAGATGTTATTTAGTTTCAATAGAAAGAAACATACCCATGCAGACACAGCAGCATCCCCCTGAACTGGAATGTTCTTCCTTGATGGAAAATATCTAGCTATTGTCCTACATTATCAATGTACAACAGCAATAACATAGTTACATATATAATGCCCGTACGATCTTGTTGATGGTTGCTGTCATGGTGAAATTGTTAGAGAAATGATAAGGAATCCTGGTTAATTAGGATTTGGGGCAATGAGGGCAGTGATGACGTATGCTGATGGAGAGACTTGCACTGCCATGCTGTCCAATGGACAGAGCATGGTGACCTTCAGAGGTTATTCTATTACCCAACAGCAGGGGTCTCTAGTCTTCTGCACAATATACCCTTCCTGTTATGTGTAACACTGAACAACATTTATCATGAATAAACTTTCAAACATTTATCCATTTCCTGTATCCACTTATTTTATTCAGGGTTGTGAGGGTCCAGAGCCAATGGCTGAAAGGCAGGGAATAATCCAGGATGGGGTGCCAACCCATGGCAGGGCACAGTCACACACACCATCCACTCACACACCATCCACACACATGCACACCTACGGGCAATTTGGTAAATCCAATTCACCTCAGCATGTATTTAGACTGTGGGGGCAAAACCGGAGTACCGGATTGGTGACTTTTATGAACATTTTTTGAATTTGTTTGTTTATATATCTATTTTTTTTATGGAATTATTATTATGACGCAGTAGGCTGTGGCTTTGTGTTGCTGATGGAGTGTGTGGCTTTCCTCAGCATACCTCAGCTTCCACATGCAGTCCAAAAGTATGCAGTTAGATGGATCTGTGTGTCAAAATTGGCAAAATGTCTGATGAATGGGCATGTGCCCTGTGATGGGCTGCCATCCCATCCAGGGTGTCCCCTGCCTCATGCCCTGTGCTGCCTGGGACAGGCTCCAGTGACTCACTCTGACACTGTACTGGATATGTGGTTATGGGAGTAACTACACTACAGGAATGCTAGAGTGAGGAGTTGCCCTTGCATTCTTTGGCCTGGACACCTGCTGAGAGGAATCACACCTACAGAAAGGAGTATCTTGGGCTCGTTATTCCTCTATTAGGGTACAAATTGGCCATGAATGGTAAAATTCTGGGGCTGATACCAGACTGTAATGTCTAATGGCCTGTTTCTGGTATAGGAACGCTGTAAAAACAGCAGTATTTTGCAACGTTACTAAACTAGCAGGGAAACAAAAACAAAATTTACCTTTTGGTCATATGAAATTGCTGTGTTCATGGGGCTTAGAAATATAAGCTCATCCATTCTGCATAAGGATATACACTAATCAGACACAACATTAACATTAAACCACTGACAGGTGAAGTGAATACTCATTATAGTGGCACCTGTCCAAGGTTATGCGTTACACAAGTGAACAGTCAGTTCTTGAAGTTGATGTGCTGGAAGCAGGAAAAATAGGCAAGCATATGGATCTGAGAGACTGACAAGGGCCAAATTGTGATGGCTAAATGACTTAGAGCCTCTCTAAATCGGTAGGTCTCATATGATGTTCCCAATATACAGTGGTCAGTACCTACCAAAAGTGGTATAAGGAAGGCCAACTGGTGAACTGGCAATGGGGTTTTGGGTGGCCAAGGCTCACTAATGTGCATGGAGAGCAAAGACTAGCCTGTCTGCTCTGACCCCACAGGAGAGCTACTGCAGCTCAAATTGCTGAAAAAGGTAATGCTGGCTGTCTTTGAAAGGTGTCAGAACACACAATGCATCACAGCTTACTGTGTATGGGGCTGTGTAGCCGAATGAGAGTCCCCATACTGACCCCTGAACACCGCCAAAAGCACCTTCAATGGGCACATGAACGTCAAAACTAGATCATGAAGCACTGAAAGAAGGTGGCCTGGTCAGATGAGTCATGTTTTCTGTTACATCATGTGGATGGCTGGGTGCCTGTGCATGGTTTATCTGGGAAAGAGATGGCACCAAGATGCACTATGGGAAGAAGGCAAGCCATGTGGATGTTGTTTTGACACATACCACCTACCTAGACATTGTTGCAGACCAAATACACCCCTTCATAGTAACAGCATTCCCTGATAGCAGTGGCCTCTTTTAGCAGGATAATGGACCCTGCCACCCTACAAAAATTGTTCAGGAATAGTGAAAAATATAGGAATATGAAAAAGAGTTCAAGGTGACTTGGCCTGCAAATTCCCCCGATCTCAATCTGATCAAGCATTTGTGGGATGTACTGACCAAACAAGTCTGATCCATGGAGGCCCACCTCTCAACTTACTGGGCTTAAAGGATCTGCTGCTAACATCTTGGAGCTAGATACCACATATGACAAGAGTGACCTGTGCTATATTAGGCTGGTAGTTGTATTGTAATGTTATGGCAAATCGGTGAATACTGACAATCTGAAATAGACCTGTGCAACAGTCATATGCAGAGGTAATGTTTAAAGCTATTTATTTGGGTAATAAATAAATAAATAAATAAAAAACAGAAGTTTACATTAGAGCATATGTAATTAACAGTAACAGTAAAGAGTAAACAAACATTTCTTCTGGTCTCTAAAAAGTCATTGATATCTTGTTGGATGTCTAGATGAACATCACTTCAATGCCCAAACCTCTTCTCAGGGGCAGCCTAGCCGTTCCATGCTCCATTTGTTACATTTCACAACCAGCTCACTTACTCAC
This sequence comes from Mormyrus lacerda, assembly GCA_015163995.2. Taxonomy (NCBI): domain Eukaryota; kingdom Metazoa; phylum Chordata; class Actinopteri; order Osteoglossiformes; family Mormyridae; genus Mormyrus; species Mormyrus lacerda. The sequence continues at coordinate 947,023 of JAABNX020000059.1, read as the reverse complement.
TTAATTAATTAATATCAAGATCATTCAAATTATTTTCTTTGACTGTCCTCTACACAGTACTGTGTGTGTGTATACACATATGCACACAGATATGATATTTTATATATAAAAACATATATGAACATATATGTTAACATACGTTGCTCAAAAAAATTAAAAGAACACTTTTTCATCAGAGTATAGCTTCAAGTCACTTAAACTTCTGGAACATTGATCTGGGGTGCATTTCTCGAAACTACGTTAGCAACTTCCTTCGTTCGAACTATCTAAGTATGACGCAGGTGTTTCTCGAAACCATAGTTTGAACGAACGTTCGCAACCACTGTCGTTAAGTTGTGTAGTTAGAAGCGTGGTTCCATGTAAATTCGTCAGCGAAGGTGGAAAATGCGGTTTAATCAGAGGTGGACATTTCAGGTCCAGAAAGTAAAAATCCAAACCAGTATTTTGTTTCAACCAACTAATTGCATAATCTGTGACTGTGACTCTTTATGTTCAATTGGTTGGTTGAAAGAAAATCC
>JAABNX020000059.1:906224-933560 GCA_015163995.2 Mormyrus lacerda | reverse complement strand
TGCCCATAACGTGCCCGTAGTGTGCCCTGTGCTTGTTTTCGGGATATTGCCCAGACAGTGGTTTTGAAGGGGCATGAATATTCTGACAGATTCAGGGGGCCCAGTATTTCACAGAGGTCCTTCGAAACAAAGTTGACATTTTGTAAGGGGGCCCATAATTGCTAGACGCACAGCCCTGATCCCAGTTTATGCAGTGTGGGAGTATGGGGCAGGCTCCAAGCTCCCTAGATGGATTCTTTATGCACTAAATTAATATATCAATTAATCTTCTAACTGCTTGTCCTAGTTGAGGTCCAGGGGTGTATTAATACATTTATTGTACATTTATTTTAAGAAAAGGAGGAAATTACTTTAATAACATGAATAATTGTCTCCTATGAATTTAACGCAAAAAGTCCCACTTAGTGATATGTATCCATAATTGACATGTTTTGTCTTTAGCCAATGCTAATATTCAAAACTCATTCTTTCTTCAGGAATTTTACTGTGTCTTATTATAATTGACAGTAATACAGTACATCCCATAATAATGCTTAACTATATGCCATTTCTACTTTGCATGTGGTGCACTAGGAGGAGCTTACAGTTATACTGACAGATCCAGTCCTGGTCAGGATCAGGGGCTCTGGTGCCTGTCCCAAGCAGTATACGGCACCAGGGCAGTGGGGGGGGGGCTGCACCCTGCAGGGGATGACAGACAGCAGCATCAATATTTAATATAAATACCTTGCAACTAATAGCAGATAATTTATGCTAAAGCTAACTGGACTCTTTAAGTAAGCAGGGCTGGACTGGCCATCTGAAATGCTGGCTGATGGCAGAAACATCAACACAGAAATAATAAAATATGTCTGGCCAGGTTTGAACTGTAATACTTACTTGGTATTCTGATAATCATTTCATGCTGTTAATTAACTACATGTACTGTAAACATGGTGCTAATGTGGGAAATGCTATAAATGTGCCATAAATGGTCTATGAAAATGATTTTGCAGATGGACAGAGGGCAGGAATAAAAACTCAGGCACATTATTCATGTTTCTTCACACCAGTAGCATGTATCTGAATGTTTTCATTGATAGTCTTTGTTCTCCATAAATATCTTGTCGTTATCATGATCTCATCTTGAATAATTAAGGCTCATTACTTAAGTACCCTGTGTTAGCTATGTTAGCATCCATCCTTTGCATTATTTATTGTTGTCCGATGTCTGTGGTTGTAGCACAGACACGTGCAGATGAAAATGTAAAACAGACACAGTAATCTATTCAGAACAGTTGATTGTGGTTATAATTTAAACTGCTCTAAATGGTAATTGCCAGTTCACTTTCAAAGGGTTGCTCATATAATATTTTCTAAATATAAGAGTAATGAAAGGAACAACTAATGTGCTTTATTGGATTTTTCACTTAACCAATAATGTGGAAACTGCTACTCTTAATTGCTATTCTGTGAGTATACTATTGTCGTTTCCTGAAATATTTTGTTTGCCTGATCTTTCTCTCCTCTAGTGTTAGTAAACAGAAGAAGGGGTTTCAAGTTCAGGGTAAACGGCAGGGAGAGATAGAGAGGCAACAAACTGCAGCATGCATTTAAAAGACAAGCGGCAACACAGTGTGGTCCTATCACATCCATGCGGCCTCATGCCAAACGGGCGGAAACAAAGGACTTGTGAGGGCACCTGGGAGCGACTGTATATGTCTGTGCATTTGTGTTCTTCCTGGAAAGGTGGACTTATAGAGTGTAAGGGGGACAACTGAGCCCGTCTTGTATTGAGAGCTGCAGGTGGTCCCACAAGAATGAACAGAAGATAATCTGTTTAACTGAAGCCCCTCCCGGGCCTCGGTTATTGATTGGTGCAGGGGTCTGCCTCTATATCACTGGGGTTAGTTGCTGTTTGCTGGGAGGGAGCCGTGGCAAAGCGCCAGGGGGGCAAAAGCGGCTGGGGCGCCACATTCACCGAGGGGACCCTCTGGGAGTCCCTAGCAGGTCGTGGGGTCGGCCTCCTGTTTAGTTAGCAGTAATGATCTTGTTAGTAGCCTGAATGGGCTGGTGTCTGCTTTCACTCAGAGCGTTGAGCGTGCGGTCCCCGCTCGTCCCCTGCATCGCCGGCCTCCATGCAGCACATGAACCGTGATTAATGGACTTCCAGGGCCTAATAACTCGGCAAGAGAAGGGGGGGGGACTGGGAACAATTACTGTGCCGGGGAGCTGGAGGTGGCCGTCAGCTTAGCCAGCTGCTTTGAGAGGTGGGGCTTTGACCGCAGCGGCCAATCAATGCCACAGCTGTCAACTGGCACAGACCACACCAGGCCTTTTCTGCGAATGTTTGTAAATGTAAGGGTTATAAAGGGTTCAGTCGGGGAGGGGGGCAGGAGAGTGCCATTGAGAGATTAAAGAGCAGTAGAAAGGGAGAGAGGACCTTCAAGGGAATGGGTAACCCTCTGCCACACAAACACAAATGAGAAAAGAATTGTTTCTGCATTTGATTCATCTCAGGATGTTCTAAGCATTCTTTGATTACTCTGATTACTGTGCTGTGTGGTCTCCTCACGTATCTGTGTAGCGTTAGAGTTGCAACTTTATTTTACATGCTAAGAATTAAAGGATTCTCCTCAAGCAAGATACCTTATCGCTGCGATCGCACAATGCGCTGCTCTAAATATACACATCTAAAAGTTTTTACACTTAAATATGGGTAAATATGATTCGTGCGTGGTGTGAGTCAGCTCCGAAACACTAGGGGTGGATTTACCAGCATGATGCAAATGTGCTCACGCGGTGAAATGGTGCACAGTATTAGGAGGCTATCTTAAAAATTATGTTGCAAATGACATCCACTGGCCTAAGCTCTTATATGAGGAAAATGCCGGGTAGTGACTAGTTCATAACATCAGGCTATAAAAATCTTCCTCCCCTTCATTGTCATCCAGAGCATGTGGCACACAGTGACTGTGTTTCTGTCAGCTACACATAACCTGTTTGATTAAATTTGACTATTAAGTACTATTGAATAATACAATTGAATTTATTGTTTCAAGATGTATTTAAGGGAGCCTTTGCTCGGGGTTAACTGATGAATGATTGCTTCATTTTTATCCATCCAGCCATGTATCTTTTAACTATCTTTCAATCCAGGGCTGGGTCATACCCTGGAATCCCCAGTCCATTGCAGGGTGCATTGTGCCATCACTATCATGCAGTATTTAGAATAGTGTGTGTGTATGTATGTGCCCTGTGATGAACTAGCATCCTGTCTAGGATCCCTGAACCCTGACCAGGGTAGGCAGTCAGAAGACAGATGAATTATAATATAATATAATTATTAATAGCAAGATCTGTTAAAATAATGTTTGTTCCCAAAACAAGCACTATTATTATAGGCTGCTGATCACACCTTGACCTATAACATTTGTTCTTTGCCTTCTTTCCATCCTTTTCACTCCATTATCACGCACAGGCTTCTGGGCCCTCCGCACTCAGCATCCATGCCCTGCGTCTAGGCCCAGGGCAGGAGATCCTCAGCTCCTTGGTCTCATTTGTGGAGGAGAGAAGGATGAAGGCCCCGTTCATCCTTACATGTGTGGGCAGCGTTACCAAGGCGACGCTCCGTTTGGCAAATGCCAGTGCAAGGAACACCAATGAGGTAGAGCTAGGACAATCTGGCACAAGACTCCACACTGAGGTTTCCCATCAATAATGTTGGCCATTTTGTCGATGCTGGTATCGCTGTTGCTAAGACGTATTCTTTCTTAGTCATTGATGCAAGACACAGATCACCAGACTGACCTAGAAACTTCAAGAAAATAGCAATAAACCAGAGAAACCGCTTGTGTCTTATGCTCTGGCTTAGACTCTTTTATAGCATCTGCTATTGCCTGCAAGCTTTGTGTCTTCCCTTCTTATTTATTTGTGTTGGGCGGCCACCTCAGTTGAGATTTTGGAAATTATTCTAGTCACTCTGTTAGCAGCTACTTTTGGTTCCACTCGTACCTTAGGGTTTTATTAATTTTAATGTGGTTCAGTATTTCCTTTTCTTCAGCTGTCCAACAAAAACCGCATTACTGTGAAAGAACTTGGCAGCCTTGTATGATTCAAAGTATTCAGCGACCAGTAAAACATGATTTAATATTGGGACCCAAGAGGCATGAATGGCAAGTAGAAAAATGGAAGCGTTGTCATGCAGTTGCTAGGTTGCAAGGTCAAGCCTTTCTGAAATCTACCCTGCTGTTAGGGTTTAGATTTACCACTAGGTCTGTGTGTGGACAAAAACGTCTGGTTTTTGTGAGAATAAAACAAACTATTGTTTAGCCTGATTAGTCTACAGCAGTGATGTCACTGCTTGAATTAGCATTATATTTCTTGCCTTTGTTGTGAATAAATAATAATAATAGTCACTCAATGAAAATGATCCGTTACATGTTTTGGTGGTTCGCTGCACCCTAGATCCTAAAAGCTTAAGAACAAAAGTCAAAATCGTCTTGTATTTCAAACATTTCCACAAAAATAAGTCACAAGAGCAATTTAATTTTAATTTAATTTCAATTAAATTTTTATTTAAATTACAATATTTTGATGGAAACCTTTTAATTGCCTCACATTTCGATAAATTGTAGCCCTTTCAATAATAAATAAAGGAATAAACACCAAGCTCATTTTATCGTGCATTTAGGTGATCCACCTGGAGGGCCCCTTCGAGATCGTCTCTCTGGTCGGCACTCTGAACAAGGAGGCCCACCTGCACATCTGCCTGGCAGACAGAACGGGAGCCACTGTGGGTGGCCACGTGCTGGGGGACCTGCAGGTCTTCACCACGGCAGAGATCGTCCTGGGCGAGGCGGCCGACCTGCGGTTCAGCCGGGAGATGGACGACCGCACGGGCTTTCTGGAGCTTGTGGTCACGTCGTGCACGGACCGGGCCTGAGCATCTCTCTTGGTGTCCCATGGAGCCGAGTGGGTAAACTGAGTGACCTTTTCACTGCCTGCCTGTTCTGTCTGACTTTTGTTATTTTGATTGTCCTTCTCTGATTTGTCTCCTGAAAGGGTTTATCATTCACAAGCACTTGTTAGAAGCTGTTTAATTAAAATGGCGTGTATTTGCCCAAACTGGGCTGTGCTCAGAGTCTTATTAAAACAATGTTCACGTGCACTGCAACTATTACTGGAAAGAAATCAAAAGACAAATAAATACTGAAATACTACTGTTTCTTACAGCTGCTTGATTGTGCCAAAAATCATAATTATAGTTGTTTTGGTCAAAAGTGAAATCTTTTTATTTTATATTATTTAACACAATCACTCGTTCACTTTAGAAATATCATGCATTTATGGAACTTTTAAAAAAAAAAAAAAGTTTTTTTTTTTTTTTAATGGTGGATTTCCTTGAACTCTAAATATAATTCAACTGAGTAACAAATAAAAAGGGGCTGGAACGGGGTGTGCTCCATTTAAAACAGAAGACAAGATAGGAGTGTCATTGCGAAACAAAATGCAATTATCATTCCAACTCAGTTATTTTGCTTTGATAATTGTTGGAAGCCAAAATTGCAATGGAAATTAAAATACAAATAATTCCCCATCCCTATTATTTGTGGCTCTTATGCCTGTCCATGAAGGGCTACGGTTTACCCTCATTCCATAGGGAACGTATATTCATCCTGCTATTATATCCATCCATCCATCAATCCATCCATCTTCCCACTGCCTATCCAGTGCAGGGTTGTAGTGAAGCTGACGCCTCTCCCAGGCAGCAAAAACAGCTACGTTTGGCAAGCTGTGACACAAATGGGCATTCCTCAGGGCAGGGGTCACCCTGGACAGGGCACCAGTCCATCTCAGGCTGAACGCAGTCTATGAAAATGAACCAAGGTAAGATAACTTATAAAGAAACAAACACTGGTTAATGTGCAAATAATTTAATAAATAAAAATGCCACACATTCGTTTTAGTTAAGCACTGAAGCGATAAAAATTAACACAAGGCTAAATAAAAGACAGTGAGCTTCCTGGCTGCATCTCTAGAAGCATTTTCCTTGTTTCTAATGCTGTGAAGTGATCTGTGAACCAGCAGCTCCATATACACCACCTGCACAAAGAAGGGGGGCTGTGAGAATCCCGCTGTTTGTGTGTTGGGGCTGAGGGGGGCGTACCTCAGGGCTCGCCAATAGATGTTTGACTAAACCCTCCTTTCAAAGAACTTGACCCGCTGACTTCTTCGGCACAATGCAAAAACTCCCCATGGATTAGCGACGGCCCTGCGGCGAGCAGGGCCACACGGGCGAAAGAAGGGATCTTCGCACCATCTCGATGGTGCAGCCCTGGGGAGGGACGGGGGAGTGTGAATTAAGACATGAGAAAGCAGAAGAGCATAAATACGATGGACGTCCCACTCATTTAGTTATCTGAAATCTGAATTGAATGATCTTATTGATTTCTAACTGCTGCTACTCTTGTGTTAAGAAAAGTGTTTTCTTTTGTATTTTTAACTAAATTGCTCCTCAACTCATTTCCTTCTTTGACTCCATGTTATTCACTCCATGCTAATATTAAAGTAGCTCTTGCTGGTTGACCTCACCAACACCCTTCAAGAGCATCATCCGATGGTTTACATGCATGTATTTTTGCTTCGTTTTTTTAATCTTCAATGCTGACATTCTTGTCAGCTGGGTAACTGATGTATCTGCTTAGCTTAGTAGCAGTATTTGTTTCCTGCTGTGATTTCCATGTGCTGGCCATGCATTTCCACGCAGGTGTCTATCAGCATGCAGCCAGCGACTCACAGGGATCACACATGCAAACTCATCCGTTCACCTTAAGGATATACTTTACAGATCAGCCACAATAGACTTGTTTATACAGTACTGCCAGAGGTTTTTTCCGCGGCCCGACTAAGTTTTCCGATAACTTTGCTTTGTGAAATATCTGACTGAGTATGCCAGATTTGAACCTTGCACGTCTGCGCTTGCACAGTATCACACTTTATTACATTTATGAGTTCTCGATTAAAAAGTAATAATCTGGAACAAATTAGCTCAGAAATTGGAGAACAACTTGCATATGTAAATGAACAGTAACACTATATTATAAAGTATAGCCATATAAAAAGTAGCAAGAATTCCTTCTGTTCTCCAAGATGTTACTGATATCTAACTGGATGGCTAGATGAACACCGCTTCAAGTCCCAAAGCTCTCCTCAGGGCACCTCAGCCATTTCATGGAAAGATTACATTCCACCACCAGATCACTTATTTAACTTATTTAGTTAAATCATTTGGTAAGGTATCAGTTAGCCAAATATAGTTTGCTAGTGCTTGAATCAACAAATAAATGACTATATGGGATATTACTGCAAATACGTTTGGAGGAGTTGTGGTAATGGATAAGCTGACACTCTTTGGAATAGTTTCATACCAACAAGAAGATCATTTCAACATAATCTGCTTTGACTGCCTAAGACTTTTACACATTACTGTAAAGGAGCTTAATTAGGGTAGTATTACATCTGAAGATAGACCATCCAGCATGTTCTGTCTGTCCTATAAGAAAGCACACCATTAATAAGTGCTGATGAATGGCACAAGCTGAAGATGATACATTGTTTTCCATCATGTCATAGCTTAAACCCTTACAGTCAACCTTGTTTGGTACGATGGGGTTTTGTCTGAGAGTCCAAAAGCATGCTGAATATGAACAGAGGATGCTACTCCTCCTCAATAAACAGCCAGAGGGCTGCAGTGCCTCTGAAAGGAGATTTTACACACAAGGTGGGCGTCATGAAGGGTTCTGGCTGCAGCTTCCCCCCTCTTTACCAGTAGGATGAGCTGTTCACAGTCCCTCCAAATCCCAGACCGTCACTGTTCATTTGATACAAATAAGTGCCGTAGATTTCACTGTGTCTGGGAACTGGGCAGACAATCGCTCTTTCAGGGCGACATGAATAATTAGTCTGTCCTATAGTGCAGGAAGTCATTTATCTGGTACAAGGACAGTTGCAGGGCCTGTTTGTTTAGGGAATTTTCTGGTCACTTGAACAGGACATAAGACCACTGTTTCAAACAGGATGTGCTATTGTGGCTGCCACACATGGATGTGAACATGGACAGCAAACTTTACTACCCTCATTAAGCTCCTCTGATAGTTAATGTGATATATTTCTCTGTGCACTTAGTGACACTGGACCATAAAATAGCTTTATTCTTTAAATACAAAGCCGACGTTCCAGCTGAATGTAGCATTGTGGTTCTCTCTTAGTGGGGCATGTGGAAGCCCTGAAACAGACTCATTTTGTTAGATTCTCCTTCTCTTCTTAGCAACCATAAACAACTGTTTCCTGCAGATATAGTACAGACTGACCAGACAGTGGCACTGCAGTAGCTGATTGCAGTGTGTGACAGTTAATATTGCTTCGGACCCTTTTGATTGTAATCATAAATGCTAAAGGGATAATAATGATGATTTAAGTAAAATAGTACTAGGGTTTATGGTATAGATAGGAAGGTAACATTTTCTGAGAATGCCATGTCTATATGAATATACGAAGACGTAACATTATTGCATTCATAAAGCATTATAAACATGACTATAAATATTTATAAAAAAGGCGAACAACATTATAGCCACATTTATTATGCATAATACATGCTTTGGAAAGTGCTCATCTATGTTGCACTATAGATACCTTCAGAATGCAGTACAAAGCATCCTTAATGCTTATACCGACCATTATAATGGTATCCATACTGCATTATAGAGGAAAGCTATAATTTGGTGATCAGTGATCATTGTTGGCACATCACAGCACACAGTGCACAACAACAAAATGGGTCCTCTGAATTTAACCCATACGTGACATGGCAGGAGGCAGCTCATTTAGCGCCCAGGGAGCAGTACCTTGCTAGTCGGGGATTCAAAGTGCACTTGTAATTGAAAACAGTAATACAGTAAGTATTAAGTAAACAGTGAATAACTCATGTCACAGAATTACAAATGTGTAACACATAAATAGCTGTTGAGTTCATATTAAAGTGCCTTAGATGTGTAATGAGACTTTGTACAAGTCTAATTTTTATGGCAATTAGTACTGTAAATAAATATGTCAGACAGTTGAACTCTTCACTTCATTGGCTTTATGTAGAGCTCTGAAATAAGTCGAGAATGTATAACATTACAACAGTATTTTTAACTTTTTAAAAAAATACAACTATTTTGGACTCTATTGTTTATATTAAATAGACTAAATAGTCATATTCTTTTCAAAATTATTTTGCAGAATTTCCAAGTAAATTATTTTTTGGTACTATACTCCTTTGACAGTCTGTGAAACTTGTGTGAAAAATAATTAGAAAGAAAATGTACAAGAAATGTAATTACTGATGTGGTAATGTTATGAATGGTGTTTTAAGTACCTGAGCCTTCAACCAACCAGCCCGCGGTGAGTAAGAGGTCGCCTCTCGCTGTCCGTGGATGCCGCTCACCCTTACACACTTAGGGTACCCTCATCAAAAAGCAGAGGTCATTTACCAGGCCTTAAAATGGCTATAACATACAGAAACAGCCCTTTGTCCATTCTTTTGCTCAAGATGTGAAGTAAAAGCGAGAAAAGATTGTCGATTGTCTGCTGACGCTGAATAGCCAAGGTTGGTTAACCGGTTTGTAAAGGAAGCTCAGCTAAAGGAACGTTTAATTCAGCTCATTTCTCATTCATTCGTTTTCTCCTTATTTGTTTAGCTATCAGGCCCTTTGTCTCCTCTAACAGTGTGTGCCTCACTGTTTTTTTTTGTTTTGTTTTGTTTCTTTCAGCACTATATCCCATCTCCTCACAAAGGCAGCTTTAATTGGGGTTGGGCCTCACTGGGTTTACTTGCCGCTCACATGCACATGCTACCTTTATACCGGTTAATTGAATCATTCTAGGTGTTTGCTGCTTGTTGAGATTGGCTTTGGGAATGTCACATAGCCTGGGAATGTGATCTGCAGAGCACTTTTCTCCAGGACATCACTAAACAAAGAAAAATATCTACCGCAGGAGTAAAAGTCTCTATGACTGCTCTTCAGTGTTGTTTGTTTTTGTCGTCATGGTCATTTCTTAAAATGTTTTATTCCTCAAAAACATCACATTCAGCATTTAATTGAGAATTACCCATTCATTTACAATAATTATTTTTCATGCATTATGATTGACACACTTAATATTAAACTGTAAAATATATGCCAGGCATTGGATAGCAAAACAAATAAATTATTAAATGGTGAATTGGCACTTATTTTATTTCAGTGGTTTCAACTTTTCCTTTTTTGACACAAATGTGTATGTGGCCCAAAACTTCCAAATCAGATTTTGAAGCACATTACAGGTTTCTGTGAAAATACTGAAATGTTTATTTTTGTTTGAAAAAACAGTCAGGTATCATCATCATATCATTTACTAATGTGATGTAATTTTGAACATTATCCTGGTCTTTCTTATGAAAGCACGTTTCATTTTTAATCTCTATTCTCAAAGCCAATTCTGTTGTCACTATACAGTATATCACATGTATATCACTGACATGCAGGGCAGTAGAGGTCATTAGAATGGACCAGAGCAGTCCACGTTTACTTCAGTTTCCATCTACAAAGCCTATATTTGTCTAAATTTGATTACAAGCATAAACGCTGGCAAATATGTGACCCACACACGCTGGCGCTGTCATTACGCAAAAGATGGCACAGCCTTGACCCTGACAGGAAATTGGCTTCCTCCAGCCCAACATATAATTTAGACACAGGAGGCGTTTGTGTTCCTCACATCAAGAAATTTGGAGACATTATATTGTTTCCCTAGGGAATAAGACCTCATTTTCACACTCTCCACGTCGACGTATAAGACCACCACGTCTGCATGGTTAGTGTGCGCAGACTCGGCTGCTTTTGGCGAGCGGTGATGCCATTGGGTGGTCCTCGAATGCGTGATCGCAGGTCCGATTAGTGAGCCCACGGCTTGCAGAGTGCAAATGATAAGATGGCAGGAGGTGCTAGCTGCCAGCCGTTATCAGTCTCCAGCCGAATGAGAAATCAGCCACAGGCTTCATGCTGGGGCCTTCCAGACCCACATTCTTCAAAGCTTATCATGGGATTATTTAAATAATCGTTCCTAGAAAAGTTTATCTGGCCATGCAGGATAGGAAACATTTTCTTCTTCTGTATAAATCATGATTTATTTCCCTTTTTTAAAGAATACAGAGATAACTGACTAGCAAGTGAAGGTTACACAGCTAATACTTATTCCAAACCCCCACAGCTTTTTCTGATCCCAACCTGGATTAACTTTATCTTTGCTGCTCAGGATTTTTAATAATTCATAATCTCTTCACCCCTCTTTGCAGAAAGATTTACTTCTGCCAACATGTCCTTGAATGACAATCCTTAAAGACCCCAAATCATTCTTTATGCGATTTTCTGAACCTCCTTTGATGCAACAAGGTCTTTTTGCATTGTAGGTGTAGTAACACCACACCCAGTTCATTATCTAAACTTTTCAATATAACCTTGGGTATAATTTTTTGTAAATATTTTCATTGTGCCTTTCATGTTGCTACTAATTTAACATGATGCTGATGCCTTATCAACGAAGCATGCCAAACTGATTGTGTCAAGGGCCATGTTAAACCAAGCATGTCTAATGTCTAATGACTTCAGATCCTGCAAATGACTGACAATGTGGAGAGTCCTGTAACAGACGCCAACCAACTAAGAGTCTGTCCCCATGGACCCCATGAGAAATGGCTGACAGAAGTTCATTAGGTCGGGCAGGAGCTGAGTGAATCTGACCAGCTGAGCTGTGAGGAGACACAGGCTACCTTTTAAGGACCCTCATCTCTCTTTGCTTAAACTGGCATGGATGTGAGTAGCCAGTAATGAGATTAGGATGAGCATTCTGCACTCGGTGCTGTCACCTATTTTCTGTGTTGATTGAACATCTCTAGTTTTTAAGGGAATGTAAAACAGGTTTTGTGAAGAGTAATAGGAGTGCACTGGCAAGTTGTCTCTGTCTTCATCCGAAGCATCATGAAAATTCTGGACACTGACCAGCCCTCTTCTAGTGATAGCTTAACCTCCATTAGTGATCAAGGCAAAGGCCAGGGACAGAACCCACCTCTGGGTCCCAGCTTTCTGCATTTCCATTGCTAGTTTACCCTACACTCTAACTAATAAGCTCAACTGTGACCCAGATTTCCTGTCAAGAATACTCAATGGAATATAATGATGATTTCAGACTAATATTCCTCAACACCACTTTCCACCTCAACCTACTGAGATACTCTCTATACTCGGTTTGGTGAAGCAGACCTCTGATTGTGATTTTATAGTGACAAAACCATCATGCTGGTGAATGAATCATATTTGTTGCAATGCCGTGTACAGTATAAAAACAGTCTCAACGCGAGAAGTATGATTCAAAAGGGTTGTGCTTAGTCTCATAATTAGCCATGGGTGTTTTTGGGGCTACACATTTGGGACATGCTATCAGTGGCGGTTCTACACTGATTTGCTCCCCGGGTGAGATTCCCTCCCGGCGCCCAAAGCCACCCCCCCCCCCCAAAAAAAAACATGACAAAACTTCACATTTTGTACACACCACACGTTTTATTGTAGTAATACTACATGTCATTCCGTAACAGACCAATTTTTGCAAAAAATAAACTACTCATAACTTAAATAAATATACTCTGCACAAACAAATATTATTTAAGAAAAAATATTTTAAATTATTAAGAATAATATACAAATATATAATATACAATTTCTGTGATGGTTTGTATATTAGGCTTTTATTGTGTGTTTTTCTTTGCAAGGTAAGCATAGCAAGCATCATAAGCAAGAAGGCTAACAAACCTAAGAGTTAACGTTATACCACTAATTAACATAATGACATGAATACCTTAATCATACAGAGAGAACATTGTTGCATACCTTTATCTTTTGCCCGTTTCTCCTCATCTTCTTTTCTGTTTTTCCTAAATTGGGCACCTGACAGCTTAGCCTTTGGCCTTTTTCTCTCCATCGCTGTGTTTACTTTGTAATCTACGATTCGACAATCAACAGATTTCCCATCCCCCAACGCTGTCACTCACGACCAAAAGTCAAGACTAAACCAATTCACCTCCACATCATAATCGTTTTTTATTACCTCTTTTTATTAGCCATTTCACACAATTAAATAAATGAAAAAATTATTGGTCTGTGTTTATAATATTTTGAATGAAATGTGCGTTATTTGTAAGAAAGTCAGATGTCATTGACATAATTTAGCCCCCTCTCCTTGTCCGCTTCATTTGGGAGAGGTGAACTGTACTCTGCGCCTCCCAACACCTCTCTTCTCCGCTTGCTCAGCTTCTGTGCGGCTCCTTCAGCAGCAGGGGCGGCACAGGTATCATAGATAATAGAAAACCGCTTAGCGGGACAGATTATTATTTTTTTCCTCCAAGTTCGTCTACCGCCCCCACGTGTCATGAAAAAATGCCGTCCCGGGCGGCTGCCCCTTTCGCCCATGCATAAAACCGTCACTGCATGCTATGAACCAATCAGTATCATCTCACATTCCCTCCAAATGCCTGATGGACATGTTATAATTATACCAATATACATCAGTATAATAAAATTCTACATTAAATTATTACTATTATTAAAAAGATCACGATACAATAAGATGAGCTGTTTTTTCTTAATGGTTTCCAAAACGATAAAGAATGTACCCCAATACTACCCCTGTCCTGCCCCGATGTCCGCTCCTTCCGTGTGCCACGCCCCCTCGTTAACCTCGCGTGGAATCCTGTTTCTGGTTGTTGTCATTAGTCCTCTGTATTTAGTCCGCGTTTCAGTTTGTTTCCCCAGTCCGGCCATTGTGTTGTTCTGCCTGTTCTCAATTAAACTCCGTGTTTCCCGATCACTTAATTGAGTCCTGTCTCTGCTTACCCGGTCCCGGCTCCGCAGATCGTGACCACCTCAAGCCATGCCCCAACATTGAGCCAACACTAGACTATGCCATGCGGTCCATTATTTATTTTCATTATTACGCTGTATTCGTTAATTTGTTCGTAAATCGCAAACTTTTAGGTTGTAACATTTGTACAACTATTGCGTAACTTTTCGGTGAGCAATGAGTACCAAAATGATGTACAAAGTGCAGTGTATTACCTGATACAATATTTTCAATAAAAAAAAACACCATCACCAACAAACGATGCTATCACAGCGCATGCGTGGCTGAGACTGGCGCTTTACCCTTTGTTTCCACTAAGAGACTTGCCGCGTGACTCATTTCAAGTTAACTTTGGTCAGCGTTCACGGTTCGATTTCTGAGATTCAGATCGACTTCTAAGTCATTTTTTCCTGAACTGGTTGGTTCAACTTTTAAGAAATTCTAATGAGTTCGAAAACTGAGGTACCAAAACCAAAAAAATCAGCATTATATTTATTAGGAAGCCAATTATTTGATTTTTTCGCAATATTTATTCAGAAAGTATGTATATGTATGCTTGATGTTGAGCTCCGTCAAAACAGTTGAGAAAAAGCACCCATCGTATAAATGTAACACCTCCTACATGAAAACACAATGTCGTGCTACTGCGTTGGTTTGTTGTTTGAGGCTAAAATGTCAAGTAAATGTTTCAAATTTCACTTTACCAATTGCAGATCGGCCAAAAAGCATAGCAATAAACATTCAGTATTATACTCTGAAGCTGTCGGTTTTGTCTGTGTTTATCCAGTGGATCTTACACTAAACAAAGTTTTTCTATTTTGATTTCTTTCAGATGTTATAATGTAATAAATAAAAAAATATAAAACCATTCATTGCCGTCTATCATATAACTTTAACAAGTTACCAAATGGATGCAAAATCAAAGATATTCATTTCCGTCTGGCACTAACCAATGTATTCTTTCACAATACAAAGCCACAGAATGGTCCCCAATGAAACCCCTGCATTCCCACATAATGGACACTCTAATCTCAACATTTTAAAGATTTTATTTGTAGTGCCTGCAGACTTTTGTATTAGATGACATATGTTGTATTAGATGAGAAATTTCAATAAGTAGTTAGATGAGAAATTTCAATAAGTAGTTTTTCCTCATAGGAAGGATATCAAGACTGTGTCAGCATTTACACATCAAAATGTCCTAAAATCAAAATAACACAGCATATGTTACTAACTCGTGCATATAATGTTATAAGCATAAAATCAAATGGATAGAAAAATGCTCAAAATCGATTGGGATCAAAGGGTTAACACAGATCTCCAATTGATTATAAAAGGTCTTGCTTTGATGTTCAAATGCAATCAATTGTGCCTTTTTTGAAAAAATGTTGCATTTGTATGGAAGCATTTATATTGAAATTTTGAGAAAATGTCCATGGTTCAAATTATACTATGACACAAATTTTAGGCCATACTGCATAGCCCCAACATGGTATCTATGCTCCACATTTTATAGTGTGTTATGTAGACTCAAACATAGTCTGTTTCTGATCTTGACTTGGTCTCACCCTGCCTTGGTCTTGGTGTTGTCTCGGTCTTGCTCTGCCTTGGTTTTGGTCTAGTCTCGGTCTCAATATACTCTGGTCTCGATAATGACTTGGTCTCAGTTTAGACTACATCACTGCAGTAAAGTGCTGAAGCACTGACTGTATACCAGGTTTTTGCTTGTCAATAACGCAACCACTTTCCGTTGCTTCAAAATAGCAATGCACTTACAATGCAGCTAAATCCACCTCATTTTAAGACCGACATGCTCATGGGCTCTCAGATGCAAGCAGATACATTTGCTATTTAGATTATGTTGGTGCTAGATGGGAAAATGACAATTGCGTGGAGCATATGCTAGCAAAGACACCCACATTGCATCTGGCACCACTTTGCATGGGGTGTACGATGGGGCCTTAAATGTTACCAGATTTCTGTTAATTTGCCTCAAAGGATTATTGTTGTTTAATGTTGGTGGACTTGATTTTTAGATATTCTATTATGTTAGTAGAGTATATTTATTGATTGCTTACTGACAGCGTTTGTTTCCATTTTTAGTTTATTACATTACTAACTAGTCTAGTCATCCCTCTATCCACTTCCTGCCATGATAATAGAAGGGACATCGCAAATGCAGGCAGACGATAAACCGGAAAGGTTTATTAGCACCATCACTGAAGTAAAGAGAAACAAAAAGACTCTGAAGGATGAAATATCGGAGACTGAAAGGAACAGTAGGGGAGACTACAATTACTCAGACTCTGAGTGAGGTACACAATAACAAGGCAAAGGAAAACACTAACTAGTTACAGGGCAACCCAAACTACTACTAAGACTAATACAGGAATCGACAATGACCGGAGCAGGAAACAGCACACAAGCGGGTACTAATATACAGGGATTGACCAGGACCAGTCAAGTAACAGGCGTGTATTTTTAGTAACCCATGAGGAAGACTGGATGGCTAGCATCGACCTCTGCTGGCCAAATAGGAACATGACAACCCAGGATCATTCCACTTCCCATTTTTTCGGGGTCCCAGAGCTATCCCAGGATAGAACCTATCACAGTAAAGGAGAGGCATGAGACATCCTGGTTGCAAGTACTTCTCAGGGCAATCACACACAGTTTACAGATGCCATGTGACATGTCACTGAACCACATGTTTTCAGACAGTAAAAGGGAAGAAGCACAAACACGGGGAAAACATTCAGACAAATATGGAGCTTGGGGTAGGACTCAAACCCACATCCCTGGAGGTATGGGGCTTCAGTGATACTCCTCTGAATTAGAACATCACATCTCTACTGAGTAATATTTGTATTTTATGTTGGATCAAATGAGATACTTCACACAAATAAAATGAAGTTCATCTTTCCCATAACAAACAAGCCTGTCTGATAATGTTGATTTTTGTCTGATTCCCTGAAAGGCTGTTTATTACCTTCCTGTAACAGTCACCCCATTGAAAGGCAGCTATCAGGCTAACACCCCTCATTCTGCGCATCCGGGCTGGCACGGCGTGACCGTGAACATGACAATAACGTGTTTTGGACAGGAAATGCTGAACCATGCCATTCATTCTGCATCCAAATCTGATGACAAAGAAACAGTGACATTTCACCATTATATATAATTTCAGTACAATTTCACATGTGCATATGATTTCAATGCAATTTGACTTTCATGCATGTACTACACAGTACGTTTTAATATTGACCCCAAATAAAATATAGCTTATATTATATCGACATAAATATACTTATACTTTAATTCTTATAATTCCATTTATATGGTAGCACCAGAGCTGCCAACTCAAAGCTGTGATGATGTCACCACTAACCCATCATGCAAAGCAGCACCCTCTTGTTATTAATGTGAATAGTTTCCCACCATAAAACAGTTTAGTTACATTAGAATAGATTAGAGGCAGAGTTTGCAGTTCAAATAAGAGACAAAATATACAGCCTATGTCTGCATCTACATTTTTGGCTTTGGCCACCTGATTCCAAAGTATATATTGACATATTGAATACTATCTTAGTAAGCATTGAGAATGAATGATGATTGAATGAATGTAATTATGTGATAACAGCTCTTTGAAGGGATCCAGATATTATGGCTCCATTCCTTTCCATTGTTCTTTTGTCTTTTTTTAGGGGATGAGGGTTAGTAGGTTTATCTGTGAAATAATCACTAAGATGATGATTGGGTAAGATTTGAATCAGATTCAGACTTAGACCCCGCACCAATATAATTTCATTTCGCACTAAATTACTCAATGTGAATGATTTACATTGTAAACATTATACAAGGTGACACCCACTCTGCTTTGTCAGTGAATTTACTACTTTGAATTTACCCTCTGTATGAAACGTGTTATGTAAATAAAGTTTCCTTGCCTTGAATGCAATTCATGCGCCACTTAATATTAACAAAGATTTTATTGGTACAATAAAAAACAAGTATAATTAACTTTTGTGCAACACAGATTTTAGTGCAAATCAGATAAACAATTATCTGAAAACGTCTCTGTCACTCTGGGGAAGAAGGGCCAACATTGAACAGTGTGTTTATGAACACTAACTGAAAAATCCTGCTCATTCTGCCTTTAAGTAATGCGACAATGTCTACCTCTTGTGACCATCTGGTTGGCACTGTTCCTGTAAATGACAGCAGAGTGGATTTTTGGGCAGGCAGTGAAATTTTGGCCCAACCATAAAAAGAATGGCTCCCAAGTATGACTTGGATCCCTTCATTCATACTGAAGAGCCGTTAAAAAGAATCATATCGTTCATGAACGCTGCATGACTGAATGAATGTATTTTGACATAATTTGAGTTATTATTCTGTAGAGAACAGCTGTTATAGAATGCTTCCCATAATCGTCTCATTTACGAATGATAATGAATGAAAAGGAAGGAAGCAGGGGTTGACCAAAAGGCTCTGTGGCCTGAGCCTGAAAGATAGGGACACAAAAAAGACAATGGGGTACTAGGCAGATGCATAAAGATGTTAACATCATTCTGAAGATGCACCTGAAGCACCCCGATAGAGACAAACACACCCAGTGACAGAGGTCAAAAAGGAGCACAGCTAAACAGACACTGCATCATAAGCCCAACCAGAGTGCCATCACATACGACAATCCTCTAACAAGACTGACACCAGCAAAAGGCAGTAAATGTGAGCTGAGGACTGTTTCAAATCAATACCAAGTCCGCAAAAGGCAGCGTGAGGTTTCTGAATGAACTGGCCCTTATTCTTTGCAACCAACAGTCGGTTGCTTCTTGTTGAAGACCCCGATGACAGTGGGCTCACTGTCCTCCAGTCTGTCACATCGCTCCATCGTGACTGCTACCCAGCACACCCGCATCTCCGCCCATGCAGGCACATTACTCCTCCTGTTGTTCCACAAAAGGACTCTTAAAAGGCTTTTATCCTGCTCCTGATTAATGACCCCAGTGTCCGACACGTCTCATCCCAATATTTTTGCTATTTCAACAGTTGCCAGCTGTTCTGTGTTTCTGGAAAACACATCAGCATCTGCTAGGATGTGAATATGTGAATATATTCTACAGTTCTAGGGTTTTTTATTTCATGGAGAAAAAAAACAAAAGCCATAATAACAGTGGGATGGTAATGATGGAAACACAGTCAGATTTCAGGCTGCTCTCTAATGGTGCTGAGGATCTGTTCTCCAGTTAGTTCCTCTATTATGGGCTACAAAAACTCTGCTTTTTCCCTCCTGTCTGCTTGCCCGTTATGCTGGGAATGGAAGCGAGGCCCCATCAGGGTATCCTGCTAGGGGTCACCATCTAACGGCACACGCAACCTTAACGAGGGACAACAAAGCAAGCCAAGCATACGAGGTGCCTGCCCCCCATCTCGCACTGGCGTGTTCTGATTAGGCCTGTGATGAAAACACAGCAGCAGGGGGCCTGCACAGCGTGAATGGGGCCTTTACATGTAGACATCCGGGGGCAGCCACCGGCTGGCCTGCCTAGCGCCAGCCGATGTAGCAGGCGGCGTCTTCACAATTAGACATTTCCTGAGGCTAATTACCAGGCACACAGCCGCTGTCCTGGTGTGCATAACTTGGGAAAGTCATAGAACTTCCTTAACTTACAGAGTTTCTGCTCACTGAGACAAGTGAACCAGCATTTGTTCACTTTTCAACCTTATAATTCTTGCGCATTTAGCATTAGCATTAAGAAGGGTGGCAAGGTACCTTGCACCTCCTTAAAATCCCGTCAACCTCTGGTCCATAGTGTTTGCACGTTCTCCCCATGTTGCGTAGGTTTTCTCTGAGTACTCAAGTTTTCAGTCCAAAAACATGTTAGGCTAATTGTTGCATCTAAATTGTTCATAGAATGTGATTGTGTCTGTGAGTTGGGGGTGTGTAAGCACCCTGTGGCATACTGCCACACTGTCCAGGGTAAACTCTTGCCTTATACCCTATGCTGCTGAGGCAGACACCCTCCCACAACCCTCACCGGGATAAATGGTTAGAAGGTTGAAGAATTAGCATAAACAGAATCTTCAACAAAGTACTATTTGCATTGTGGCAAATGACATAAAATTTTTGCCTTAGATCAGGCTTGCCCAACTCCAATCCTGGAGGACAAGAGCCCTGCATATTTTTGGATTTCCCCTCATTTAACCCACCTGATTCAACTCCTTGTGCTAATTACCACACAGCTCTTGAGCTGAATAATTTATGGTAGAACAGGGAAAGAACTAAGCTACACAGGGCTCCAGCCCTCCAGGACTAGAGTTGGGCACCCCTGCTTTAGATAAAGGACATGCATCACCCATGTTAGTAATCACCTCCCTTGGATCTTCTGGAAAAGAAGCCTTCCAAAGTTCAAGAGTATCTGAAAAACATTCATGGTAAACCCTTCTTTGAAGAAGACTTAAAGACCAGCTGAGGCCTCTGCATTAACCTGTGCTACTTCAACCAACCTGGAGTCCAGCCTATGACCAGCCAGGGATTTCAAGCTAAATTACTTTGCAGAATGAAGGCAAAGTGTTGCTAGTGATGTAATGAGCACATCCTCTTCTAGAGTCGAGCTAGTTGCATACCGATTTCTTGGAAGCTCTGGTGAGAGTTTTTTCCAAAACGTCACCTCATTTCAAAACCTGGTCATTATATGTCACATATTTCTCATTTCCTCCAACAACTTAGTCTCTCTATCCTATTGGCTTATAATTGGTCATGATTCCTGTTATTAAAGGATCTCATGTGTTTCTTTCTCTAGCATAGGTTACCATCTGTCCATCTATCTTCCAACCAGGATTACAAGTGGACCTGTCCAAGGCTGCAAACAGCACAAGGCTGAGGTACATTCTGGCACATATACACACACACTCACAAAAGACATCCTAGAGACACCAATCAGCCTAAATGTGTCTTTGGTGTGTCAAAGTAATGGTGGAGCAGAGGCAGGATTCAAATCCAAACTACTGGGGAGCAGGGAGACCACAATGCTTTTCAGTGCTATCCAGCCAGCAAGCCACACTGCTGATAACTTTCTGAGTGATTTAGTGATTTAGAAAACACTCAGGAGTGAACTGAATCCTCTAAATCCATCCATCCATCCACTTTCTGAAACCACTTATTCTATTCAGGGTTGTGGGGGGTCCGGAAGCTATCCAAGATGGGGAGCCAACCCATCGCAGAGCATCATCTAAATTATTTAGCTTAATGATTTCATACCCTTCTTTGTCCAGCCTTTTTCTCTGAGCTCATTCTATCATCAATATGAGATTTTGACTTTGGAATTGAGATTTCTCAAATTCAATTCCTGAGAAATAGCCTTTTTGTTTGATGTCAGCCAAATTAAAAATTGCATAATGCTGTTTTTTTCTTCTTCCTGTACCGATCTTTATTTATCTGAAATAATTAGCTCCTGAAAAAACAGTAAGATCCAAAAGAATTGGATGAACCTGCACAATATCAGAAAATTTGTCCCAGTGATCAAATTCAGCTCCATGTATTTTTCCTGTTCTCTAACTCTGAGAAGCCTATGAGCGCACAAAAAATAAGTCCTGCTGTTGTTGTCAAACTAGACAGGACCATTTTTTTTAGACTGATTTATTGTTTAGTGTCTCATTTCTCATGGGGAAGGGGGAGAGACTGGTAGTTGGACCAAGTCAGAATTCAGTAATCTCCAAATAATTAGATGGTTTATTTTGATGAGACAAAGGAAAGATTGTTGTGAGCAAAAACAGTTTCCTCTGGCATTGTAATACAAGCTCATTGCCAAGTTATCCTGGATGGTAACATAAATGTCCCAGCTAATTATGCAGGACCTGTTACCACTGTGGCCATGTCATCACAGAGCTAATGTGCAACACTCCATCACATTTTCATGTGGACATCTTACACAGTTATAGAGGAGACGGAGTTTCATCCCAGCCCAGTTAACCCAGGCCCTGTCCTGCCTGCTGAGGCGTGTGACTCCACTTGAGGGGGATGTTGTTCTGTCTTTTCCTAATGCAAGATGCTCCAGTTTGAACAGAGCCCTAAGCCCTTTTACAAACAGCCTGCTGGGGGCAACGTGTTTGCATTGCAGTCCATTAGCAGTTGTGCATCACTACTTGGAGTAGCACTAATGTAGTGTCTGTCTGTGTTTACATAAATCACATCACGTGGTACGTCCGTGCGATTTGAGTGTCAGTGTGGAATAAGAGCCTCTCTCCTTCTCTGGTTGGACCATAAAGAATCCTGCCGATTTTCCATTCACCTCTCCATTTTTCACATGTGAAACTTAGTTAAAGTTGCTCATTGGCTGGTGGGAAAGTGTAAATACCAAAATATAATGTTATATTGGTCATGCTTTGAGCTGATAAAACATCGTGATATACCATTTTAATTGTTTGATGTTTCTTATAATTCATTACTAAAAATGGTATGTTTACTGTATGCTAATGTTTTTTAAGTGCCAAACACTCTGAAATACACAATCCGAAAAAAGAGTACAGTCCTGGCACAATTTTGTTCCCCAAGGCACACACAAGAGTACAACAAATATCCCTCATAGTCCATTTCTGTGCCTTGAAAAGACACATTTACCTACAGCTAGGATGCAATTGGTAGACCCTTGAGGGTACAGCCCCAGTAACAAGTTATTGTACCCTCAAATCTACAAATTGGTTATTTTTTCTGAAAGTGCATTTAACTTCATTATTTTCCAAAGGCATCCCAACTAATACTATGTAATATGCTAAATATAATTGGAGAGAGCCAGAAAATATCATACTAAATGCTGATACTGGATTTGCAGCAGATACTCTAAACAGATGCGAAGATTATCCAGCAGAGGGCAGCCTAAACTAAGCTTAGAGGCTTGATGCTGTAGCACACGTCAACAATGGGAGGCTGCGCGATGTGGCAAGCAGAATTAAGTCATCATAAAAAGTCTTTATAAATCTGGTTTTATAACGTGATTTTCTTTAATTTTGTAGTGATGTTCTGTACTTCTTGTTATGGTGCACAGTTAGGTGCATTATGTCTTAGCTATTACAACTATCCTTACACTGTGGGCTAGTATTACACTGCAATATAACACGCTGTAGGGAATGGCAATCCATCACAGGGCACACGCTGAATCACACACTATGGGCCATTCAGAGACACTGATTCACCTGACTGCTTGTCTATCTGTGGGAGGAAGCCAGAGCAGGCAAAGAAACACGAGGGGGGCGTGCAAACTTGACTGAGGGTGTGAGGATCTAGTGCCACCAAGTGTGTCACTGTGTTGCTCTACTTTGTGCCAAGAAATAGGAAAACAGTATATAATAATGATCAGTGTAGCCAAAAATTATTTGTACATTGTGAAAAAAAATGTTAATGATGTTTTTCTTGTTTCTTTACATAGCACACAAATAATTGTAACATCATACAATTTTTAAAGTGTGTTCTTCATATTTCATTTTTGACCATTTTTTCACAGTGTACAAATACTGTCATAATAACCACCATTAAACTTTCACATAAGAATACTAGAAGAGGTTCAGCCATGTGATAAGGTGTTATGTGTTCTGCTTGTAACTTACATTGCATTTATCATCAGCCAGTGTAGCAACCAATAATGTCATAATTTTCCATTCTAAATGTAATAACTGCCAATAACATAAAGTTTTCTGAACCAATAATGCAATAACTTTTCACTGATAATGTAATAAGCTTTCCGGAGGGTGGGACTGGACCGTGTATTTGCCTGGGGGATCGCCGGCTGGAACGCCAAGGAGTTTCGCCGGCTGGTGGGTGTGGCAACACGCTGACCTGAACTGTAATAAGTTATCACATTATTATTGGTTCAGAAAACTTTATGTTATTGGCAGCTATTACATTTAGAATGGAAAAATCATTACATTATTGGTTGCCAGTTATTACAGTATCAATTTATTACATATAAGAAATGAGAAATTTATTAAACTATTGACATGTTATTTCATCAAAGGTTGTTATTACATTATCAGCTGCTACAGACATATAATTGAGAATGGTGGGTTCAGGCAATCCCTGGAGCAACTGGGAGTTAAGGGCCTTGCTCAAAGACCCAATGGTGACCTTCAAATCACAGCACACTGTCCTGATCTGCTGAGCCATACCTTGCTTACTTAGGATTCTGTTATCACCAGGTTGCCCTGGCAAACAACACGTATTGTACAGTACATACAAATCAATCGATGTACGAATCATCCTCGACAGCAATTGAGTAATAAAAATCAGACTGAGGTAAAGATCCGAAATGGTGCCCTAGAACAGACACTGATCAAAGAGGTGCCAGGGTTCATAGCATCAACCAAAACCCCAGAGGTAAACTGGGTCTACAGGCTCCAGAAGGTCTCATTGTGTTTGCCATCACACCCACACAACAGGCTGGGCATTAAGTGAAGTCTTAATTTTAACTTTCAATATAAAGTGCCCAACGTATCATTGTACGTTATCGTGAACCACAAGCAGAATTTTTGACACATAAGCTTCATCCCAGGGTACTGTTTCATTCTCCTATTCTAATTCATCCTATTTTTGAAGAAAAATAAAACCTCCATACAGATGAAAACATACCCATTAAAGCTAGTAAATGATTTCCCCCGATATCTGTTACTCATAATATAATTTCCATTAGCCTTCAGAATAGTTGAGGCATGGTATTTAATTGAATATAGCTTTTCAAAGACAGCCAATCCAGGCAATTTAGAGCATAGCTCGCTTGAAGCCAATGCAAGGTTACTAATGCTTTTAACTACAGCCTGCAGACCACAGACTGTTAATTAGCAAATTTAGAGTCGGCACCAAGTAGATTCGCCACACATCAGTCATCCTCAAATGCTGCAAGACCTGGAGCTCCCATGTGCTGCAGAGATGAGGGCCAGAAGAACTGGTGGGTTATATAATCACTCGTTATTAGGCATGTGAGCAGGAAAGGTGCAGAAAGGCAGAGCTCCGTAGGCTTATTAACCGGGCAAACTGTGTTGTGGGCCCCCGGATGCAGGGTTTCGACAGGGCAGATATACCCCACCAGGCTGACCCATTACCGATACCATGAAATAACTCCAGTTACCCACATGTAACACAAACACACTCCCATGACATAGAGCCCTGCATCTGGTGAGTAAGGCTCAGACCCATCGCCTGTCACACAGCAGAGTTCAGGCAGACAGTTACTGCTTTTCATCTTATTTGTTCATAATAGGCTTAATGCTTACAAGCAGCAGAGAGAACAGGGAAAATGTATCATCATTTGCTGGCTGATATATTATCCCAACTTAGTTTTGTTTGATTTTCCAGACTTTTTGATCTATCCATATTCAACCACTTATCCAGAACTGAACTGCTGCGATGTCAGTCAATGGCAGGGCACATACACGCAATTATACAGTGATGGTAACTTAGAGACATTAATCAGGCTAGCTGTGTGTCTTTGGACTGTGGAAGGAGACCAACACGACAAAAAAATGTGCAAATGACACACAAATACAGCAGAGGACTCACTGGTATTTAAGCTCATGTTAGGAATTCTGGTACCCATTTACTTAAAGCTGTCATATACGGCATAATGCACTATAGATACCTTTATAATGCATTATACTGTAATGATCAGTATAATATTAAAGCTTTACAGCATCTTCTATTGACAGTCATGAGGCATAATGTTGATTATAATACTTCATAAGTTCCAATGAAGCTCTCATCTATAATGCACTATACTGTAGATACGTTCATAATGAATATTAATGGTTGATATAAGACTTAAGGATATTTTGTACTGCATTATGACGATATCTATAGTGCAATATAGATGAGAGTTTCATAAAGCATTCATAATGCAACAATTTTATTATGATTGTTGTTTCATTTTGATTTTGTAGACTTATTTGGAGGTACAACACAACATCAGTGTTTCTGCCAGGATATTCCATAAGTAAAATACAAAGTAAAAAACAAGTGACCCTACACAAAAAAACACGCACAGATCACATACATGTGACGCACACAGCAGACAGACAGATCTGTCAGGTATATGTTACCAGACACAAAGTCAGGCAGATTTAAAAGCTGAAATCAATCCAAAGCTGCATGTGGCCTGTCGCGTTTCAGTCAGACTTGAACGGCTTCCTCACTTTCTCCAGCATGAATCACCACTGTAATGCAAATTTGATTTAAGATGTAACACACAGTAATGATACTGAGGGGAAGTCACATTCAAATCTCCTTAATCGCCGTTCACTCCCTAATTTCAGCTGTAAGCCACATCTCCAGCAGCAATCATAAGAACAGGGCTGTCAGGCAGTTTTCCATCCAGGTCCCACCTGATTCCCACCTTCTTCAAAGTCAAGAGCATAATGTGTGCCCATCAAGGGTCTAAATTAGCTCACACCCCATTAACATGCCGCAGTTGGGCTCTCCAGCAGGTCCAACACTCAGCACCTCTCTCAGCTACATGGGAACAGCCCTCTTAGGCTCACCTGATCTTCCTGGGGCACCTAGGAGGAGGGCTCAGGCAAACATTTCCGCCATAGATGTATATTCATCACTGAGAGTGGCTTCATACTTGCTTCAAAGTTGAAGAGATGGGTTACATCATGGTGGGTGGGGTTTCACTCCCACACTCTCCACATCAGCAAGGAGTCACACTGTACTGGTATAACCCCTAGTGCTGATAGTTGGCATATACCGTCTTTTTGATTGTGACCTGTCAGATAATAAATACAGTACCCCTACCCCCAACCATTACAGTCTCCCTTGCCCAGTAAGAACCACTGGAACCAGCATTATCATGCCACACCTGCCATTATGCATGAGATCTACTGCATCGGGGTGATTGGGGTGATTCCATAGTAATCATGTATTATGTAACTCTGGCTGTCCTGTTTTGCTGTCATTTAAAAGGACATTTGGCTGCATAAGTGGGCCCACTCAGGCACACAAAAATACATTTATCATGGTGTTTTTTTTTCATTTTAGGACAGAGTAATAAATGAAAACCCTACATTTGAATGGCTTAATTAGATCCCTCGGGTGTACTGACACATCCTCTTTTTTAATATAATCTATCATTCTTACAGTGATAGCTACACAATTATTAATGTGAGGGGCAACATGATATAACAAAGAGAAATTAACAAAAAAATGTACCAAACCTGAGTGGAAAATTGGATGATATTTGATTAAATGACTCATAGGTGTCAGACAATCTTAGTTTTTCTGCCAGAAACAGTGGTATAATCTGATGTTTGTTGATAAGGTTTGTGATTCTGTGTTGTATGTAACATTTCCAAAAAACGTTAAAGTTCAGCTAACCCTGTTAATACTCATTT
>JAABNX020000059.1:836667-849728 GCA_015163995.2 Mormyrus lacerda | reverse complement strand
GGCAATCAGGCGAGTAATTTTATAGTTTGTCACAAGTTCTGGCTTAAAAAAATGAAACAACCACATTTAGCTTTTATATGCACTCTCGCCCTTGTAAATGTACACTAAATTATGGTTTCTCTAACAACCAGGCTTGCTGTGTGCTGCTGTTCCTCTGGTGACCTTAGTCTGCTTGGGTTCTTCATGCTCGTTTTGCTTGTAGACAGCAACTTTTGCCGCATGGGTCTGGGATCAATGCATCCACATGCTCTTATTGACTCGTGGCCCCAAACCATTCCTCCAGGTTATGTGTCTGTGTTAAGCAGAGATTTTGTATTCTTTATCTATTGATATCCTACCTGCTGAGTTCTATTCAGTGCTTCTGGTGGTCAGTTTTTTTTTTCCCATTCATTTAGTGGGACCTGTTACTTGGGCTTTGATTTCGAGCGTCTGGAACCTGAATGAGTTGTGTGGCAGGAGGATGGCTGCATCTCATTTCTGAGAGAGCGTCTCTTGTATGTGGCTGGGTCGTCTTGGGTGTCTGTGGAACCTCTAAAGGAGTATTAGTGCAAGATTTTCATGTTAAGCAAGATGTCACCTTTGTGTCCATATGTAGTTGATGGAGGGTCTGTAGTGTTTGTAGAGGCGTTACAATTCTCCAAATTCACGGTTTGGTTTTGATCTTGATTTTTAAGCCTCTGTTTGGTTCGTACCCTTTTTTTTTAAATTGGGAGATGAATAAGAAACGGAAATTTTTTGGGTTTTATTAATCACCCATGATCTGGAACACTAAAGAGAAGAATACTAACAATCAAATAAACAATAATGGATATCGAGGTTCCATTTTTCAGAACCGCAGCATGAGATTACATTGTGGTTTTGGTCTGTTTCAGAACCGTGTTGACCTTGGCTTTTGTCCCCCCTGTGTTGCTAGTCCCTCCTGCCCCTGCCTTAGGCTGTACTTGGCACCCTAATTTTTTTGTTTTTATCAATAGAAATTACATTTTATGAGTATGCGTGGTAGTATTAGTGGTGATTAAATTATCATGACCAGTTGCAATTGTATCCACAACCAGCATTTCAGGGGTAACGCAAGAATAGGGTATGTTCTTCTTCTGTTGACTGTGTGAGCTCACAATCCCACTGTCTGCAGGCGTCCGCTGGCTCAAGTGATGGCATGGACCCCAGGGGTCAGAAGAGAAAGGCGGAAAACAGTGACAGCGAGCCTGAGCCGGAGGACAACGTCAGGTAGGGTGCCGGGGCGAATTGAGCAGAAGGCAGGCTATACGTGAGATGGGAGGGGTCTCTTCCCTCCTCCGTTTAGTTTTGATTGATTTGAAAGGATGGGATGTTCCACACTTCCTGAGAGAGTGTATCTGCAGGGCCGTAAAATTCAAGGAACGGAATTAGTATTCATGCAGGCTTTCCTATTAGGCTCTGCTTTCCCGGGGGGATTAAATGCACAGGAGCTGCTCATCTCTGATTATGTGAATGGAATACAGGCGCCTGGTCTGACCACGGTGACAGGGAGGTGTGTGGGTGTCATGTCCCCGTGGCCTGAATGACAGGGTGGGTAGCTGGCTATGTGTTGCCAGGCCTTGGGCAAGACGAGCCATATCAGTAGGGCTGCGCGATATATCGTTTCAGTATTGTCATCACAATGTACGTATGTGCAATAGTTACATCACAGGACGCGATATATCACAAACGCAAATTAAATTAAGTGGCATGGACAACGCTAACACGTCACGCTGTTTTTATTCTTAAACAATCCACAAAGTCTGTCATTTAATTTAGGTTAATTTTACGGTTTTTGGATACAAGGCTGACATGCAGCTTTGCACCGGCAGCTAACAAACATGTCGATGACAGAACGAACCACCAATCACACTCTCAATCCCAGCGCTAACCATTTAAACCAGTGCTATTTTATCACTCGTGTTGTCATATGTGATAAGCTTCCTTAGTTTAATGCTCATGCACTACTTAGTACTGATTAATTAATCATTACCATTATATTTGGGCAAAATCAGCTCAATCTTTCTAGATTGATTAATTATACCAATAGAGCAGCGGTCACTAACAGGCAGACCGGGGTCCGGACCCAAAAGCTGTCTCATACGGACCCGGACCAATAGCCAAAACAAAGTTATTTGTGATTTCATGTTCGTGGAAGTTTCTGTTTTTTAACAACTGTATGAAGTAATGTTATCTGCTATATAAATCAACTCAGGTGAAACACAAATTGTATGTTTTTAGCATCTGGCATGACACTATTTCAGACTCGTGCAGGAAATCTTATGTCTCAAATTGAATTGTGCTGAATTAACTTGATTTGACAGTCAAGTACTGATTACATGCAATGTTGATACAACTGATAGGCTACTTAAATATACATCGCACTAAATAGACATTATGATCTTCCGGACCTTTGCTTCACGAAATTTTTCTCTAACCGGACCTCTTTATTTCAGTTGAATACCCCTTAGATTTTTGTAAATCGCAGTATCGCAATAAATATAGCAGAAAAAATAAATCAGCATACAATACAGTAACATGTAAAGACAAAGTAAAAACTTGTATGTAATCCAGTAAAACCTTGGATTGCGAGCAACTTGGTCTGTGAGTGTTTTGCAAAACGGGCAACATTTTAAAATTAACTTGCTAAACGAGTGAGGTCTTGCAATATGAGTGTTATGTATACGCTTTGTCTGCTGAGCGTCACATAATTACAACTGAGCCGATGGTGGTTCTCGCTCTCTCGCTGTGGGATTGTGGGTAATCGTTTTCCATGCTTGGTCTCAGTCGGCGTGCCTCACTCGTCAAAATTTAGTAGAAAAATACCACCTGAATAAGGGCATAGCAGTGCAAATGATGAATCTGTTTGGCAATGCAATGTCCAGACTTCCGCAAAATTGAAACAGAGGCTAAAGGTAAAGTGCATGTTAATTCGTTTTATGTATTTTTACCTTATATTCGGTATAATTGAACTTCATTGATCCCCGTGGGGAAATTCTTTTTACGCATCCCTCAACTTGCTCTTTGTAGAGCAAAGCTGTCCGCGAAGGGCAGCCACCAGGGAGCATAAGGGCCTTGCTCAAGGAGCCACAGACATGCTGAGGCTGGGTTTGAACCTGCGACCTTGTGATTATAGGCACACAGGCTTAGCCCACTGAGCCACATTTTTATATGAATATTTTTGCATATGCTTGCAAACCAAGGTACCACTATAATTCTCTTTATTTGAAAATTTTCACAATTACCTGCAATTCAGATAAAAGGATTCTGAGTGTGTCTTCAGTGTGTTAATTCAGAAATGGCACTTTACTTGTGAAGAGTTTATGAACTGCATTAGCACAGTACATGATTGAAGTTCTTTAGTTTTAGTCTCCACTATACTTGTGCTCCGTAAGCCAGGTTATACAACATGGGACCTGCCTCTTGTAAAGACCCTAAAATATTTCCTTGCTTTGACTTGCACTTAGCAGGGCAAATATTTTTCCTAGACTACATGGTTACAATGACAATGCGCGTGATCACTCATGATGCAGTTATCTATATACAGAGATAATTATCATGAAATTCACAAATTTCTCGTATAGCAATCAGGATCGAATTCCTAATAGTATTTACATTTTTAGTTAAATAAAACTCACCAAAAATGATTGATCTGTTTATGAAATAATTTGAGATTTAATGATTAATCTTCTATAGCCATTTTGTGTTATTAAATTAAATACTGACTAGCAGACATGCATATTGCTTACTTTTGGTTTCATAGTTGACGTATTTGGGATAAGATCATAAACTCGCAGTATTTTGTGACAATTTTGTGAATAATGAATAGGTAAATTATAAATAAATGAACCCTGAGATATATGGGGGGTGAATATTTGCGCTCAGATTTAACCATGATCCCAAAAGTTTGAATGTTCATTACAGCCCTACTGCCTTTGTGGCGTTCTGACAATCACCATTTCTCACCTTTCCACATCACCCTATGGCATTTGAATTAAAGTATTAATGTTTGGCTTTTTAATATGGTAACCAGTTCAGACTGACAGACAAGTCTGGCCAGAGGTGTATATTTCAGTGTTACCCCTCAGTTATATTTGCATGATGGCCGTAGTGGTCTGAGCATCGTCTTTGTTGTCTTTCAGAGACTTTGATAGACTGGTCAATGCTTTTATTTCTCCATGACTCGATCATGGTAACCCATTGTGTACTGGAACTCGTGACGTAGGTTGCAATTGGTTCAAAATTCAGTAGTGAGGCTTTTAATGAGGACGAGAAACAGCACATCACTCCCGTCCTGGCCGCCTTTCATTGGCTTCCTGCTAGGTACAGAATTAATTTCAAGATTTTGTTTTCAAAGCTTTCAAAGATCTTTGAGGTCAGCTGGCAAATAACTTATTTGTTCCATGAACACATTTAAATCGGGCCTTGTCTGAGCTTGGGACCAAACTTTGGAACAGTCTTCCTCTATAGATGGGTTTTCAGTCACCACAAGATTGAAAATGCATCTTTATACATTAACATACATTGGGTTGGTTATAGTACATCTCATCTTTTACTTTTTATACTACTTTGTGTATTTACTTTTTATTTCAATCCATTTCAGATACGTTCTTTTTTTCCTTCTGTCAAATTGTACCGCACTTTGGTCAGCCGGAACTGTTTTAAAATACTGTGTAAATACATGACTTGACTGACTTTTCTTGAGCCGTCAAATCCATTGGATTGCGTCATGTTCCCAAAAGTTCTGTCTGCATGCTTCTCGTTTGCTTCTGAACTGATTGTCATTCTTGAACATTAAGGTTGTGGGAAGATGGCTGGAAGCAGCGCTACTACAAAACCAAGTTTGACGTGGATGTCAGCGATGACGCCTTCCGACGCAAGGTGGTCAAGTCCTATGTGGAGGGGCTCTGCTGGGTCCTGAGGTACTACTATCAGGTACGTGAATTTGCCATGGATTGCACTTTGAGGTCGTCTTTTTAAAATGCCTGTTATAAAGTGTCTGTTTTGAGGTTTACACTGAAGAATGAATTATGGACGTGGCATGGATGATTGAAGGTCTGTCTCATGTACACACATTAGCTGAAGCGATGTGGACCCATCATAGGAAGACTGATTGCTGCTTAGTTTCGGAAGGCTTGGGTCACCTTCTGTCATCACGTTGTCGAGCTTGGAGGCTCCTTATCGTCAGACATGTCTCACATGAGTGCGTGACGTCTTGATCTGTGACTCTGAATTCGCTAATCAGGCCTCCTGGCTCTTCAGTCGTTCCTTCATTAGTTGTAATCAGGGCTGAATGGATGCTGGTTTAGGCTCATGGCCAGGGGACCTAGGATGGTACCACGGTGTGTTAGACTGAACAGCCCCCCAGTGAATTTCTGCATCTTGTTGCTGCATCTTTGATCTTCATGTTGGGTGCCTCCTGTAGCCTTGAACAGTGCTTGTTTGAATGGGCAGGAGGAGCTTTTGCCAATTAGATTTATATTTTGGGCAATTGAGAGAGATTCAGAGTAATTCTGGCTAGTTTGTTTCATATTGACACTGTGAGGTCTTTTGTCATTCTGTGGCCTTGCACCACAGCCGGAGGCTGCCATTTCAATTAAGTGTCTACTAGGATAAGATTTTTCAAGACTGTGGAAGGAGATTATGGAACTTAATGGTAATTATGTACAGTCGTGCTCTGAAAGTCAAGCATTCTACCAAGGAGATTGGAAACAGCCACTGGCATGAATGGGGAGATGCTAATGCAGGAGTGGCTCCACATGGGGACCACAGGCAGTGGGTCTGGGCATGTCTGTACAAAGGCTGGAGCAATTTTACACTGTACTCTCTTCGGATAGACTAGATTCTGTACATTTAATTCTATGAAATGTCATGTTTTAATTAACATTTTAATGTTATGTGTCAGTCAGGGGAGCCGAGTTACAGGGCTGTCAGCCACCAGACTGGGGTTTTGGGAGCACTGGGCGTTCATATCGGTGCCCATGGTTCTAGAGGGCAGGGTCAGTAATGGGTAGGGGGGTAAATTGTAAGCATTGCCAATTTGCGATTCGAATTCCGGCGGTGTTCGAAATGTTACTGTGATCCAGTATGATTAGATTCAGTGATGGATATTCAATATTTACAATACAGTGAAAAAAGCTGATTTTCAATGCTGTTTGAATAAAGAAATGAAATATTTCATTTCATTAGCGGAATGTTTGGGGAAAATGATACAAAGTGCTTTAAACATGAGACCAACCTCAAACACAAACATGGCTGCACAAGAAACATTGTCATTTATTCGTACTTCAGCAACAAAAACTATTTCTGGACATATCGCTTACTCTGAAAATGTACATGAAATATACTGTTGGTCTCTAGTCTGAGTCTCAGATTTTTTTCGCAGATTTTTCTGCCAGTGTTTCTGCATATCGTTAATGATATCAAGCTACTTATTGAGTCAATTAATTCATGTCATAGCCTTAACAATCAATATCAATCAGAGCCAGAGTTATGCACTCATGAGGCAGGCTGGCCGTTGTACACCTTCAAGTGTTTTTTTTTTTGCTTGTCCTATTTCATTAGCCACTAGGGGGTGTGTGTCTGCAGTACGAAGTCAGTATTATATCAGCATTGTACTTGCATTATATGGCCAACTAAAGACATTAATATGCTGGCTCACAGTTTAATATAATAGCCTCTGTTCTACGAACGGCTTCCATTAAATAGTATGACATTGCTGGTGAGATTTGCTGCTGTTCAGGTTGGACATTGAGTTGGGCTGCACAATCATTTCAGCATCGTCATTGCGATGTACAAGTGAGTGGTAATAACACCGCATTTCTCAGCACTGCTTTGTCTCAACTCATAACACCACCAGCTTGACACATTAACTGCTTGAGGGGCACAAGTAACTACTGTAACAGTAAGTTACTACTGAAGAATTACTTGCAAAAATTTCACACATCGCAATGTGATGCCGTGTAACCTTAATTTTGAGTGATTCTCTTTGCGTGTGTGTGGTCAAATATTTTACCACTTTTGCCCTAAGATGTTTCCACTTCACCGTCTCTTCACCAGGGCAGAAATTTGGCAATTTGACTGGAGTGAAGGTGCCTAGCTGAAAGTCACTAACCTCTTCTGTACGAACACCCATATTGCCGCCAGTGTTCTTTGTTGACTGCATGGCTGCCCACTGAATTATAATCCTTTGTCCGCCATGGATGTGGCTTAATTAGCCAATTTGTTGTTAGGAGTATCAATATACTTTTGCCATGTAGTTTGCTAGATTATCGCTTAACAGTATGTTAATATACATAATGGATTTTTCATGGTTGTGTAAATAATGTAGGGAGAAATGGTTGAATGGCACAATTTGTTTGATTACCCTGATGGATTCCTGTTTTAGTGCAGTTTAGTGTATTTAGTAAATATAGCCAGTTGTGTTAAACAGACTTGTTTGCCTACCACTTGTGAACATGAACAGCCCAAGACTTTTTCTTCTGGAGGCGCATGATAATTTACACTGAAAATAAAGCAGGAGTCAAATCTGTGTTTTGTAGGAGTTTTTTTTTTACCAATTATTTTAATGCTTGACTTCATCCCCACAGGGTTGTGCCTCCTGGAAGTGGTACTTTCCGTTTCATTATGCCCCATTTGCATCTGATTTCAAAGACATCAAGGACATGTTCACAGAATTTGAGACTGGTACCCAGCCGGTGAGTGATGGTGTCTAGGTCTGCCTTATCTGGCGGTTCGGCATGATAACTGTGCGGTAACCCAATTTCTTCTGCATAGTTCAAACCGTTGGAGCAGCTGATGGGGGTGTTTCCAGCTGCCAGTGGGAACTTCCTCCCCCCGACATGGCGCGCCCTCATGACTGACCAGGTAGGTGTCTGTCCACAAACAACAAGAGTCAGGAGTTCGATTGATGCCCTAAAGGTAATGGGTTGTCTGCTGGACCAACAGCCCCTTTGATCCCCCTAGACGTGTGTAGCTGTGGCTCAGCTGCCATTGGCCATATCTGGGGAGCTCGGTCTTAAATGCGGATCGCTTGTTTTACTTCACAGGACTCCTCCATCATTGACTTTTACCCAGAGGACTTTGCAATTGACCTGAATGGGAAAAAGTACGCTTGGCAGGGTGAGTGTTCGAAGCTTTCATAAGTATCAGAAGTACAGACTCACTTCACATGCCATAGGAGCAGTGTCTTACAGTGCTGCAGTTGTTTGCATTCACTCATCCGCTGATCAGACGAGCAGGTCTGTGCTGTGGGCGATGGGATGCACCCAGTATTTCCAGAGGCCTCACTGGCTCTCTTATCCTTTCAAAGGTGTGGCCCTCCTGCCATTTGTCGATGAGCGGCGCTTGAGAGCGGCACTAGAGGAAGTCTACCCAGACCTCACCCCTGAAGAGCGTAAGTTCCCTGTATTTGCCCGTTTAGCTTGGGAAGTGGAATGTAACATTTGAACCCTTTAAGTTTGCCTCCATGATTTAAGGTCACAACTAACTGCTTTTGAACTTCCTTGTTTCCAGGAAAAAGGAACAGCCTAGGAAGTGATATTATATTCGTAGGACGCTCCCACCCCCTCTGTGACTTCTTAATCGAGCTGTACCGTGCAGAATCAAGAGAGGTATGCAAACGGCCTCTCTGCCATTTATGTAATGTATGTGCCGTCTCCCTGCTTTTGGCACTACCCCTCTGTTTACCCGTCTAAATACCTCTGACTCTAGGACTCTGAGATTCCTCCTGAACTCTGCCATGGAATCCAAGGTACATTAAATCTTGATGAAGATCCTATTCTACCAGATAAGTAAGGAACAGATGTTTACTATACTTTTACTTTTTAATCATTGAAATTATTTTTCTGCATAAACACATTCGAAAGGGTCTCTTTAAACAAAAAAAAATTTGATTTCTTCCTCCCCAGACCAGTGGTATCTCCTGTTCCTGTCCTGCGAGATATTATGCAGAATAGTGCGATTGGGTAAGCATGGCTGCCATATCTTTTTAATAATAGCAACAAGCGTATAAGGAAATGCAATAAATGTCACTTAAAGAATTCAGTGTCCTGGTGTATTTAGATGCATTTGAGGTGAATGTGTGTGTTCCCCTGCTTTTTGTGCTTTTTTTCTATAGTGTTTTAAGATATAATGATGTTGGATTTAATGATTCTGTCATAGCATCTAAATGGGTGATCTGCTTTTTCTCTTAAGGATAAAATTCAAAGATCCACAGTATAATGAGGGCCATGTGTTTAAGGCTGTGATCCTTCCGGGAGCCAAGTAAGTTTTTTGAACACACTTGCCTGACTCTTAGACCCCATACTGCATTGTCCTGAAGAACAGTCTTTCTGCTCACAGAAGTTAACACTCCTCTGTCACAGCTGAAATGAAGTTCAGTCAAAGTGTTACATTGTCTTACAGCTATAAAAAACATTTCTTTGATGCATTCAGTCTTCTAAATGTCTCCCTTCCAGAATTCCTTCAAAAGTGCTCAAACCTGGGGACTGGGAAAACTCCAACAGGGGTCCTTGGAAACCCCAGCTGGGGTTCAATCCAAACCGACAGCAGGCCCATCTTGACCGGTCAGCCTTCCGTGCATTGAGGTTGGTGCCATTGGCGGCTGAGCACGGTTTTGGGGGGGGGGGCATTGTGTACACTATTGTGGTGTTAGCTACAGTGGGGGGAGAGTGCACACATACATGACCTCTATAGCCATAGGCTTTATGAAGTGTCAGTCAAGTAGGGTTAATGGCTAATGCTGTTCTTGTTTTACAGTCACAGCATCAGTAGGCAGCAGCACAGAGATGGCCCGTACAGCAGTGCCCCACCCCCTGTCAGCTATCACCAGGGTCAGCGCCCCCCCCGACCCCATGGTGGCCACATTCCGTCCTACCCCAGTGAGTCTGCAAGCCTCCTGGTGTTCCCAAGGGTCTGTTTGTCACCTGGTGTCTGGCCTTTTGAGGACTTGTCATCTATCCCGTACTCTCTCTTTTTTTTAATGTTTTAGTATGTAGAAAAATAATCAGCCGTGAGCTGACTATTGCTCCTTGTCAGAATGCTGGGCGTCCTTGTGCAGGGCCACCATTGAATGTTTGATGACCCTGTACTGTGAAATGGCTTTTCTGTGGGCCTTCCACCTGGCTGTGGGGGAGCTCTGATATGTGGTTTATAGAAGTGGCATCGTGACCCATTAGAGGCAGCTGACTCCGTTTCGCCTCCGGCCATTCCTCATGGCGGTCCCACCCCCATGTGACTTTGATGTGCCAATTTGCAGTTGATGGGTGAAATATCGCCTGGCTTCTGAAGACTTATGGGAGTCAAGGGCATTCTGGTGCCTCTTGATGCAAATTGGGCTTCCGGTTCCTGGGAACCAGCCGTGTACACCGCTCGCTACCGTGCATACACTTGTTGATTTTAAGTGCTTTTTTTTATGTATAAAACAATTTGCCTATGATTAGATTCCAGATTGGACTCAGTGGAGCTATAACATGAAGTTGGTTTTATTTGTGGCCTTATTTATGGGAAGTTCAATAATGACCTTTTCAGTACAACCACGTTTTTGATTACGAGATGTTCCCATAGTTCTAATTGCTTAATACTTTAAGGTACAAATCACTTTTGATAGGTGACCATTATTTACTATTAAACTGTACAGGTGGCAGGATTTTCTAATATGCCTTGCTTGATACTCTGTAGGCTACTTGGATGTTGCACAGGAGAGGTGGTAGATCCAATCAGTCCTGTATTGCTTTCTGCATGCTCTCCCTCACTTCCCCTGTGCAGCCTCAGACTCGAAGCCAATGACACGCCTCCGCACTGATCAGCGGGGGCCTTTGTTTGGGGAAACGCGGCACACCGTGCTCGCTGTTCCATTCGCTAGAATCACGGCCATTCTTGTACGCCGCCGGAGCTGTGTGTGATAATGAGCTTATCGAATGAGGATCGTGTGCTTTTTTTTGTAAGCGGGATGGCCTCTCCCCCTGCCCCCTCCCCCTCACCCAAAAAAATGGAGCTAAAATGAAGTTAACTCTGTCCTCTACTGCATGGCTCCCTCCTGGGGTGCATGTGAATGAGCCACTACAGGAACAAGCTGGGAAGCTTTGTGCGCACTAATTAAGGCAGCCTGACAGTCCAGCTACTGTGAAGAACGCCTGCACTGGTGGCAGATGAACTTTTAAATTGTGGAGAATTTATTTAATCACCATTTTGAGTTTAACTTGAAACCGAAGTGAAAGGGGGTGTTTGTGAATTAGCTTGCTTTTTTATGATTTGTTTGCTTTTCCATGCTAAAGAAAAAGTGGTCGATTAGCCACATGGAGTCCTTTAAGATACAAACAAAATACTTGCGGGAAACAAGGGACTTGTGCCGTAATCCTATCTTTGTCCCTTTGTCACGCCACTGTGGGTACTATTGATTCAAATGGCCGTCCTCCGCCTGCCTGTCTGTGGTGACGTTGAGCAATATCTAGAGATGGCAGTCATGGTCAGGGAGTGAGTGGGTGGTCTGTCTTCACTCTTTTTGGCCCTTTTGCCGTCCTGCTGGGGGCCATCGGTGTGAGAGTATTACCAGTCATATTTGCTTAAACGCTTGGCCAATTAACTGTTCCACATTTGGGAGATCCCTTCCCTTTCTGCTCAACTTTCTATTGCCATACGGCCTTGAGGGTAATCTTGTTTGAAGAGCTTACTGTCTCAGTAGGGAGTGCTGCATGGGGTC
This sequence comes from Mormyrus lacerda, assembly GCA_015163995.2. Lineage (NCBI taxonomy): Eukaryota > Metazoa > Chordata > Actinopteri > Osteoglossiformes > Mormyridae > Mormyrus > Mormyrus lacerda. Next base: position 838,030 of record JAABNX020000059.1, on the reverse strand, counting down.
TCCTTTGCCGACATCACCCTGGTCCTCCCAAAATAAATTAATCGATGGGATCTTGGCATGGCACTCCCTTCCCACCCCATCAGTTATTAAATTGAATTTTGTGTACTAGTAAATGAAGTGAGGAGGCTTCTGGGTAATATTCCAAGCTTTGGGTTCTAGCATTCATCTCTAGACCACCTGTCTCATCCAGCTTTGATTTTTTTTTTTTTCCCCCCTCTTCCGCGCCCACCCCCTTTCTTACATCCTGAAGTTCCTTTCTTTCCTCTGCATGCCTGCCCCTCCCCCCACCCCAAGCTCTCACCGTATTCATTTGAACTACTCTCCAGACTTGCCCTATAAACAAATAAGTCCGAGACTTGCAGCTGGCCATCCATCCCCTAGGCAACCGCACACTGGGAAGGAGCTGTCCTCTGCTGCTCCAAACATTCTGCTTTGTGAAGCTCTTCTCGCTCCTGCCTCTTGTATGAATATTCAGATTTGCCTGCATAAAGTGAAATCTGAATGTTTTGTTTGATCGTGCTGATGTTTTTCATTTTGACATTGATTCATTGTGCTACTTTTCAGCAGTTAGGCCCGGGTACTTTTAGAAGGTTTTTAATGGCTGGAAGTATGAAGTAGAGTGTTTTTGAAAATCCAGAATCTGACTTGACTTTGCTTTGCAATTGTGCTGAGACAGTATTTGTTGTTGTGCAGTTCCGTTATTCAACATTGGTTCAGGTCTTGTTAAAAAAAAAAAACAACAATTACAAAATAGTCTCTTTGATTGGGGATGGCATTAAACCCAGTTCAAATGGGGCAGTTCAACCTTATGACAATTCTATGAAAGTTCTAGTATGAAAGTCCACTCTCCTAGTGGGTTGTGTGATGGTAACACAAGCCAACACAAACACAACACAAAACCAAGTGAATGTTCAGGGAGACTAATTGTTACCTGTTTTGAATTGGGAGGGATATGCTGCCCCAGTACCGTTTACTTTAATGATCCGTTTCGCATTTACTCCCACTGTTAATTTCTCATTTTTAAAATGTTACTCATGCATAATGATTCATGACAGTCTGATGGTCAAAGATCTAAACTGGTATGAGTCGCAGCCCAGATGGTGCATGACTTTCTCTCCCACACGCTATCTTGCGGGGCTCCTTTCTCTGTGTTCTGTGCTGTGTCCCTGAAGGTGTTTCGTACCATGGAAGAACTGTGCTGTTTGGCCGAAGAGTGACAGCCCCTGTTTTTTTTTTTTTTCTTCTTTCTTTCTTTTTTTGTCCTAGTAGACTCCAGGCAGTATGATGCCTATCGAGGTCCACATGCATCCTACAACCCACCCCAGCCGTATGCACGGTAAGCCGTGTGTGTGTGTGTGTGTGT
>JAABNX020000059.1:813970-824081 GCA_015163995.2 Mormyrus lacerda | reverse complement strand
TACTCCCGGCCCCCCCCCCCCCCCCCCATCCAAAAACACGTTGAAGTTAATCGGAGTTTCCAAAATGCCCGGAAGTCTGAATGATGTGTGAGTGTACCCTGCGATGGGTTGGTGCCCCATCCTAGGTTGTTCCCCACTGTGTACCCATATCCTCCAGGATAGGCCCTGGACCCCCCATGACCCTGAATAGGATAAGCAGCTACAGAAAATGGATGGATGGACTTTTTGTTTAAGACGGCACATGTCCCTTTACCTGGGAAGTCTTCATGTGGTCTCTTGTGAGATGTATTATTTTTTTGCCTGGAATCTTGCCGCTTAGCAAAATAAGTTATTAGGTGTTCTCATGGGTGTTAACTTTTTATGTAAGTTATATGTGACTCGTATGTCCTTAGGGGGTGACTATGTGGGTGTCACTGTTGCTTCTTATCTCCAGCGTTCTCTTTCTCCACTCTGTGTGGCCACCATGTCATGCAGGTGTCCCCTGGCTAATCTGGTTTCTTCCATAAGTCCAAAGACATGCAGGTAGAGTCACTGGTTTCTCTAAATCGCTCATAGCACCACATTTAACCATGATGAATTCCACGGCAAACAAAAAAGACTTTACAGAGCATGTGGGAAAAATCCATCCATACCATCCTCTAATTGTTTATTCTGATCAGGGTAATGTGAGGTGGGGTCTGGAGTCTATCCTAGGCAGCACAGACAAGGCATGGAAAACCTTGGGCAGGATGGCAGTGCACCTTGACCAAATGCACATTTCAAACAAAACACAGAGCATGCGGGGGTGTGCCCTGTGATGAGAGGTGCCCTGTGATTTGTGCCTTATGCTGGCTGGGATGAACTCCAGTCTCCCCAATGACATTAACACACTGCATGTAAAAAAGTATATACTTTACTAAAAGTCATGTTGTAGATAAACTTTTCATCAACCAATTACATATCATTGGACTTATATATGTGTGTATATATACACTAATCAAAAGACACCTGAAAGCAGGTGTGTATCAGTAAGAGTAACAGGTGCCGTATAATGACAGTGTCCATATCTAACTTGATACAGAATGAATGTACGATCAAAATGATGACAATAATAACTTGTGTCCAATGGTCCCGATTTCAAATGCGAAAGCAAGTCTATGCTACGCTGTAGTTAGTTCTAGATGCAATTCATAACATATGCAAATGGACGTTAGTCAAAAAACCATTTCAGTTCATGTAAAGATAAAGGCTAACATTAATACTGAGCTTGCTTTTGCCCTGGCTTGCACATTGGATGACCGTTTAGCTATTTTTTAGGAACAAAGTTTAGCGTTAAAGATTACACATTTATTGTGAGTCTAAGGATGCTATCCAATCAGCTCTTAAGACATACATACTAATAAATAAGAAATAAAATAGATTTTTTGGAAACATGCACTTAGTTTGATTGCAAAATACATTATCTTTTGTTTGCAAAGTTCCCAGAAAGGATGATTTCTCAGTTGAAATTATTCTGAACATACAAGCCGTGGATAATTTAAGAGGCACTTGAAGAAAGCATGAATATTTACGGCTTGGTCCATGGCTTCATTTCCATCATTGACAACAAAGATTGGGGGTTTGCAAGAAGCAACGCTTTGTAAATGGCTGATCTTTTCTATCTTATACCAGCACTTCAGATGAAATATTATGCTTTTTTTACATGAATAATGTATCTTGGAGGATAAAACATTGTTTGCTTTAAAATCGCTCGCTTTACTTCTCATTCAGAACATTCTGTGTCATTTAAGATGCATCGTGCTAAAACCAACGAATGATGAAAAATAGTATTTTATTGATTTAAATTAATCTAAAGCAGCAGTTTTGCTGCCATACATTAAAAAAAAAGAAATATCCAGCTTTTGATAAAAAATCTTTGAAAAATAAGAGACAAGCACAATTGTTTTCCTCATTATTAAAAGACATGTATTGCGATTTTTAGTTTACTTTCAAAATATGCAGATGGTGATGAAAACAATTTCTTTAAAACAAAAAAAATCTTCCCGCTCTATCGACTACTTGTATACATTTAATTGACTTGGATGCTTTTAATCAGGAAATGTATATAAAAATGATAAGATGGGAGAGGTCTGTCTGTATTGGTGAGGAGAAACATCATGTCTTGTTTGAGGCTGACTTCTCACATCCCATAACATGGTAGATTTTTCCTACAATATTATTGTTACTTGGCCATCACATTTTACTTTTCATGAAAATGCAATGACACAGAAATTACTGACAGTTTTTGCCTCTTTTGAATAATCATGACAACTTCAAAGATCCAGCAGGTCAAGAAATGCACTGTAGAGCTGTAATGAAAAACCTACAAAAATCTTCAGAAGTGTAAAAGATCAAAATATGTTATTCCTTTTTGCCCTTTGTGGATGTCAAAACTGGAGAGTGATTATGTAGCCCACAAAGTATATCAATGCTTTGAATGTTGTACCTGAAGTGGAAAACCAGTGATGATGTAGATGAACTCGGTCATCAAAACCAATAAAATTTTGGGTTAGAAATATTACTACTACTATTACTACTACTAATAATAACTATAATCCATTCATCCATTTTCTGAAGCCAATTGTTCTGTTCAGGGTTGCTGTCCGGAGCCTGTCCTGGAGGTTACAGGTACAAAACAGTGAACAACCCAAGATGGGTCACCTACCCACCACAGTACTACAACTACTACTACTAAATAATAAATGTGGAACAAGCACAAATCATGTCATCTCCTGTGTGCTCTAGAAGGTGTTATTGTCCTTGTAGATCTGCAGGCACCAGGATAATCCTATCAGGATTACTGCCTACAATGCACGACTATATGTGCAATTGAATGTATGTGTTGAGAAAAAAATACTTTGCAGGATCTTTCAGTGCTCTGTTTTGGATGTCACAGGGTTGAATTTTTCTGGCTGACACTGGCCTCCAGTGTACAACCATTTGTAATGATGAAATTATGAGGCCAAGGAGAAGTTCACAGTGGCAACAACTCAATCAAATCGATTCCTGGAGCTCATTTCTCAAAAGGGCTTGTCATGATTCAGTTTGTCGAACCACACAAACACTCAGGTCATGAAGATTAATTGAGCCTTCACCTTCTACACCCATTTTCCCTGGGAGACAAGCTTGAAATAATTGCTTTCATCAAATCTGAGGACAGTAAGGCTAAATTGTTAAGAAGAAAATACAAAAACAGACATGAGCTAACTTAATAAATGCATTACCCAGGCAGCATGTTGCACAGAAACCAGTTTGTCAGCACTAAACCTCCCTGCCTCCCTCCCTTCTACCCATCCACCCACCCAGCTATCCATCAACTCGCTTCCCCTGGGTCAGGGGAGGTGGCGCTGGGGCCTCTTTCAGGCAGCATAAGGCATAAGGCTGGGACACAACCTGGGCAGGACCAAGTTCAAGCATCAAATATGATTCTTCTCCGTGGGAGCACCTGGAAGACCGCAGCCTTTTCATAGTCAAAGCTGATCAGGTAGATGAGGGTGCAAGTAGAATGTAATTGTCTTACATTTACCACAAATCATGTTTTCTATTGGATTCACAATCATAAGTATGATGATATGATTATTTCAGGACTAATAGTGTGGTATACATTATTCAATAAGACAGCTGACAACAGATACAGATACACAGTGACTACTGTAAGCCGTTTTGGGAACTTCTGGTGTAACAGACAGGACTTAGATTTCTCTTAAACTCTTTGTTCACCTGCCAGCTCTCCTTTACATTTAACACTTTTTTTTTTACTTTGGTTGGATCTATGTAGTCATCACATTCTTTTTCCCTGAATGCAATGCCCCAGTAGCGCAGAAATTATGCACTAATCAGACTTACTTAAGCTTCTGTTTTAAAGGGCTTTTCTTTCAGAGTAATATCCTCCTCTCATGACAGACATCACTGTGCTCCTGAAGTATTTGGGAGAGACAGAGGGCCACTATCTCAAAAGGGGTCCAGACCAGCAGGCACCAGCAGAGTAGTGTGTTGCAGGTACTGGAGCATACTGAAGTCCTGGCCCTATGCATGGTGAAGACCCAGTCTCAGTGACCTGTGACCTTTGGCATCCATCTAGAATGTCTGACACATGTCGAGCCACAGAGAGTGTGCCAGTGTCTTCCATGGTCGTAGAATAAGTGTTCCACAATTGTGCTTATCCAACAACGGAAAGTCGACCAGTCTAGCTATGTGGGTGAAAATATGAATATGAAGTGAAGTGAAATTAAATGATGCTTTATGCTACATTTGAATGTTTCTTTTCACATATCCCATCTTTGTCACACACACAGACATATATGTATATGTGTGAGAGTGAATCTTGGGATCTGAATACAAGATCAGGCCATTTACCTGGTGCCCCTGAAGCATTTTTCTGGGGGCTAAAGGCCCGGTAGAGATGTGACTATTCTGCTGAGGATAGAATTCAAACCAGCAACCTTCTGATTACTGCCACACTATCCCCCTTTGTTTAATAAAATGATGTTTTATATATATTTATGTGTGTGTGTGTGTGTGTGTGTGTGTTGGGGACAGAGAGAGATGATAAAATCTACAATGCGAAAATATACTCAACATGAGACAGACACACATTTTTCACCTAATCACCTGACATTGAATTCCAACTTGCAGCTACAGATGCACAGGCAAGAATTAATAACGGTGTGTGCAGTCAGCAAACAGTACTGTCCGGCAGAGCCTAATACATGCATGGCCACTTAGACACATGCACATATATAAGAGAAGCAAACTGAAGGCCACTGTGGGCTGAACACACAGCTACGTTCCTGGAACACGAGGCACTGATGTAACACCGCAGTGAAGAGCCCTTGAAGTTGCACAGAAGGGCAGCCAGGTGAGACCCCATAATGCTGGCGCTATGGCGACAGCACCAGGACAATGCCTCCCTCCCCCAGGGGTCTCACATAAACGTATCTCTGCTCTCTTAGGCTTAGAGACAGCATGGGCTGACTAAGTGGGCATAAAGTCAGCATAGAGCTCTTGCTAGATGAAGGGGGTTCTGGTGTCACTCCATCATAGTCCCCATCACAGCCAAATGCAGAAACCAACCTACAACAGTAGAATAACTGTGAGCGTAATACTGAGCTACGAGTGACTGTTCAAATTTGTGAACCTCTTCTTAATTACAAAAGCAAAATAAATGATAATTGACTGAAAACACACACATATAAAACAATACACTACAATACTAACATTGTATTATTCAAATGAGGTATCTAGAAGCACTGAACGGTATATCTGCATAAGTTTTACATTAAAGGAGAGCTAAAAAAAAAAGCAGTTACAATTTCTGCATGAGCTTTAAGCTAAGTGAGCTTGTGGATCACCAGCCTGTTATGAAAACACATCCGTGTTATAAGTGTAAAATCTGTTTACCATTTTCTAGTAAAGTTATATGCACCAGTCAATATTTATAGTGTATCATCTAAAGTCGAATTGATCTAGAAAGGCAAAGGGTTGAAAATCAGGTAAAATGAGACAGGCAAACAAAATCCAAATTATAATCCTAAATCAATGCAGGGGATGCCACACAAAAAATCAAACAGAAAATGTTACAGAAAAAACAAGAAAACCAAGCAAGTGGAGTCATACATGGAAACTCAATCATGAAACTGGCCCTCGGCATGGTGGGACATGCGCTGCTTCACCAAGAGCTCACTGAAAGACACTTTTTTTTTAACTAAGTGCTGCTTGATATGTCACAGGAGTGTCTAATTTTCAGGGATAGCTGGCTGGCTGCCCAGGCCTGGTACAGGAGTAACAACAGCAACAAGTAAAATAAACATAAATGCATTATTTATTTTGGTACTAAAAAGTACAAACAACATAATAAAAAGCAAGCTTTCATGCAACCACCACAACCTGCTCCGTATTGCTCCTCCTCTTCCTACTAGCATAAGCATAAGATGGGGTAATTGTGGTCCCTTTTGACTATTTTCCTAGTTTTACAGTTTTCCTAATTTTTTGGTGTGCAGCACCAGCTAAGAAATAACTCACTGCAACACTATCTATGAGCAGAATAAAGTAATCTCTATGGTTGGATTAGATATGGTTTGTGAACTAGAACCAAAATAAAATGGATGATCAGGGATTATATCTTTATGGGGACTTTTCATTCATTTCTATGGGGGAAAACTCACAACATGATGACCTTAACCCCTGTCCAGCTCTAACCTTAAGCACGAGTAACCAATAAAAATACAAGACTTTTTTATTTTTTTGATTGCATTATCAAATCTTTGTGGGAACCTAAAAATTTCTCCCCAGAATGTCAAAGTAACAGGATTTTGTTACATTGTGGGAAACATTTGGTCTCCACAGCGTAATATGAACATAAACCATACAGACATACACACACACACACAATAGACATAATTTATTTAGATTTGTAGCAAGATGCATCCTCAAAACAAACAGGAACACAGAATAATTTATTTAATTAATGATATTCCAACAGAGCTTCCAAACACACAATATTCAATACTGACAATTTTGCATAAGACATGTACAGCTACTAACATAGTTGCTGTAGTTGACCAGCTTATATAATATAATGCTGAATAACTAATACATCCAATGTATAATATCAATATTCACATTGACTCAGAAGTTGGTCGGCGCAGTGGCACAGTGGTTCACACTCTAACCTCATAAGAACATAAGAACATAAGAAATTTACAAACGAAAGTGGGGAATTCGGCCCGTCAAGCTGGTTTGGGGAGAACTTAACTAATAGCTCAGAGTTATTAAAATCTTATCTAGCTCTGATATAAAGGAACCCAGGGTTTTAGCTTCCGCTACACTAGCAGGAAGACTATTCCTTACTCTAACTACACGCTGTGTAAAGAAGTGCTTCCTCAAATTTGTTTTAAAATGTTCTCCCGCTAATTTCCACTTATGGCCACAAGTTCTAGTATTTAAACTAATATTGAAATAGCCCTTTGGCTGAACAGCATCCAGACTGATCTTATAGACCGGGATCATGTCTCCCCTGGATCATAGTGCAGGTGTGCGCCTAAACACCTGTTTCTGTGTTGATGGAGTCTGCATGTTCTTATTGTATGTATTGTATGATTCTCCCTCACAGGCTGAAAGTTAGGGTGTAGAGGTGTAGTGGTTAGAAATCCTACCTGCGGGACTGTGACTTGAGTCTCAGCCCTGACCACATGTGTGGAGTTGGCATGTTCTCCCTGGTGGATTTTCTTGTTTGCACCCCATCCTGCGTTGTTTCCTGCAGCGTGCCTGTAGCTTCTGGGATAGTCTCTGGGCCCCCACAATCATGTATGGACAAGTGGGTATAGAAAATGGATAGATCTGGTCTGTCTTCTGCCAATGATCTCATATGGTCCTTTAATATAAATGATATGTTTTGACATTCTTCCTGATGTCAGTTCATGAAAATAAAGACTTTATAATACCTACATATAACTACATTACTAGCAGAAGACATCAATACAGGATGATGAGCCATAAAAACAGCTCATAATTGTCTGTTTATTCATAAACAAATAGTTTAGTGAATCATTTGCATTGTACGAGAAACTTGCACTGGAAATAGGTTATATCTTCCTGACTCATTTGTGCTCTACAAGATAAACAACGTCTCCTTGACAACAAGTGGACCCACAAGAACTGGATAGAAACTAGTGGCTCTTGACTCTTCAGCAGACTGGGATCTAGGTTACCTGTAAAAATCTGAAATGTAAAACTATGGTGACACCAAGTGGTCTGAAATGTGGACACCTTTGGTTGAAAATAACATGTCATTGTTCCAAAAACAAAACATAGTCATTCAGAAAAGCAGTTTCCCGAATTCCACAGTCTGATTCCTCTTCACTGGTGATCCTTCATAGGACAAGCGGGTACAGAATATAGATGGATGGATGTATTGCCTTTCAGACAACAGTCTCTGCTCAACAAGTTAATACAAGCATTGTGTATTCTGAAGTTTTGAACAAATCCACCAATACCCTCATATTCAGCCACTAGTTTCTATCCAATTCTTCTGGGCCCACTTGTTGTTGAGGAGATGCTGTTCATCTTGTAAAGTACAAATTAGTCAGGAAGATATATCTACATTTTCAGTAACCAAATTACCAATACCCATGCATGTTCAGGATGATCCCAATTCCATCCTAGGAAGCACAAGGAATAGTATCCCCTCTATTGTGGATAGCAGACCACTGCAAAATACAAAACTGGTTTTAAATGCAACCTAAACATAAAACATTTTTTATAAATAGGGCTGCAGATAACTGGTGCGCAAGTACGTATTCACCTTTAAAAGGGATACATACGGCAATCGATTGCTGGGACAGTGCAAATGCCTACGTATTTTATGTGCATTTGCGCTGATATGACAAGAAATTGTCGTGCTGCAAATGACTGTGACTGTAAATCCATCCCTCTAGGGATGAGAAAGGGCAGCCCTGGCGGAGCCCAACCTGCACTGGGAACAAGTCTAACTTATTACCGGCAATGCGAACCACGCTTCTGCTCCGCTCATACAGGGCCTGAATCACCCACAACAGTGGACCCCGGACCCCATACTCCCAAAGCACGCCCCACAGAGCACCTCGGGGAACCCTTCGTAAGCCTTTTCCAAATCCACGAAACACATGTAGACTGGTCCCAGGTCCCCCTCCAGCACCCTTGCAATGGTATAAAGTTGGTCCAGTGTTCCACAGCCAGGCCACAATGGAGGTCCGGAACAGTGCCCATTCAGAGTCAGTGTCCCCAACCTCCCCCGGTATGCAGTTGGAATTCTGCCGGAGGTGCAAGTAAAAGCTCCGGCAAACAGGAGCCTCTGCCAGACGTTCCCAGCAGACCCTCACTATGCTCTTGGGCCTACCTGGTCTGACCGGCTTCCTCCCCTGCCACCTGAGCCAACTCACCACCAGGTGGTGATCAGTTGACAGCTCTGCCTCTCTCTTTACCCGAGTGTCCAAGACGGAAGGCCACAGATCAGAAGATACGATTATGAAATTGATGATCGACCTGTAGACTCGGGCATGTTCGTACCATGTCCACTTATGGACACCCTTTTGCTCGAACATGGTGTCCGTTATGGACAAACTATGCATTGCACAGAAGTCCAATAACAGAACACTACTCGGGTTCAGATCAGGGAGGCCATTTCTCCCAATCACTCACCTCCAGGTCACACTGTCATTGCCCACGTGAGCGTTGAAGTCCCCCAGCAAAACAATGGAATCCCCTCGTGGTACACCAACCAGCATACCACTAAAGCAATCCAAGAAGACCGGGTACTCTGAACCGACATTCGGTTCATAAGCGCAGATGACAATCAGAGACCTATCCCCAACCCGAAGGTGCAGGGAGACAGCCCTCTCGTTCACCGGGGTAAACTCCGTTGAAAATGCACCAAGCTGTGGGGACACCAGTAGCCCCACTCCAGCCCAGCCCAGTGCCGCTCACCCGCTGCAACTCCAGAAGAAAAGAACATCCAGCCCCTCCCCAGGAGATTGGTTCCAGAACCCAAGATATGCGTTGAGGTGACCCCGACTATATCTAGTCGATATCTCTCAACCTCACGCACAAGCTCAGGCTCCTTCCCCACCAGAGAGGTGACATTCCCTGTCCAAAAGCCAGTTTTAAGGTTTAAATCATACTCGTAATTGTTTTAAATCAAAAAGTATTGTGATACTCAAAAGACAACCAGGACTCATAATCTATAATCTATTCTATGCATATTATGATCATTTTGAAATATCATATTACTTTTTCATAATCCGGAACTATGTTTCATGAATGTGATAATTTTGTAATGAATGCTTTTCAGCATTTTAATTCAGTTATTATGACACCCAGCCTGATGTTAATAGAATTCTTATTAATTATAAATAAAAAAAAAACTATTGAACATAATAATATTTGAAGAACATGGAAATTATGAAATAAACCATACATTATGAAAAAATCCCTGTGCATGGATATACAGTGAGGTCAATAAGTATTTGATCACCCTGTGATTTTGCAAGTTCTCTTACTTAGAAATCATGGAGTGATCTACAATTTTCAGCATAGGTGCATTTCCACTGTCAGAGAC